>BLSH010331398.1:491005-512761 GCA_018402905.1 Glandirana rugosa | reverse complement strand
ATGTGTATAAGAGACAGGTACTCGGGTACTCTCATGGGTTGGTGACAGGTACTCGGGTACTTAGTTGGGTTGGTGACAGGCACTCGGGTACTCTGATGGGCTGGTGACAGGTACTCGGGTACTTTGATGGGTTGGTGACAGGTACTCAGGTACTCTGATGGGCAGGTGACAGGTACTCTGATGGGCTGGTGACAGATACTCGGGTACGCTGATGGTCTGGTGACAGGTACTTGGGTACTCTGATAGAGTGGTGACAGGTACTCTGATGGGCTGGTGACAGATACTTGGGTACGCTGATGGTCTGGTGACAGGTACTCGGGTACTCTGATGGACTGGTGACAGGTACTAGGGTACTTTCATGGGTTGGTGACAGGTACTCGGGTAATCTGATGGGTTGGTGACAGGCACTAGGGTACTCTGATGGGCTGGTGACAGGTACTCGGGTACTTTGATGGGTTGGTGACAGGTACTCAGGTACTCTGATGGGCCGGTGACAGGTACTCTGATGGGTTGGTGACAGGTAAAAACAAAGCAAGTATGTGCGCACAACCCAACAGCAAATATGTATCCTCAGTGGCTATATATAAAGATGGCTGTGAGAATGATATTTAAAAAGGAAACAATGGGCAACAATAAGACCTAGTTATAAATATAAAAGTCCATAAATGTCCATATACACCAGGGCAGCCATCATTAGGAGCCGAACCATGCTTGGTGACAGGTACTCGGGTACTCTGATGGGTTGGTTACAGGTACTCGGGTACTCAGATGGGTATGTGACAGGTACTCGGGTACTCTGATGGGCTGGTGACAGGTACTCGGGCAGGGGCGGGCGAATAGGGGTCGCAGGAGTCGCCATGGCGACCGGGCCCCGTGCTGAAGGGGGCCCATAAGGGCCCCCTGTATGCCTAGATTAGGAGGGGATGAGGGATGGAGCGTTCCGTTGCTCAGCCGAACGGCTCTGCGGGGAGCCTCGTCACACTGTTTACACTGTGAAAGTGAAAGCAGTGTGTGCTGTGCTCTTTGTCTCCCCCTACAGTGCAGTACTCGGCATGAAGAAAGCAGGTACTGCCGTTTTTTTTAAGAGACTTTCTGCAATTCTGCATGTATGTGTGTGGGTGTGGCTACATGTGTGTGGGTACATGTGTGTTGGTGTGGCTACATGTGTGTGGGTGCATGTATGTGTGTGTGTGTGTGTGTGTGGGTGTGGCTACATGTGTGTGGGTACGTGTGTGTGTGTGTGGGTGTGTTGCTACATGTGTGTGGGTGCATGTATGTGTGTGGGTGTGTGTACATGTGTGTTGGTACATGTGTGTGTGTGTGTGTGTACATGTGTGTGGGTGCATGTATGTGTGTGGGTGTGGCTACATGTGTGTGGGTACATGTGTGTGGGTGCATGTATGTGTGTGGGTGTGGCTACATGTGTGTGGCTGCATGTGTGTGGCTGCATGTGTGTGGGTACATGTGTGTGGGTGTGGGTGCATGTGTGTGGGTACATGTGTGTGGGTACATGTGTGTGGGTACATGTGTGTGTGTGTGTGGGTGCATGTGCGTGGGTACATGTGGGTGGGTGCATGTATATGGGTTCATGTATGTGGGTGTATGTATATGTCTGGGTGCATGTACATATATGTAAATATGTGAGTGTGTATTTATATATGTGTGTGCATGAATGTGTGGATTGGTGACAGGTACTCGGGTACTCTGATGGGCTGGTTACAGGTACTCGTTTACTCAGATGGGTAGGTGACAGGTACTCGGGTACTCTGATGGGCTGGTGACAGGTACTCGGGTACTCTGATGGACTGGTGACAGGTACTCGGGTACTCTCATGGACTGGTGACAGGTACTCGGGTACTCTGATGGGTTGATGACAGATGCTCAGGTACTTTGATTTGGTGTGTGAAAGGGAGAACTCGGTAACAGCTCATTACTGTGGTTTGTTTACATTGTGTGTCCAATCACAGCCGGTCAATTTCATTGGCTCTTTACCCTGATCGGAGCTGGGCTTTGTCCGAGGGACAAGCCTCAACCCCAATCGCCGCTTTGCGCCCCCCTGGGGGTGTGCACGAGCGGTGTGCACGAGGAACGACATAATGACCGGCTGTGATTGAACACAGCCGGTCACATGGTAAAGGGGTATGCAGTAGCGGCGAGAAGCTGCGGACGTCATATGACGCCCACCCGGATCAACGTGGGTTCCGACATCATTTTTCAATGACTCGGTAGGGAAGTGGTTAAGGTTTGACCCCATATTATATGGTTTTGGTAAATCTGAAGGAAAAAATGTACAGAAAATTGTATAGTGTGTGTAAGGGGAAGGGAACCTATTACCCTTAGTCTCTTCATTTGTTTGGTAAATGTTGCTTTAACATTATGAAATAGTTTATGCTGACAAGGTTTTTGTTTCTGCACACAGCACATGCTGTACAACCTTGCAGATGTGCCTTCTGTGTGATCACATTCTAACCGTTATCTTTTCCTTGAAGAAAGAACACAATGCACAATAGAGATGTATTATGATTTGCCCCCTTTGTATGAAATGTATATATAAACGCCCCTTTTTTGCTATCACTAAACAGAGATTGATTTCACCATATTTGTGAGTGCATCTATTATTCGGGTGGAATTCATTCTCTCCCGGGCGCCCGAGCTTAAGACAGACTGACGGGGAGATGATAGCCTGGGGTTATCATAGCAGTTCCTAACAGTGTGTATCCAGCTTAAGAAATCAGTTAGTAAAAGCAGCACACATTACACATTTAACACTTTGATCGCCCTAGATGTTAACCCCTTCTCAGCCAGTGTCATTAGTACAGTGACAGTGTATAATATTGTCACTGGCGATGTCAGTGTCAGTCAGTCAGTTCCCCCAGTGCCAGTTTGTGTCAGATTTCCCGCCGCAATATCGCAGTCCCATTAAAAGTCACTGATCACCATCATTAGTGGCATGAAAAAGAAAATAAATAAAAATTCCAGCATATACCATAGTTTGTAGACGCTATAAATTGTATGCAAACCAATCAATATACACTTATTGAGATTGTTGTTTAGCAAAGACATGTCGCAGAATACATTTTAGCCAAAATTTATGAAGAAATTCGATTTTTTACATTTTTTTTATTGGATATGTTTTGTAGCAGAAAGTAGAAAATGTTGAGGGTTTTTTTTTCAAAATTTTCGGTCTTTATTTGTTTATAAAACACCCAGTAGTGATCAAATACCACCAAAAGAAATTACCAGTTAAAATAGTGCAGTGCCGAACTGCAAAAGATAACCTGGTCATGAAGGGGGTAAAATGTTCCAGGGCTGAAGTGGTTAATGTAAAAAAAAAAAACCTGCCTTTAGAACTACTTTAAAATGACACTAAATTCTGGTTAGGGTCCATTCACACCAAATGCGCTGGCGTGAGCTGATCAACTCATGCCAGCGCATATAAATTGTAAAAGCAATGTATATTAATAGGAACAGTTCACACCAGTGCATAGCACTGATGACCGCTGCCTGGCACTGAAAAAAAAAAAAGAACATGCCCTACTTTTTTTTCAGTGCAACACAAAGCATGTGAGCGCACCGCAGCACGCATAAACACAAGAGTCAAAACAGTCAGTTGAATTTTCCGTTACAAATAAAGCTTGGTGAAGTTTAAAAAATTAGAACAAAGTGTATTTTAACCACTTCAGCCCCGCAAGGACTTCACACTTTAGGACCAGAGCACTTTTTGCAATTCGGCACTGCGTTGCTTTAACTGACAATTGCGCTGTCGTGCGACGTTGTACCCAAACAAAATTGGCGTCCTTTTTTCTCACAAATAGAGCTTTCTTTTGGTGGTATTTGATCTCCTCTGCATCATTTCTGATCGCCGCTATAAACAAAAGAAGAGAGACAATTTTGCAAAAAAAACCCCACATTTCTTACTTTTTGCTAAAATACAAATCCAAAAAAAAAAATATAAAAAAACAATTTTTTCATCGGTTTTGGACGATTTATATTCTTCCTCATATTTTTGGTAAAAAAAAAAATCGCAATCGGCGTTTATTTATTGGTTTGCGCAAAAGTTGCCGCATTTATGGATGATGAGAATTAATTTCTGGGGTTTTCATTTTTTTAAAATGTTTTAATAGTAATGGTGGCGATCTGCGATTTTTAGCGGTATTGCGATATTGCAGCGGACATGTCGGACCATTTTGACACTTTTTTGGGACCATTTGCATTTATACAGCGATCAGTGCTATAAAAATGCACTGATTACTCTGTAAATGTCATTGGCAGTGAAGGGGTTAACCTGTAGGGGGCGCTCTAAGTGTTAACTGTGTTCCCTCAGTGTGTTCTAACTGTATTGGTGCTGGGCTGGCAGGGGGAAGGGAGTGATCACGGCTTCCATATACAGGAAGCCTGTAATCACATCCCTTCCCCCTCTGTCAGAACGGAGATCCGTGTTTACTTACACAGTCCTCCATTCTTTCACTGCGGGGGGGCATCGCGGGTAGCCGGCGGTGATCGAGTCCGTCCTACCCACTCCCTGGCTCCCCCCGGAAACACAGTGAGCGTGCGAACGCGCCTCCGGCGGCACGCGTGCGCTCACAGTGCGGGATCTCGCAGCCACCATCATATGACGCCGGTTTGCGATATCGTGCCATCTTGTCGCCGTCAGACTGTGGTCGGCAAGTGGTTAAAATGCAATGCAGCATGTGAATGTATGTCAACACACATGCATTTGTTTGCTCAATGCACACATTGTGGTTTAAATGGACCCTAAAAAAAAATTCTATTGAAGTATAGGTCCTTTAACCACTTGCCCTCCAGAAGATTTACTAACCTTCATGAGCCGGCCATTTTTTTGCGACACAACACTGCGTTACTTTAACTGACAATTGCGCAGTCGTGCGACGATGTACCCTAATAAAATGTACCCACAAATAGAGCTTTCTTTTGGTGGTATTTGATCACTTCTGCATTTTTTTTATTTTTTGCGCTATAAACAAAAAAGGCCAACAATATTTTTTACTGCTTTAAAAAATCAAATTTCTTCATCAATGTAGGCCAATATGTATTCCTGTTACACTTTTTTGGTAAAAAAAAAAAAAATCGCAATAAGCGTACATCAATTGGTTTGTGCCAAAAGTTATAGCGTCTACAAACTATGTCATAATTTAATTTATTGATTTTACTAGTAATAGTGACGATCAGCAACTTACAGAGGGACTGCCATATTGCAGTGGACATTCTGGCACTTTTTGGGGACCAGTCACTAATACAGTGATCAGTGCTAAAAATATGACACTGGCTGGAAAGGAAGGCTGGGAAGGAATTAATATCAGGGGCGAAAGGGTTAAATGTGTGCCTAGCCAGTGTTTTACTGTAGTGGGTGAGGTGCTTTTACTAGGGGAATAGATGAAACGCATTCCCTGCTTCTCAGGGACACAAACTCCGCACCTTCCCTCCTGTTAGAATGGCGATCCGCCTTGTTCGCTGTTCTGTGCCTAATGATCAGGGCTGGTGCAAAGATTTTTGACACCCTAGGCGAAACCTCATTTTGCCGCCCCCCTTTGGCTCTGCCCCTGACTCCAGCCCTTTTGCCCTGTCAATTTATACGATGGAGGTGGTGGAGGTAGAGATTTTTTGCAGAGCCTCTCTACCCATTTCTTTAGCTGTGGTCCGCAGGCGCACACCTGTGCCCCTGGATCCGCCTCATTTTACCGCCCTGGGGTGCTGCCAGCCGCGGCTCTCCAGTGACATGAGTGATTGATGCTGAGCAGTGATGGATCAACAGTGGATGGGCGTCCCTGGTGGTAGTGGCGCCCTAGGCGGCCGCCTACTCTGCCTAGTGGTAGAGCCGGCCCTGCTAATGATCAGCGGGTGCCTGCACGCCCCCTACCCTTAAGAGTTGGATCACGTTTAATTACGTCATCCCGAGCAGAGGTGCTGCCCTGTAGCAGTAAAATTGCTATAGGGCAGACTATAAGTGGTTAACTCGAGGGCGGATCCACTTTGCTCAGCAGGGGATCTGTCTGTTGATCAGAGCAGAGCGGGTGGATGACAGGTCCGTGTTTGCTCAGTTTATGCAGAGTGGACACGGACACAGCCCGCACTGCTCTATGGGTGGTCAGGTGTAAACGGACCAGCTGTCCTCTTATACAACTACCTCCAATCCGATCTGCCCAGACAGAAGAGGACGGATCCTCTTTCCTTTGTTTTTAGCAAAATAGATCAGATCGGAGGTAGGCGGGTATAAACGGGCGCAGGTCTGTACACGGATACATGGACCATCTGATCAGGTCTGCCTGAAAAACTGACAGGTGGACCTGATCAGAACGGGCCCTGTATGTATCCAAGTATGTTCCTAAAGAAAAAGCCCCTTCTATTGCTCTCGGCCTCCTCCAAATTCCTTTTTTTTTGCTGCTCTGTATGTGTATGTGTGTGCACTGTATGTGTGGGCATAGCCACCCTCTCTTGCTCACTCCTGAGATGGACTATGGGATTTGTAGTGTATGTAGCACCCTCTAACATGCTACTAGTGTCAAAGTAGGAAAAACATATTCTGACTCATGTTTAAACCATGTGATTCTAAGGCTGTATTCACAGCATAGCGGTGCGAATCCCAGCTTGCTTAATGGTGAGAAGGACCGGAGCCGTCTGTCAGTTCTCACAGCGCAGCAGCTGCCCGGGGAGGGAGGGGGGAGGTGCCATGATCAGAGGGAAAGATCCCTGTTCAATGCGGAACACATCTGTGTGTCAGATGCGTTCCCATTGAACATTATGGGCTGGGAATTCGCACCACAATGCACAGAAAACACACACGTTTTCTGTACAATTTAGAGTGTGAATGCACCACACCTATGTGAACCGGACACATTGAAAGCAATGTGTTTTCAAGTGTCCTACGAATTGGATGCAGTGTAAGCCGTATCTAATTCACATAGGTGTGAACCCAGCCTCACTCGGTCAGGGTTGCTAGAGTTCAGGGCAGCATGACTCATACAGACAGCTCTCTAGTGCCTCCATCTGGTTCTGGAAAGTTGGATGTAGCACCCTCTACGGTAGATAGGTGTATAGTGTGAGATATATGCTCAGGTGAGGCAAATTTAGTCAGGCCTGGGACTTAGAGCAGGCCTGATTGTTTTGATTATAGGCTGGGAGTGGCTCAGGTTAAGGCTGGGCGATTCATAGGTGGTGTCATCAGGACCTCCCACTTCTTTCCAGAAGCTTCTGGTGTTTTCTGGAAAGAGAGGTGAGAGGGGAGGTGTAGCCACCTGGGGTATTTTAAGGAGCCCTGACCAATCCCCAATCCGGATTGGCAGGGGGCAAGCCTCCTCAAATACCTAGGGTCAGCCCAGTCTGGGAGGAGAGTTCGGGTGGAAGTCTGAAGTTGAGATAGTGTGGAAGCTGTCGTGGCCCAGGGGGAGCTCCCAGTCTGGGGGGGGGGGGTGACCTTGGGCCTGGAGCGCCTGGAGGTGGATTGAGATCCTGGATCGGAGGCATAAGGCAGAGGGGAAAGGACAGCGGGAGAGAGAGAATTATTGGAGAGATCTTCAATGAGGAGCTACAAGTGACAGGAGTCAGTGAGTGACACACCCTGGGAAGCTGGAGGAGGCATGCTGGATTGAGGTGAGAGACAGTCTGGGAAGGATGCAGAAGCCAGTGTGGGACTCTGCTGTAGCTGTGGCAGTGGAGGAGGTCGTTGCAGCTGTAAAGGCTGGCAGGGCCTGCAGGAAGATGGGCTGGGAGTTGTAGTCCATCACACTAGCTATCACATTGTACTTTGCTACACTTTGGGGGCCAGTGGTTCCTGCCTTTAACGGGTGGTCCGGAGGTCCTGCCTCAACTATAGCAGGCCTCACCATGTGCTAGCTAGGCCGGAACCAAGTGATTGTGCTGGAGTAAGGAACAAGGAGTGTACCATGCAGCAGGTGTCAGTGCTGGAGTGAAGAAGAAGTGTATATATGGGGCTGTATATAGAGGTCCCGATGTAAAGAACTGTTTGATCTCTGGGCATCTCATAATCACCCCTACCCCATCAAAGTTCAAACCCCCTAATAAAAACACAAAAGCAAAGTACCAGCCTGTTCTGTGACTCTGGATGTGAGGAAGAAATGTGACTGAGGGCAGTGTGATCAGGTGAACCACAACTTTCACAACCCCCAAGGGGGTATTGGCTACATGGAGAACATTCTGGAAACCAGAGGGCATGGATTAGAAAGGCTGTCCTGCATATTTAGAAACATAGGGCAGTTTAGCCAATTCCCAGGAGGTGGGCCTGGCAGGGGACTAAGTAAGGAATTGGGTGGAAGCAGGGCTGGTGCAAGGATTTTTGACACCCTAGGCGAAACCTCATTTGCCGCCCCCACGTTCTGCCCTGACTCCACCCCCTTTGCCCTGTCCATGTATACGATGGAGGTGGCAGAGGTGGAGATTTTTGCAGTGCCTCTCTACCTATTTCTTTCGCCGTGGTCCATAGGCCCGCATCTGTGCCTCTGGACCCGGCCTAAAAGACAAATAATGGTGGCACCGGCTCGCTTCCTCATGCCAGCCATGGTCCGCAGGTAAATGGACAGGCTGGGGTAGTATATGGACAGGCTGGGGTAGTATATAGACAGGCTGGAGTAGTATATGTTTAGGCTGGGGTAGTATATGGACAGGGTAGTATATAGACAGGCTGGGGTAGTATATAGACAGGCTAGGGTAGTATATGGACAGGCTGGGGTAGTATACGGACAGGCTGGGGAAGTATATGGACAGGCTGGGGTAGTATATGGACAGGCTGGGGTAGTATATAGACAGGCTAGGGTAGTATATAGACAGGATAGGGTAGTATATAGACAGGATAGGGTAGTATAAAGACAGGCTAGGTTAGTATATAGACAGGCTGGGGTAGTATATGGACAGGCTGGGGAAGTATATGGACAGGGGCTGGGCGCCCTGGGCGGCAGTGTGCCCTAGGCGGCCGCCTACTCTGCCTAGTGGTAGAGCCGGCCCTGGGTGGAAGATGGAGATGCAGTACTGAGGAGGTTGTCAGTGGCCCTTGAGGCAAACCCCCTAGTCCAGGGGGTGCTCTGCCTCGGGCCGGGGCTCGGGAGCTGACCTGGAAGGATCTTGACAAACAGAAGAAGCTTGGAGAAAGTCTTCCCTGAGAGGCAGTAGGAGCAAAGAGGACAGTGTGAGTACTACAGCATAATGCAGGGACTTACAAGGGACTGCCACGTGCAGGTCTCTCTGGAAGATAGCAGTGTGCTTAAATCTTCCCTACCTTGCCCTCAGAGATCTTCAGAGAGTCAGTTGGGTAGACTGGTGAAGAGAAGCCACCAGGTGGGCTTGTGGAGAAGCAGCCAGGCGGGCTAGCATTTCCTGCAGTGGTAGAGATGGGATCAGCGTCTACAAGGGAGTTGGAGGTACTGTGGGATGCAGTTCACAACACATTGTGCTACTTTCTAAGGGACTAAAGCCTTGTACACACGGTGCGACGGTCGTATGAAAACTACGCAAACTAGAAAACTTTGGTTGTACAAGTGGTCGTAAGACTGTTATACCGTGTGTACAGAGAAGTTGGTCCAACAAGTTGTACTGTGCAAAACACGCATGCTCAGAAGTCAGGAACGGCCGGAAGTGTCCGTCCGTGTAAACCTACATTCCTAATTCACATTCACCTGAACTTCCTCTTTATACGCTCGTAATACGTCACTACGTTCAGCTTGGTTGTACAATCGCTTAGTGCATGTCAGTATGTGAGATACAACAGCCAACATAAGATTTGGGCCGTTCGGACGTACGACTGACGCACCGTGTGTACGAGGCGTAAGGCTGGCCATACATCGTACAATTGCCTTGTACAACTTTCCTTTAGATTTACCAAAAACATATAATATGAGGTCAAATCTGAACGCTTTCAATTTGCATGCTATCAGGCAGGACCTTGCACTACATAGCTGAAGGTAAATCTAAAGGAAATTGAATAAGAAAATTATATGGTCAGCTTGAGAGTTCCTAGCCTGTAGGGGGCTGTTGCTGATTTAAAGGAGACTGCTAGTTTCTAAAGAGGGATCAATCAGAGCTGTACAGACCACGGAGGACGAATCAACTGGAGTTGTACAGGATAAAGGAGAAAAAGCAATTGGAGCTGTATATAGGGAGGAAGTTGTCCTGGTTTTGTCACTATCCAGTTGGGCATCCCATAATTCCTATCCCCATCCAAGTTATTACCCCCTAATAAAACATAAAACAAAGCTCAAGGACTGGTCAATGTGTTGAAGCTATGGTGGGCCTGGCTGTGCAGCAGTGGGGAACCCTGTCATCTGCAACCCCTACGGGGGGTAGTGCTACATGTACATAGAACAGTGTACATGACTGCAGCTAAGGTGCATTGCTTGTTCCAAACAAATGGAATTGAGGGGGGAAAGGAGAGGTTCAGGAGTTCACAGAGGATGTTAGATGCTAACAAAAATCTAAATTATAAAGCTTTCCCCACTTGATTCAAAGCTTAAAGTGATACTAAAGGTTCATGACAAACATGTCATACTTTCCTGCTCTGTGCAAGGGTTTTGCACAGAGTGGCCCAGATCCTCCTTTCCTGGGGTCCCCTGCACCATCCTGGCTCCTCCTCTTCTCGTGTGCCCCCACGGAGAGACGCTTTCCCTGGGGGCACTCATGTGGGCGCGTTCTTGAGTCCTGCTGCTGTGTTCATTGACACAAACAACAGAAGTCGGCCCAGCCCCCTGGCTCCAGCGCAAGGTTGCCAACCACCAGTAAATTTACTGGAAGTTTGTAAAAACCAGTGATTTTTACAACTGTCTATAAATATCAGGGTCTGATAATTTGTCATGCTGTGCTGACTTTTTAAGTCTAAACCAGGCAAATTACTTGATATGGGTATTGTCAGTGTTTCCATGTTGGATTTAAATATCAATTGTCTTAGATTTTAATAGGAGTTCTGTTATTTTTGAGTTTGCCAGTAAAAAATGTGCTCTGCCAGTATATTTTCCATGCTTTGCCAGTAAAAAACGCTGCTGGAGGTTGGCAACACTGCTCCCGCGTCATTGGATTTCATTGACAGCAGCGGGAGCCAATCTATCTAATGAGGACCCGAGACACTGGCAGGAGCTGCTGGGCTCGTGCTCATCGCTGGAATGATCAGGTTCAGATAAGAAAAAGGGCGAGGTCTGGGTGCAGCTGAAGCACAGAAGGTTTTTCACCTTAATGCATAGAATGCATTAAGGTGAAAAACCTTGATGTCAATGGGATTTCATCTCTTTTAAAGTATAACTAAAGGAAAACTATAGAGCACCTGTCAGGTTTTTATTGCTGTCTGTGCCCCCATTAGGAAGATCCACCCTCTCTCTTTATCCTGGTGACCATTATCACTGAGAGTGAAAATGAAAGGGAATCCCACATTTTGGGTTGTCACCAGAACAGGAATAGAGGGGAAATCTTCCAATGGGGATGCTAGTTCTGGGGATTCTATCATTCTGAATGGATTTCCTCTTATTTCCTGTTTTGGCAAAGGGACAGGAAGTGAAGGGAGACACAGATGGCAAAAATTAAACTGATGGGTATAACCTTCCCTTACTTTATCCAACACAAAAACAATTGTCTTTAATTGTACTGTAAGCAAATAAAGTCTATAGTTTTGCTGTGAAAAGTTAAATAGTAGTGCTTGCTCCTCTTACATACCCGTGTTATGGAATAGAATACCCCTGTAGAACAGAAGGAGGTAAGACTGCCATTGGCACCCATTGTCCTTCACCGGCTTAGAAGCTTAAAATCCATCCCATAGCAGGACATGCTGGGTGTGATTTATAAACCTTTAGCCCTCAGTCACACTGAACACGGCTTTGAAATTGTACAAGTTCATCTGAACTCACAGGATTTCAAAGCCGCATTTCAGTCTGACTTCAGGGGCGACTTGAAAGACATCTGTGCGGGTTCATGCACATTTGTCTATTGAAATCACCCCCGAAGTCGCCAAAAGTAGTGCAGAAACTACTTTTGGAAATGGGTGGGATACCGCAAAGTTGCAGTCGCACCGATTGGGACGCTCCTACTGCTGGCAATAGGCTTTGATTTGACATTAGATTTGACCCGTGGGAACAGTTTGGGGATCGCCCCTTCCTGTTCCAACATGACTGTGCACCAGTGAACAAGGCAAGGTCCATAAAGACATGGATGAGCGAGTTGGGGAGGAGGAACTTGTCTGGCCTGCACAGAGTCCTGACCTCAACCTGATAGAACACCTTTGGGATAAATTAGAGTGGAGACTGCAAGCCAGGCCTCCTTGTCCAACACCTCACAAATGTACTTCTGGAAGAATGGTCAAAGATTCCCATGGACACACTCCTAAACCTTGTGCACAGCCTTCCCAGAAGAGTTGAAGCTGTTATAGCTGGAAAGGGTGGTCAACTCAATATTGAATCCTACGGACTAAGACTGGTTTGTCATGTGCACGTAAAGGCAGGTGTCCCAATACTTTAGGCAATATGGTGTAGGTGCCTATACGGTTTCAAATCCAGTAATACCCTGCTCTGCGCATGCTCAGTTGCTCCCTCTTTTTCGGCACTGTTCTTAAAATGTAGGGGCTGATGTGCTGACAGCCTAAAGGTTTACTGCTGCTCTGGGCTTCAGAAAAATGGTGGACTCCAGCAAAAAAAGAAATAGGAATCAATGCTGGAGGCAATTTACAGCACACTCTGATTTTGGTAACATAATTATTAATGTGGAATGTATGTTCCTTGCTATAGAACATTCTTTTTATCAAGTTATGAGTAAAGTTCCATATTGAAGGGTCAGTGTACAACTATTGGCCTCTGCATGAATTATGTAAGGAATAGTGAACTGTTGAACCATACATGTCGTCATGTTCTTGTATAATCAACACTTCAGATAATTTACAAGGCTAGGTTAATGTGTTATATACAAGGATAGTGCAATTACCCGTACAATTAATGTGTTATACAAGAGGATTCATAACCAGTTAAAGTGCCCGTAGATCAACCTTCGTCAACCAGGGTTTGTGTAGAACCCTATGTCTCCTCCAGAGGTTGCTAGGGGTCTTTCTCTTGGATCAGGATTCTCCAAACATTGTAAACAAAGGACCAGTCCTTGAGGCTGGGTTCGCATATGAACCGCATGTGGCTCACAGCAGGGGTCCAGTGCGTCCTGGTTCACCGTTTCAGGTCTGATTCCAGCCCTGAAACTAACCAAAAGTCACACAGCTTTTTGTGCAAATCACACTGGACCTGCTGCAGAGATTTGTGAACTGGCTCCATAGAGAGCCGGTCAAAATCTCCTGCTATTGCGAATTGGTTGCGGAGAACCCGCATCCAATTTGCAATGGTGTGAACCCAGCCTCAGACTTTAGGGGGGCCAGACTGTGAACATTGGGAGTAGAAGAATTCCCAATGTCAGTGGGAAAAACAATGCCGCATCTTTGGTGTTAGTGGGAGCAATTGTGCCCCATTGTTGGTGTCAGTGGGAGGAATTGCGCCCTATCATTGGTTTCACTGAGACCCAATGTCGGCGGCATTGGGAGAAATTGTGTACCATAGTTAGAGGAACTGTGTCCCTTTATTGGTGTCATTAGGCCCTGTTGTTGGTGTCACAGGGAAAAAAATGTAATCTTAGTGATACTACATTCTCTGAAGAGGAATGTAGGGTTTTAGAGCTAGAATATGCACCAGACAGAAATCTCAATAAATTTGATGTTTTTATAGACATTTAATTAAGAAAAATGAATATCAAAAAGCATTTTGCCAAAAATAGAACATTGGAGGCTCCTAGAGAGGAAGAGTATCAGCATACCTCCCTCAGAAATAATACAGTTTTTAAAATTAAATTAGGAAATAATCATTTTGTTGACGTTTTTAAACATTTAGTAGACCTCTAAAACCTTGTACGCACGTGCAGATTGTTGGCCAACCGAACGTCCAACTTTTGCCTAAATTAGCTGTTGGCGGTTGTGTCTAGCATACTGACGGTAGTCAAGTAATCGGCCAACAAAGCCGAATGTAGTCACGTGTTACGAGCGCATAACGAGGAAGTTCAGGTGAATGTGATTTGTGAATTAGGAACATAGGTTTACACGACGAAAACTTCCTCGATTCATTCCGAGCATGCATGTTTGCACTTCCAACTTTTTGTTGGCCAACTTCTGAATCTGTACACATGAGCCAACAATTGGTCAATGCCTTGTTGGCCAAAAAAAGTTTTCTAGTCTTGTCAGCCAACTTCTGTTGGCCAACAATTGGAAATTGGCTGTTGGGTTGAGCGTACTAACGGTCAGATTATCGGCCAACGGGCTGTTGGACAACCGTTGTAGGCCAATTGTTGTACCGTGTGTACGGGCCTTTAGAGGCGTGAAAGAGGTTTGGAACAGTTGGAAAAGAGGAAACAAATTGTGATTAGATCAGCAGGTAAAGAGAGGGGGGCTAGTTAATCAGACAAATTATTTGGAGGAATTTAACAGATTGGTGGGAGACAGAGAAACCTATGAGGAATTAAAAGGTAATCCAACTAACAAATATAAAGCTAAGCTGAAAAGGTTGATTAAAACAGCATCCCAAGAGGGAATATTCAATAAAAAAGAGACCAGATATATAATTCCCAATGCACCCAAAGTTCCTGTCATAAATCAACTTCCCAAAGTACATAAAATCCTGTAAACCCCCCCCCCCCCCCGGGAGACCCATCGTGAGTGGGGTGGACTCCCTCTTTTCCAGGTTAGGTGAATATCTGGATTGCTTTCTTCTACCCCTAACACAGAAATGCCCTGCATATTTAAAAGAACAAACCTACCACTGAGGCCCCACGGGACTTTAAGCAGCACCGATTCCCCAAAACAGATTATGGAATGTAATGTAAGTATGTAAAAAAAAAGTGCAAATCTATTTGATCAAGGTTAAAAGTGAGTACATAATAATAATAAAAAAAGCAAGACCAAAAAAGAGAGAACCACTTGACATTCAAAGCAGTGTTGAAACAGAGTGCTGACCAGGCCTACGATAGGGCCCAATGGCTGCCAAACTTCTGTAGTTCTGACATGTTTCGAAGTTTAATTAAACTTCTTCCTCAGGGAAAATTATCAACACTGTATAAGGTGGTTCTGAAAAATAATAATAACCATAAATAGAGTACATTCAGTATAAGTGCTGTAATATATCACTCATGTCTAGCTGACCCACATCTGATGGGAAGCGGCCCATCATCAAGTATACAAATATAACAGTTATGGGTACACAGAAAGCTACAAAACATATGTGCATACATCCTCCTCCAAACAGCGGACAAAAAACGTACCCGGTCACGCCGTAGCTAAATTTAATGGGCATAAAAATAATGTCTAGTGTCCCTGGATAGGTATGCCAGCCTGGTCCCCGTCACACTGGTACGTCAGGGCTCCATGCCGAGGGTGCCGAGGGTGACGTCTTTGGCCCTTGATCGGGTACACACCAATCCACCGGGTGGTGACTTTGACAAGATATTGTTGCATTGGGAACTCAGGTGAATCTCCAACCTCAGTGCTACAGCACCACCAGGGTTAAATGGGGCCATGAATTTCAAGCCCTTCCTCCCAGGTTTCACATCTGGAGCCTTTTACCGAGATCTTCCTTACCCATTCCATACACAAATTTACACATCCATTTAGAGTCTTCAGGTCTAGGGGAATTGCTCGCCCTCTTCCCCCTTCCCGCTTTTTCTTTTGTGTTTTTTTTTTCCCATCTTACCCCCCTCTTTGTTGGATTGTAACATAATTAGGACAGTTTAGATGCTTTATCCATGCAACTTTGTCCCTTTGTCTATTGCCATGTTTTTATTGTAAGTGTGCGTGCATTTTCCCCCATACATATGACAACCATTTTCCACTTTATTTTTGTACTCCCCATTATTTTCATTCCAACCGTTCTAGGGTGATATGGCCCCTTGGAATGGTTAATTTCACACCAATAGAGGGCGTAACTATCGCCCGGTCCAAGTACTGTGGCCTTATTGATTTTTCTACATCCCTCTTTTATACCCCTGGGTTGCGATCCGGTCGCCCTGTCTAGTTGGTGCTGTGGCGCGGTGATTTTGACCTCCCTGTTTGGCCATGGGGCTCCCTCCACGGCACATGCAGGCCACTCAGCTGGCACTGCAGCTTATGTGGCCATTCACGTCACATCTGGAGCGCCGCCGTGCTCTTGCCCAATCCTCTGGCCCGGATGTGACCTCAGTGCGCATGCGTGTGACTCGAGGGCGTGGTTGCGCCGGGCGCAGTCCCGGCGGGGAACCAACAGGGAAGAGACCTTCCTCCCCTAAATGAAGGAGGAGGTAGATTGATCCAGATCCTCCCGGATCTGGCCCACATTCCGGTCTTCTCTTTTTTGTGACTCCACCCTACCTGGATGGGTCTTGTAAACAGACCTCTGACTTATTTTGGGTCTGTCGTCCCTCTGTGAAAGTTGTAGGTCCAACTACTCCTCATGCATAAATCTCCATCTTGACAGGTAGGCACCTTGGTTGTGTGAAAACATATCCAATAAATACATTTAAAAAAATCAAATTTCTTCATCAATTTAGGCCAATATACTGTATACTCTACTACATGTTTTTGGTAAAAAAAAACCAATAAGGGTATATTGATTGGTTTGTGCCAAAAGTTATAGCGTCTACAAACTATGGGATAATTATATTTATTTATTTATTTTACTAGTAATAATGATGATCAGTGACTTATAGCGGGACTGCGATATTGCAGTGGACATTCTGGCACTTTTTGGGGATCAGTGACTAATACAGTGATCAGTGCTAAAAATATGCACTGTCACTGTACTAATGATACTGGCTGGGAAGGGGTTAATATCAGTAGCGAAAGGGTTAAATGTGTGCCTAGTCAGTGTTTTACTGTAGTGTATGAGGTGCTTTTACTAGGGGAAGAGATGGAACGTATTCCCTGCTTCTCAGGGACACAAACACCACCCCTTCCCTCCTGTCAGAACGGCGATCCGACTTGTTCGCTGTTCTGTCTCTATGCCTGATGATCGGCGGGTGCATGCCTGCGCGCCCCCTATACTTAAGAGTCGGATCACGTGGTTAACTCGGGGGCGGATCTGCATTGCTCAGCAGGGGATCTGTCTGTTGATCAGAGCAGAGCGGGTGGATGACAGGTCTGTGTTTGCTCAGTTTATGTAGAGTGGACATGGACACAACCCGCTCTGCTCTATGGGTGGTCAGGTGTAAACAGACCATCTGTCCTTTTATACAACTACCTCTGATCCGATCTGCCCAGACAGAAGAGGACAGATCCTCTTTCCTTTGTTTTTAGCGAAATGGATCAGATCGGAGGTAGGCGGGTATAAACGGACACAGGTCTGTTTACACCCTCCGGTCCATAGGGATACATGGACAATCCGATCAGGTCTGCCTGAAAAACTGACAGGTGGACCCGATCAGATCTCTGTGTTAAAGGGGCCTGTATGTATCCAAGTATGTCCCTAAAGAAAAAGTCCCATCTATTGCTCTTGGCCTCCTCCAAATTCCTTTTTTTTTTTGCTGCTGTGATCGGACCTTTTAGAGGGTAGCTACGTTCGTTCTTCATGATCCCACTGTATGTGTGGGCATAGCCACCCTCCCTTGCTCACTTCCAATATGGACTATGTGATTTGTAGTGTATGTAGCACCCTCTAACGTGCTACTATTGTCAGAGTAGGAAAAATATATTCTGAATCATGTTTAAACCATGTGAGTCTAACTAGGTCAGGGTGGCTAGAGTTCAGGGCAGCGTGACTCATACAGACAGCTCTCTAGTGCCTCCACCTGGTTCTGGAAAGTTGGATGTAGCACCCTCTATGGTAGATAGGTGTATAGTGTGAGATTTTTGCTCAGGTGAGGCAAATTTAGTCAGGCCTGACTTAGAGCAGGCCTGATTGTTTTGATTCTTGGCTAGGCGTGGCTCAGGGTAGAGCTGGGCGATTCACAGCTGGTGTCATCAGGACCTCCCACTTCTTTCAAGAAGCTTCTAGTGTTTTGTGGAAAGAGAGGTGGGAGGGAAGGTGTAGTCACCTGGGTTATTCTGAGGAGCCTCCTCAAATACCCAGGTTCAGCCCAATCTGGGAGGAGAGTTCGGTGGAAGCCTGAACATGAGATAGTGCAGAGGCTGTCGTGGTCCAGGGGGAGCTCCCAGTCTGGGGGGGTGACCTCGGGCCTGGAATACTCGGGTGCAGCCGGGAGGAGTGAGATCCTGGATTGGAGGCACAAGGCAGAGCATAAAGGACAGCGGGAGAGAGAATTATTGGAGAGATCTTCAGTGGGGAACTACAAGTGACAGGAGTTGGTGTGCGACACACCCTGGGAAGCTGGAGGAGGCATGCCGGAGCAGATTGGGGTGAGAGACAGTCTGGGAAGGATGCAGAAGTCAGTGTGGGACTGTGGTATTAGGAGGTGGTAGTGGAGGAGGCCGTTGCAGCTAGAAGGGCTGGCAGGGCCTGGAGGAAGATAGGGTGGGAGTTGTAGTCCATCACACTAGCTAGCACATTGTACTTTGCTACACTTTGGGGGCCAATGGTCCTTGCCTGTAATTGGTGGTCTGGAGGTACTATAGCAGGCCTCACCATGTGCTAGCTAGGCCGGAACCAAGTGTCAGTGCTGGAGTCAAGAAGGAGAAGTGTATATATGGGGCTGTATATAGAGGTCCCGATGTAAAGAACTGTTTGATCTCTGGGCATCCCATAATCACCCCTAACCCACCAAGTTCAAATCCCCTAATAAAAAACACAAAAACAAAGTACCAGCCTGTTCTGTGACTAAGGATGTGAGGAAGAAGTGTGATTGAGGGCAGTGTGATCAGGTGAACCACAACTTTCAGCAATCCCCACATGGGTACTGGTAAGGTGACCAGATTTTTAAAATGAAATCCGGGGACATTTTTTAAAATTTTTTTTATTGGCAAATAGTAAACTATTTTATAAGCATATTTTCCTCAGATGATATATGCAGTGTATGTGGTATGTGTTTATGCAATGATTGTAATATATATACTTTATTTCTGGAAATCATTTCATACCAGCCCCATAGCATTATTATACCAGCCGAACCGCATAATGCTATTATTTTCTTGTTCATAAAAGGGAAAACCATGCATTTTAAACAAAATTTGAAGAGTGTATTATACTCATCAGTACCCATCAGTGCAGCCTCACCAGTGCCCATTAATGCAGCCTCACCAGTGTCCATCAATGCAGCCTCACCAGTGTCCATCAATGTAGCCTCACCAGTGCCTATCAATGCGGCCTCACCAGTGCCAATCAGTGCAGCCTCACCAGTGCCCATCAATGCAGCCTCACCAGTGCCCATCAATGCAGCCTAACCAGTGCCCATAAGCTCAGCCTCAGCCATCAATGCAGCCTGATCAGTGCCCATCAGCTCAGTCTCATCAGTGCCCATCAGTGCAGCTTCACCAGTGTCCATCAATGTAGCCTCACCAGTGTCCATCAATGCAGCCTGATCAGTGCCCATCAATGCAGCTTCACCAGTGCCCATCAATGCAGCCCCACCAGTGCCTATCAATGCATCCTTATCAGTGCAGCCTCACCAGTGTCCATCAATGCAGTCTCACCAGCATCCATCAATGCAGCCTCACCAGTGCCCATCAGCTCAGCCTGATCAGTGTCCATCAATGCAGCCTGATCAGTGCCCATCAATGCAGCCTCAGCAGTGTCCATCAATGCAGCCTCACCAGTGCCCATCAATGCAGCCTGTTTATTGTCCATCAATGCAGCCTGTTCAGTGACCATCAATGCAGCCTCACCAGTGTCCATCAATACAGCCTGTTCAGTGCCCATCAATGCAGACTGTTCAATGTCCATCAATGCAGCCTGTTCCTTGTCCATTAGCTCAGCCTGTTCAGTGCCCATCAGCTCAACCTGTTCAGTGCCCATCAATGCAGCCTGTTCTGTGCACATAAATGCAGCCTGTTCTGTGCCCATAAATGCAACCTGTTCCATGCCCAGCAGCTCAGCCTGATCAGTACCCATAAATGCAGCCTGTTCAGTGCCCATCAATGCAGCCTGTTCAGTGCCTATCAATGCAGTCTGATCAGTGTCCATCAATGCAGCCTGTTCTGTGCCCATAAATGCAGCCTGTTCTGTGCCCATAAATGCCGCCTTTTCTGTGCCCATAAATGCCGCCTGTTCTATGCCCATAAATGCAGTCTGTTTTGCACCCAGCAGCTCAGCCTGATCAGCGCCCATAAATGCAACCTGTTTCATGCCCAGCAGCTCAGCCTGATTGGTACCAATCAATTCAGCCTGTTCCCTGCCCATAAATGCAGCCTGTTCTGTGCCCAGCAGCTCAGCCTGATCAGTGCCCATAAATGCAGCTTGTTCCATGCCCATAAATGCAGCCTTTTCTGTGCCCACAAATGCAGCCTGTTCTGTGCCCATAAATGCAGCCTTTTCCTTGCCCATAAACGCAGCCTGTTCCGTGCCCAGCAGCTTAGCCTAATCAGTAATCATAAATGCAGCCTGTTCCAGCAGCTCAGCCCTAACTAGAGGAGGTAGGGGATTGGGGGGGGGGGGGGTGGGGGCGCCGCTGCACTGGATGGACATTTCACAGCCCAGACAGGGAGTAGGGTAACCAGACATTCCCTGGTCCTGCAAAGCGGGGACAAAACCGGGAATAGATTTCCTCCGGGGACAGTGTCCTCAATCCGGGGACTGTCCCTGGAAACCAGGGATGTCTGGTCACCCTAGGTATTGGCTACATGGAGAACATTCTGGAAACTAGAGGGCAGGGATTAGAAAGGCTATTCTGCATATTTAGGGCAGCTTAGCCAATCCCCAGGAGGTGGGCCTGGCAGGGGACTAAGTCAGCCCTTAAATAGGAAAGAGTCATGCCGGCGGGGGAGGTGGGTGGAAGATGGAGATGCAGTGCTGAGGAGGTTGTCAGTGGCCCTTGAGGCAAACCCCCTAGTCCCCAGGTGGGCTAGCATTTCCTGCAGTGGTAGAGATGGGATCAGTGTCTACAAGGGGGTTGGAGGTACTCCGGGATGCAGTTCTCATCACACTGTGCTACTTTCTAAGGGACTAAGGCTGGCCATATATCATACAATTGTCTTGTACAACTTTCCTTTAGATTTACCAAAAACATATAATATGAGGTCAAACCTCAACACTTTCAAATTGCATGCAATCAGGCAGGACCTTGCACTACATAGCTGATGGTAAATCTAAAGAAAATTGTATGGTGTATGGCCAGCTTGAGAGTTCCTAGCCTGTAAGGGACTGTTGCTGATCTAACAGAGACTGTTAGTTTCTAAAGAGGGATCAATCAGAGCTGTACAGATCACGGAGGAGGAATCAACTAGAGTTGTACAGAATAAAGGAGAAGTAGCAATTGGAGCTGTATATAGGGAGCAAGTTGTCCTGGTTTTGTCACTATCCAGTTGGGCCTCCCATAATTCCTATCCCCATACAAGTTATTACCTCCAAATAAAACCAAAAAAACAAAGCTCAAGGACTGGTCAATGTGTTGAAGCTGCGATGTGCCTGGCTGTGCAGCAGTGGGGAACCCTGCCATCTGCAACCCCTATGGGGGGTAGTGCTACATGTACATAGAACAGTGTACATGACTGCAGCTAGGGTGCATTGCTTGTTCCAAACAAATGGAATTGGAAAGGGGGGGGGGGTAGTTCAGGAGCTCACAGGATGATACAAGGTGGCAGAAAAACACAGTAAGGGCTATTCATACTAGCAATTGGGGGGCAGTAAAGCCCAGAGGCTGAGGCACCAATCTAGT
>BLSH010331398.1:469319-490995 GCA_018402905.1 Glandirana rugosa | reverse complement strand
TTTTACCCCCCCCCCCCCCCCCTGCTACCCACTTTAGCTGCAGAAGCACAGCAGGACTTATTCCCCCAGTTGCTTTCAAATGGTTCATTCACGTAAATGGGGTGGCTCTCTATCCGTGTGCAATGCTCGCAGTTACAGCCCTATCAAGGGTTCAAACAGGAGGCGAAGAAGTGATACAACGCCTCCTCACCGCCTTTTGCTCTCTGAAGAGCAACTCGAAAGCAAATCACTGTTCAGAAACAAAGGCAAGTGTGAATGAGCCCTAAGAAACAAGTTAAACAAAAATAGATTACAAGATCATTACAGAGTAACTCCACTTTTGTTGAGAAAAAAAAACAAAAACATTCTGGGTGATCTATGTACATTACAAGGATTTTATCAAACTTTGTTGCAGATTCCGACCTTTTGCTATTCTGAAGAAATCCCTCTGTGTTTGTCTGTGCCTCTGTCGGAAAGTGAATCTAATGGGAGTGGTTTCATAATTATCAGTCAGCTGCTGCAGTTGCAGGGCTCTAATGAGGAAAGTGGCAGGGTCTGCATCCATTTAGACGTGATTTCCTATAGGAAGTATCTCACCAAAAATGACATAGAGCATGTGCAACCTTTCCACCCTGCCTGCATGTAGTATAGTACAGTCTAATATAGTAGACAGGGCAAGAAGGAAGCATCTGGCCATACAAAAGCTATTCTGCATATACAGACAGATTTTACTGTTGTGGGTTTAGTAACACTTTAAAATCCATCCCGTAGCAGGACATGCTGGGTGTGATTTCTAAACCTTTAGCCCTCAGTCACACTGAACACGGTTTTGAAATTGTGCAAGTTCATCAGAACTTGTATGATTTTAAAGCCGCATTTCAGTCCGATTTAGGGGGCGACTTGAAAGACATCTGTGCGGGTTCATGCACAGATGTCAATTGAAATCGCCACCGAAGTCGCCAAAAGTAGTGCAGAAACTACTTTTGGAAATCGGCGTCGCACCGATTGGGATGCTCCTATTGCCAGCAATAGGCTCCAATTTGACATGCGATTTGACCTGTGGGAACAGTTTGGGGATGGCCGCTTCGTACTCTAAAATGACTGCGCACCAGTGCACAAAGCAAGGTCCATAAAGACATGGATGAGTGAGTTTGGGATGGAGAAACTTGACTGGCCTGCACCTTAACCCAATGAAACACCTTTGGGATGAATTAGAGCAGAGACTGCAAGCCAGGTCTTCTCGTCCAACATCAGTAACTGACGTCACAAATGCACTTCTGGAAGAATGGTCAAACATTCCCATAGACACAGTTCATGTGCGTGTAAAGGCAGACTTCCCAATACTTTTGGTAATATAGTGTAGGTATCTATACTGTTTCAAATCCAGTAATACTCTGCTCTGCGCATGCTCAGTTGCTCTCTCTTTTTCGGCACTGTTCTTAAAATGTAGAGGCTGATCTGCTGACAGCCTGAAGATTTATTGCTGCTCAGAAGCTCTGGGCTGCAGGAAAATGGTAGACAAAGATTTTGGTAACATAATTATTACCGTGGAATGTATGTTCCTTGCTATAGAACATTATTTTTATCATGTTGTTATGACTAAAGTTCCATATTGAAGGGTCAGTGTTCAACTATTGGCCTCTGCATGCATTATGTAAGGAATAGTGAACTGTTGAACCATACGTGTCGTGTTCTCGTATAATCAACACTTCAGATAATTTACAAGGCTAGGTTAATGTGTTAAATACAAGGAGAGTGCAAATGCGCATACAATTAATGTGTTATATAAGAGGATTTCATAACCAGTTAAAGTGGCCGTAGATCAACCTTTGTCAACCAGGGTTGTGTAGAACCCTAGCGTTCCTCCAGAGTTTACTAGGGGTTCCTTGAGCAATTAAAAATGTCTTTCTCTTGGATCAGGATTCTCCAAACATTCTAAACAAAGGACCAGTCCTTGAGGCTGGGTTCGAATATGAACAGCATGCGGCTCACAGCAGGGGTCCGGTGCGTCCTGGTTCACAGTTTCAGGTCCGATTTCAGCCCTGAAACTAACCAAAAGTCACACAGCGTTTTTGTGCAAATCGCACCAGACCTGCTGCAGAGGTCTGTACACCAGCTCCATAGAGAGCCGGTCAAAATCTCTTGCTATTGCGAATTGGATGTGGAGATCCCTTATCCAATTCGCAATGGTGTGAACCCAGCGTCAGACTTTAGGGGGGCCAGACTGTGATCATTGGGAGTAGAAAAAGTCCCAATGTCAGTGGGAAAAACAATGCCCCATCTTTGGTGTTAGTGAGAGGAATTGTGCCCATTGTTGGTGTCAGTGGGAGGAATTGTGCCCTATCATTGGTGTCACTGAGACCCAATGTCAATGACATTGAGAGAAATTGTGTACCATCGTTAGTGTCATTGAGAGGAACTGTGTCCGCTGAAGAAGTCACGTGATGATGTAACGTGTATGGGGGAGGTGCTGTGACGAGCGTCATCCATCAATAAACACCGATATGCTTATGAGAGTTGTGGATCTGCCTGTTTCTATTGGATTAATGTAAGTGCAATATATACCACATTAAAAGTTATTGGTTTTATGGAGAGCACTTAGATCTTTTTTCTTTATCATATCCTATGTCGATTGTTCCATCTGAGCCCTTCATGTAAAACAAACAACACTGCTCCAGGACACTCCAAGCCTGTAGTGGATCAATCTAGCTTAATCACTGGTGTAGGTGCTGGCTGACGAGACATTCAAACAGCTGATGAAGAAAGAGATGGGATAGCCGCACACTGCAAAGTCCAATTCCAAATGCTTTATTCATGGATGATGATACAGCATAAAGCAAACTACTGGTCCCAGCTGATGCGTTTCGCACCCTGCAGTTGGTGCTTACTCATAGCTCATGAGCCCTTCATGTAATTGGAGGCTGTAAGGAAGCATTGGAGCTGATCCGTTTGCTTGTGTGAGAGATTGGTGTACTTCCTCTCACCTTAGTGTGGGAATCAAGTGCTTTTGACCCACCGGTAACAGAGGGGTCGAAGCGTGAGGTGAGCAGGCATGCTGGCCATCTGGTGGAGGGTCTCACTCTGGTGGTGTTATTGAACTTTTGGATCTCTGCACACCTGTGGAATCTACCTGATACTGCTTCTCATTTGAATAAATTACTATTTTTTTTATGGACATTTAGATGTGGACATTTAACATTTAAGTGCTGCACTTTATTATCATTTATAAAGGGCCACATCTGGCCCCTGGGCTATAGTTTGGAGACCATTATCTTAGATAACTAACCACTGACACCAATGATCTTTTTAGCTATCTGTAAGGGGGGCTCTTCCCAAAGACCACAAATGTAAGGACCACACTTCCTAGTGACCATCATACTAATGTTTAATGAGCAGCAGATACTGTATAGAATTATTAGTAGGGGTTGCCTTAGACCAAAATAAGTTATTCCAAGGGTTCCTCCATGTTAAAAAGGTTGAACAAGACTGCTATAGATGATCAAATTATTAGAGATTCTCATGAATTCTAGCTTTATTGGCTGTGGTTAAGTGGTTTCCAACCCCTAGACCAGTGGTTGTCAATTTACAAGGTATAGAGAGGCCTCATATGTGGCCCTTGACATCACGAAAAGTTGCACATAATGTTCAGTACATGTAATGTAGGAGAGGACTGTCAGACTGTGGACATGATATAAGTTTAGTTGGAGACTAGAGACAAGCTACAGAAGATGGTGAGAAACTGGGAATAAGTTACTGACCAATGCACCTAGTGCAGACTGCTGAGGTCTGAGTGTCATGTGCTGCCCTCAGGCCTCATGTTGGGAACCAGGGCCCTAGAGGGTGGTAATGTGTCCCTGGCTGTCTGAGATATTCATCATTTACCTTTATTACCATGGACGCAGTTGTGGGAGAATTGCAGATTAACTTTTAGATGGGTAGATCTCTTTACTCTTCACCCTCTGGGAGATATCTACCAGGCTGTAGATACCACACTTGGACATCAAGGTAGTTGCCTCTGTTACAAAGTAAAGGAAATAGATTGATAAAAAGGAAATAACCAGATCCTTACAAATACATATGATTAAATTAAAAAAAAAATAATATATATATATATATATATATATATATATACAATTTTGCAATGAAATTAAAAGTCCATAATAAATAGTTCAGATATAGTGGCCAGTGCAAATGAACAAATCCAAAAGTGATAAAAAGTGACACCAAAAGGAAAAAAGTGCTCTTCCTCTCCACAGTATAAACACACCACACTCATCAAAAATATATGATCCCCTCATGCGGGGTAGTCTCCCACATGCGGCTCTTAGGCTCTCAATCGGCTTACTCTTCCGTCCTATATGATATCCTGTACACATGGATGACTGTACACCACCATATGCTTAATAGCGCTCCTGCTCCTTTAAGAAACTCCCACTGTGCAAATCCCACTCAAAAAAACGGAAAAGATAAAGGAATCTCTCATAGTGTAGTAGTTCAAATTTTAATGAGAAATATATAAAATTGCACTTACATTTGATAAAAAAAATACTCAGGCATATAAAAAAATTAAATAAAAACTGAAAGTTTGTGCTCCACCTGTATTCCAAAGATCGGGAGTGACATGCCCTGGATGTCCCACCAAACGCGTTTCGTCAGCAATGTCATCAGACGTAGTTTGATGATGTACAGCTCTTTCATTTATATATATATTCATTTATATATGTTGGGTACTGTAGTAGACACATATATCCAATGATGGACTAGAGGGAAAAGATTTGGAGGATGAATAGTTTTCATATTTCAATCTCACAGAAAACAGATTGTTGGAAATATTAATTTCCAGAAAAGAGAAAAAGTTAAAAAAAATTGGAAACCACCATTAATGTGATTAAATTAAAATTAGAACCATTATCAGAAACAGGTGAATATAAAGAAAAGGTGAAACAACTACAGGATTTTGTAGGTAAATTATATAAAGAGACACAGAAGAAAAAATGTATAAGAGATGCTAATAACTATAAATGAAATAAAGTATATAAATGGCAAAATGAAAGTGAAGATCAGGAAGAAATCTCTATAGCCTCCACGGAGGAGAGAGAGAGAGGTTGTTCTTAACATACCCACTAACTCTAGAACACCTACCATTAGAAATGAGGGACCCAGAAGGGATCTCGAGAGGGGAGGTTGGCAGGGTGATACTAGGGGAAGACCGCCATACCCTAGGACTCCCCAATACCAAGTCCCTATCTACAAAGGTTCGAACCCCTCAGGTATGAACACAGTTATTCACAGAATGGAGGACCCCAATATCCCCATGATGCTGAGTATGGTGGGAACTATGGGAGTCCTTCTTGGACCCCCAACCACTACCCGCAGTATCCCCCCTATTGTGGCTAAGGTGGCCAGCCTGGCTACAACAATTATAGAGGGGGTTTTCAGAGGAGAGGTTACGGAGGACCCCCGAGGAGAGGGAGAGGGGGCCCAGTTTCAGAGGTCGAGGGAACCACAACCCACAGGAGAGGGGAGTGGGGGAATGGAGACCATGGGACCCACTCAACCACAAGGAGGGGAGGTAAGAAGAGAAGGACAAGAAGTTGTAGGGGAGGGAAAAAGAAAAAGAGAAACATAATGGAGGGAATTTTTAATCTTAGTGATGCTACATTCACTGGAGAGGAATATAGGTTTTTAGTTGTTTTTATAGACTTTCAGAAATTTATAAGAAAAATGAATATCAAAAAGCATTTTGCCAAAATTAAACATTGGAAGCTCCTAAAGAGCAAGAGTATCAGCATACCGCCCTCAGAAATAATTCAGTTTTTAATCCTAAATTAGGAAATAATCATTTTTTTGACGTATTTAAAAATTTGGTAGAGCAAGATCTTGACAAATTAAATATCAATCCTAAGAGGCGGAAAAAAGATATTGAAAGAGGTTCAGAACAGTTGGAAAAGAAGAAACAGATTGTGATTAGATCAGCAGATAAGGGGGGGGGGGGGGGTAGTTCTTAATCAGACAGATTATTTGGAGGAACTTAACAGATTGGTGGGAGACAGAGAAACCTACAAGGAATTAAAAGGTGGGGGAAGAGGGAATATTGAATAAAAAAGAGACCAGATATCTAATTCCCAATACACCCAAAGTTCCTGTCATATATCAACTTCCCAAAGTACATAAAAATCCTGCAAAACCCCCTGGGAGACCCATAGTGAGTGGGGTGGACTCCCTCTTTTCCAGGTTAGGTGAATATCTGGATTGCTTTCTTCAACCCCTGACACAGAAATGCTTTGCGTATTTAACCACTTCAGCCCCGGAAGGATTTCCCACTTTAGGACCAGAGCACTTTTTGCGTTTTGGCACTGCGTCGCTTTAACTCACAATTGCACGGTCATGCGACATTGAATCCAAACAAAATTTGCGTCCTTTTTTCCCACAAATAGAACTTGATTTATTGATGGTATTTGATCACCTCTGCGTCATTTCTGATAGCCGCTATAAATAAAAGAAGAGCGACAATTTAGCAAAAAAAAAACAAATTTCTTACTTTTTGCTAAAATACAAATCCAAAAAAAAATTATAAAAAACATTTTTTTTCCATCAGTTTTGGCCAATTTATATATATTGCGCAAAAGTTGCCGCGTTTACGGATGATGAGAATTCATTTCTGGGGTTTTTTATTTTTTTTACTAGTAATGGCGGGGATCTGCGATTTTACGATGCGATTTTGCGATATTACGGCGGACACGTCAGGCCATTTTTGGGACCATTGGCATTTATACAGCGATCAGTGCTATGAAAATGCACTGATTACTGTGTAAATGCCATAGGCAGTGAAGGGGTTAACCTGGAGGGGGCGCTCTAAGGGTTAACTGTGTTCCCTGGCCGTGTTCTAACAATATATGAGTTGCCCTGGCTGGGGGAAGGGAGTGATCACGGCTGCCATATACAAGAAGCCTGTGATCACAGCCCTTCCCCCTCTAAGAGAATGGAGATCTGTGTTTACATACACGGACCTCCGTTCTTTCACTGCAGGGGGGGCATCACGGGTAGCCGGCGGCGAATGAGTCCACGCTACCCGCTCCCTGGCCCCTCCGAACACAGTGAGCGCGCAAGCGCGCCTTCGGCGGCGCGCACGCTCTCACAATACTAGTTATCGTGGCCGCCGTCCTGTGACGGCGTTTCACGATAACGAGCCACCTTGCCGCCGTCACGCTGCGGCGGGCGGTCGGCAAGTGGTTAAAGGATAGCAGAGATTTAATCGAATTGTTGAAAACCATAGAAGTAAAAGATGAGCATATTCTTTCCAATGTGGATGTAGATTCATTATACACCAATATACGCCAAGACCATGCAATTAAGGCTGTCAGGTGGACATTGGAGTCTACTGAATTAAAAACTAAACAGAGAGAATATTTGCTACGATCATTGGAATTGGCCATAAGCCATACTTTTTTCTGGCATGATAAAAAGTTTTTTAGGCAAAATAGGGGTGTAGCCTGCTACCTGCATTACTGAGATCAGTCTGTTATGTAGCGGCACTGACAGTCTACTGTACAGAGATAGAGAGAAGTTGTCCTTACTTGGAGTCAGTTATCTTGGAGTATCCCATGCATTCCCTTTTCCTATCCAAGTTCTATATTAAAGCATCAAAAACTCATCCCCTAGACTGGTCATTGAAAATTAGCAGGATTGTGTGTGTGCACCTGGCAGTGTGAAAAATCCATTGTGACTGGCTGCAGTATAATCAGAGGGAGGCCCGGGACAAATATATCGAAATCAGCAGCTCCTTCTGGGGTACCGCTACATGTGGGGGCTCGTCCGGGATACCCTTACTCTGCAGGTAACTTCTCAAGACAGTAACCCTACCAACGTCAACATGCTAATATATTTACTGCGGCAGTGTGGCGCTGTCTCCCGAATCGCCGTAAATAGACGTCGATTTACGGACAGGCAGTGCGCTCGTCGCCCCCCCCCCCCCGCACTCTGGAGGCATGTGCCCGCGGCTCGGGCGGACCCAATGTCCGCCAGCGAGCCGCGATGAGCTGCCAGAGGGAAAGAGCGGGGAACCGCTGAAGTAAACACAGCAGTTACCCATTCTGACAGGCAGCATCTAAGAGATCTACTGATCCCTGTCACTGGGATCAGTTAGATCTCTTATGCCCCTGACAGCCCAGCCCCCCAAGTAAAAACGGCAGAAATGAATTCTCATGGTTTGTAAACGCGGCAACTTTTACGCAAACCAATCAATAAATGCGGATTGCGATTTTTTTTATAAAAAATATGAGGAAGAATATAAATCAGCCAAAACCGATGAATAAATTAGTTTTTTTTGGGATTTGTATTATAGAAAAATTGTCAGCTAAAGCGACGCAGTGCCGAATCGCAAAAGGTGCTCTGGTCCTACAGTGGGAAATCCTTCCGGGGCTGAAGTGGTTAAAGTGGGCAGTGGTGGATAAGTTGAGAGATTATCTACAGTATCTGACAAAAGTGAGTACACCCCTCACATTTTTGTAAATATTTTATTATATCTTTTCATGTGACAACACTGAAGAAATTACACTTTGCTACAATGTAAAGTAGTGAGTGTACAGCTTGTATAACAGTGTAAATTTGCTGTCATCTCAAAATAACTCAACACACAGCCATTCATGTCTAAACCACTGGCAACAAAAGTAAGTACACCTCTAAGTGAAAATGTCCAAATTGGACCCAGAATGTCAATATTTTGTGTGGCCACCATTATTTTCCAGCACTGCCTTAACCCTCTTGGGCATGGAGTTCACCACAGGTTGCCACTGGAGTCCTGGAGACGACACCACGGAGCTGGTGGATGTTAGAGACCTTGCACTCCTCCACCTTCTGTTTGAGGATGCCTCACAGATGTTCACTAGAGTTTAGGTCTGGAGACATGATTGGCCAGTCCATCACCTTTACCCTCAGATTCTTTAGCAAGGCAGTGGTCGTCCTGGAGGTGTGTTTTGGGTCGTTATCATTTTGGAATACTGCCCTGTTGCCCAGTCTCCAAAGGGAGGGGATCATGCTTTACTTCAGTATGTTACAGTACATGTTGGCATTCATGGTTCCCTCAATGAACTGTAGCTCCCCAGTGCCGGCAGCACTCATGCAGCCCCAGACATGACACTCCCACCATCATGCTTGACTGTAGGCAATACACACTTGTCTTTGTAATCCTCACCTGGTTGCTGCCACACACGCTTGACACCATCTGATCCAAATAAGTTTATCTTGGTCTCATCAGACCACAGGACATGGTTCCAGTAATCCATGTCCTTAGTCTGCGTGTCTTCAGTAAACTGTTTGCAGGCTTTCTTGTGCATCATCTTTATAAGAGGCTTCCTTCTGGGATGACAGCCTTGCAGACCAATTTGATGCAGTGTGCGGCATATGGTCTGAGCACTGACAGGCTGACCCCCCCACCCCTTCAACCTCTGTAGCAATGCTGGCAGCACTCATACGTCTATTTCCCAAAGACAACCTCTGCATATAACACTGAGCACGTTCACTCAACTTCTTTGGTCGACCATGGTGAGGCCTGTTCTGAGTAGAACCTGTCCTGTTAAACCGCTGTATGGTCTTGGCCACCGTGCTAGTTTCAGATATTTGGCAATCTTCTTATAGCCTAGGTCATCTTTATATAGAGCAACATGGCTCTACATAAAATGGAAAATTTGCTAATTGGACGCAATTTGGACATTTTTACTTAGGGGTGTACTCACGTTTGTTGCCAGTGGGTTACACATTAATGGCTGTGTGTTGAGTTATTTTGAGGGGACAGCAAATTTACACTGTTATACAAGCTGTACACTCACTACTTTACATTATAGCAAATTGTCATTTCTTCAGTTTTGTTACATTAAAAGATATAATAAAATATTTACAAAAATGTGAGGGGTGTACTCACTTTTGTCAGATACTGCATATGGGGCAGACTTCGTGGTCAAGACAGACAATAATCCCCTCACCTACATCCTCACTATAGCCAAGTTGGATGTGGCAGGCCACAGGTGGTTGGCTTCCCTGTCTGAATTCAATTACCCAGATAGGAAGTGAAGGTTTACCCAAGCTATCCAAGAGGGACCTGAGAAGAGATCAGGTAGAAAATCCCCTTTGTGGTTTGGTGATAAAGGCCTTGGAAAGCCGGTGTCCTGATTTGCTTCTCGCGGATGCCCAAAAGGAAGCTTGCCTGCTTCATCGAGAGTGGGATCGGTTCCAATTGCATAATGGAATGGTCTACCGAAGAGGCCCCTCAGAAGATTCCGAAGAAAGTTGGCAGTTACTTCTACCCGAGAAGCATAGGGGAATTGTCTTGCCTGCTTTACATGACAACCATGGTTATCTGGCACCTGACAGGACTTTTAAATTAGTGAGGGACCGGTTCTACTGGCCCTGCATGCGGGCTGAAGTGGAGAGCTACTGTCATTCTTGTCTCCAGTATATCCAAAGAAAGACCTTGCCACGCCGAGCTGCCCCAATGGGCCACCTACAGAGCCAGGGACCTATGGATTCGGTGTGCATTGATTTCCTGTGCTTGGAGCCTGATCTAAGTGGACAGGGAAATATTCTGGTGGTAACTGATCATTTCACTAGGTACGCTCAAGCGTTTCCCTCGAAAGATCAACGGGCCTCCACTGTGGCCAAAATCCTTGTGGAGAAGTTTTTCGTGCACTATGGTCTGCCTCACCGCATCCATTCCGACCAAGGGAGAGATTTGAGGGGCACTTTATCAAGAAGTTGCTAGACCTATTGAGTGTGAAATCGTCACAAACTACTCCGTATCACCCTCAAGGAGATCCACAGCCAGAGAGGTTTAATCGCACTCTGTTGGACATGCTTGGGACTCTTACCTCAGAACTGGAGCAGGCACATAGCGGCTATTGTACATGCCTACAAAAGTACATCGAACGATGCCACAGGTTACTCTCCTTACGGTTGATGTTTGGACAAGAGGCCTTTGGTATATCTCTAGACCATACCTCATCAGCCTCCCACAAAGGGTATGTGGATCGTCTGAGAGAGAGTCTGAAGACAGCCTATGAGAAAGCTCAAGCTGCCTTGGATGCACGAGGCCAGAGGAACAAGAGAAATTTTGATCTTAAGGTACGGGTACAGGACCTGCAACCAGGTGATAGAGTGCTGTTGAGGAACTTGGGTGTCCCCGGGAAACACAAGTTGGCTGATCGCTGGAGGTCTCAGCCCTACATGGTCTGCAACCAATTACCAGGGTTACCCGTGTATCAGATCAGACCAGAGAGAAGCACCGGGCCCCTGAAAATCTGGCATCGAAATCCCTTATCAGAAGCAGTCAGATTCACAGCCCAGGCCAACCACTGCATTAAGATTCCGTCCAGTGACTAGGCCTCAGTCAGAACCCTTGGATGCAGAAGATGAAGACAGCGAAGATGAAGAGATGGGGATAGATTGGCTGTGGCCATCTCACTTGTCAGAATCTGGGCCTTCACCTTCCTTTTCTCCAAAAATGACAGACGCTGGAGTGCTCAGGCCCGAAGCCCCAGAGTTTGTACCCCAGAATCCGCCTTCAGAAGACCTGAAAGATGTTCAGCCCCTCATGTCGACAGCAGATCCTGAAGAGTCTAATCTCTTAGTTGAAAAATAAGTACAAGAGGAAGAAGTGCAAGAGGAAGAAGTACAAGAGGAAGAAGTGGAGGAGGTTAATGAGCCCCTCGCTGTAGAACTTTTGGGACAAAAGGAGAGGAGAGTTGTTCGTCTGCCTAAGAGACTGAGATGCGACACTTTGGGCGAGAACTCGGAGGAGATTGTCCTCACCTCTCAAAGAACTCTCGAAGAGCCTGATCTTCCCACCGGTCCTTTGGCGGAAGACAACCCTAGCTCACCCCCTGGCACATCTAGGTTGGTCACATCAGTATCAGTGACTGGTACACAGAGCAACCACCTTTCCATTGACAATTAGTGTATTTGTAAAGCATGTAACAGGTTACAGACTTTACCACCTTAGGGGGACCAAAGGTTCTCAAGTGGGGGGAGTGTGTAGCAGCCATCAGATTTCCGCACCAAGCTGGCCAGAACGTTCAGTGTACACAGGCACAGCTTGTCAGCATCAAGGAGTGATTTCCCCCCTCCCTTTTTATTTTCTCACAGACACATGCTGGATGCAGCCTACTCTGCTCCTTTTCTCTGACTGTGGTTGGTGCACTGAACTTAGCCAGTTAGGGGAGACTGTGAGAGCAGAGGAGAACTCTGGGAAATGGAGTCTGCAAAGGGAGTGATTGTGTTGTGAGACATGTTTTAAAGACTACAAAGCCCATCAGCCTTTGTAACATGAGGGAAGGTTTTGACTGTGGGAAAGTTTCTAGTGAGCTCAGAGCTGCCACGAGGGAGGAAGGAGTTGGTTGGAAGACGGGGAGCTGCCGCCTGGATGAAAGAGGACCCGGGACGCTGTATTCAGGGGCAGATGGGGGAACTCCAGGACCCGACCGAGAGCCCAGAGGACCCTTTGAGTACCGGTGACAGCTGGGTCATACCAAAGGGACGGTGTCAGACGGACATCCAGCTGAACGGAGCAGCGGTGTGCCGGTGCGGCCTTGCTGGCGTTGGAGTGGGTGAGAGGGCCATCTGCCCAGAGAACCTATAAACTCTGCACTTTGTTTCACATCTACTTCCCCTCCCCTCTTAGCTCAGTTACAAAGAGACTGCAAGTCTGTGGCATTTTCAGGCTAAGATAAAAGGGGCGTATTCACTATTCTCCTTCTTCTATAGTTCTGGGATTACAATTTGAGTACCAAATTGAAAGTATTGGGTTCATTTTACTCTGAGAAGACCTTAAGTGCACCACCATAAAAAGACTACAGGGCCCTGTCAATATAGGTGACATTAATAGCTTGCAAGCTGATCTATACAAGGGGGAAATTGCTTCAGTGCACTGAGTTAAAGTATTATTGTAAAGTCATAAATTTTTGGGACTGTGGTGCCAGGGGGAAGTCATTCCAAACCCTCCTCCCGCCTGGACTCATATAGCCCAGTCTGTGTTTGGGCTGTTAAGGATTGTACAGACGTTTATGTCATAACTGTTTGTGCTCTCATTAGAATTTACCACTGCTCTTGTGGCCGCCCGTACTTAAAAGGGACCCCTGGAGTAGATGAAGGGATTTTCCATCTTGTACATATAGTTGAAATCCTTTTCTTATTTTACCAATACCACAAAAAATGTTATATGTTCATGCTGTGGCTGTTCCTATATCTTCTGTTTAGCAGTTCTACAGTAAACTATACTTTTCTTGCATTCATTTAAATCTGTGTCAGTGGTGGTGATATCCGTGTTCTATTATAACCAGGTGTGCCAGTGTGGTAGGGCTTGTTCTTAGGGTTGAGAAGGCAGAGTAAGAAACCCGTATTAATCAAGTGGCTCCTGCGGGGGTACAGCTACATGTGGGGGCCCGTCCGGGATTATCCCCTGTATTATCGCAGCAATGGATGTTAGTAGAAACGGCTGGATAAAGTGTTTAAAAAATTGCTATATTGCCATATCTTGCCGTTTGGATTACAGGACCGCAATCAAAGAGAAAGTGTGCTGTGCTGATGTCTGCTCTACAGTGTTAAGTGCAACCATAATACCGGAGCGTAGAGAAGGCAAAGTTTATTTGAGAGGGCTGTGTGAGCATGTGTACTGTGCGGGTGTATGTCTGCTGCACAGCCGTTAGCAACAGGACACTTTCAAGCCACAGAGGTGAAGATTGTGATGTGGAGCACTGGAGAGGGAGTGCTGCCTGTGTGTCTGCCATGCTCTACGCTGCCTGCTTCACAGTAACGCCTGCTGATGCTAGATGGTGGTTGAGCCACGGCAGTGAATTGATTAACTCGCAGCGCGTCAGAGAGCACGCTGGGGAGACCTGCCCAAGCTGTCAGTCAGTCTGGTGTGGGTGGAGTCACTATCTGCGGTCAGCCAATCCGGGGTGAGAAGAAGAGCCATGACGTCACTTCCACCTCTGGATGTAGCCGTGAGGAAGCCGCGTGTGCAGAGTAGCAAGATGGCGGAGACTGGAGTTACTGCACGTCGTGGCGGAGAGCAAGAGAAGATGAGCCGTATGCTGACTGACACCGGAGTGAGACTGATGCCCCAAGGGAGTCTGGCCCTATGCAGTGCTGAAGATAAAGAACATCTGGGTCTGGTATGTGTCAGATGCCTGACAGTGACAGAGACTGTGTGCCTGGGGTCAGTGCGGCCATTGCGGGGAGATGCTGCTGCAATTAGAACCTAGCGATTGTCAGCCGAGGGTTCTACAAGTCGCTTGGGAGACAGGCTTTGCTACAGAGATGACTATGCCCATTACCATGACCGCTTCTGGGGAAGACAGACGTGCTCTGAGGGTGCCACTGGGGCCGGTGGTTTACACCCATACCATAATTTGCCAAATGGGTCACGGGGATGGCTACAGATAGCATTGGCTGCTGCACTTGCTGCACTGTCCTCCTTGGCTCTGCGCTTTGCACCATCGATATGCAGGTCGCCATCCCCGCGACCCATTTTCCGGCCCTTAAAGCTACAGAAGGGACCCACCTAACCCAGAGAGCAGAGTCCACCAGTGAGGAAAGACCGGGGATTATTGATGTGGGATCCCCCAGCTTCCTATACTATGGGTCCATAGAGGAGGGAATAGCCAACTGGGGATCAGAAGTAGGACTGTGAGACTTCAGAGAAGCAAGGATCTCTGTGTTTGGAGCAACTGGATGGAAACCGAGAGAAAGCATCCATCTTCATACAGTGTGCTAGAAACTTTTGCGAACTTATGCTAATAGAGCTCCTGATTTGTGCCCTCCTCGCACTTATGCTCAGGCTCGAGTGCAAAATGAAGCATACACCCTCCTCATCAAGAAGGAAGTGACTGTTTATGCCCCAGCAGGAAAGGGTGATAGACAAAAGCTGTCAAAGTTCTCCCGCTTACAGAGACTGGTACAACGCAAAGTTCCCCTAGAGTACGGGTATGACTACCCCTATACTCCCCGGGAGATTATGGAAGAAATAGAAACCAAACATGACATGTGGTTTGATGAAGCTGTGTGGGACTATGTTTGTTCCAAAGCCATACTGCAACCAGACAAAACCTACACTGTGGAAAGAGTTCTTGGTAGTTAAAGAGAACTGGAGCTTTGGGAGATCTATACACATAGACAAAGTGATTGTGAAAAGACCTAAGAAGAGAGGCATTGAGTGGTCTTGTAACATCTGGGGTCCTGATGGAAAGATGGGTCAAATCCCCCATCCAGACTTCTATTACTGAACCATATTCCAGTGCTCTTGTTTGCCCCACAGGAAAAGTGTTCGAGTTACAAGGCCAGCTGCCTCAAAGGATGACCAGTTGTGAGTTGTTATACAGAGTTGAAAATACAGAGTTGAATATTGTTGTCAGGGGCAATCCCCCAATTCCCAATCCCCTTTCCCTTCAATCCTTGCAAAGAAGGGGTATCTGGGATTTGTCCTACAACTAGGAGAAGAGGGACTTCTGCCATGGAGGACTTCTCCTACTTTAAATGGACACTTTGTGAAGAGTTCTTTAAATGGACACTTTGCGAAGATTTTTTTTCAAATGGACACTTTGCGATGATTTCTTCAAAGAGACACTTGGGGCCAGTTGGCCACTTTGAATGAAGGTGAAACATCAAGTTTACAAACTGCTGCTATGTCAGAGGGCAGTTGCTCACCATCCTTGTAAGTAATGTGTTGAAGGAAAGACTTGCTCTGTTGCGAGCTCCCTCCGTACTCTATAAGTAATGTGCCGTGGGAAAGACTTCCTCTGTTGCAAGCTCCTACTGTTGTTCTACAAGTAATGTGCCGAAGGAAAATACTTCTTCTGTTGCAAGCTTGTTCAGTTGTATCAGACAAATGAGTAAGAGAACTTTAAATTTCAAGAGAACCGTTGAATTTTAATACTGCTTGCTTAAAATGTAACACTATTTTGAAATATGTCAGCTAGATAGATTGGTAGGATGTTGTTGTTCTATCTTTATCAGGTTCACAAGGAGACAACGTGTCAAGGTTGCCCTTAGGGGGCAGGATTCATTAAGATGCCTCTATGGGAATGTTAGTGGTAGATGCATACCAGTGGGGAGATCGCCTCTGAGGAGAGGGTGTTCCCACTAATAATTACTCAGGAATGTACATAAACTGTTTGCTTGATTATGTTTCTTTTTCTTTGCAGGACTGCAGGGGATCTTCAGGGCTCAATACAAAACAAGGTCACTGTCCCCCACCTATAACTGGCCATTGCAGCAAGGAGCTATGGAAAGGCTAATACAAACAAAAAACAGAGAAATCCAAGCTTAACTTACTGACCAGTCTGCCACCAACCGAATTCACCTGTCTAACAGTAGCGTTTAAAAGGCAGGGGATTGGTTACACACATTTGCAAGTGTATGTGTAAGCTGCAGGCCCCGACAAGGCTCCCTGTGTACTGCAGACCTAACTCTGTATAAGAGGCTTCACAGTGGAAGCACATACAATTTAATGGATAGATGAAGGACAGGTGACTGGAGGAGCCCAACCCTCCTTAAAGGTACAGGCCCAGACCAGACACCCAGCCGTGGCCCAATGGCGGCTGCGGTGCTAGTGTGTTACCTGAAGTGATTACAATACAAAACAAGGTCACTGTCCCCCACCTATAACTGGCCATTGCAGCAAGGAGCTATGGAAAGGCTGATACATTTTTGTCATTTCCATGTTTGGCGGGGGGTGCATTGATAAAGTGTATTGATAAGGTGCATTGATAAGGTACATTGATAAAGTGCATTTGATAGAGTCTTATCAAAAATGTGAATATTTTCTACAACTGAGATATTTTGTACCTACTGGCCACATATGGGGTATGCCCCATGGCCCTGTTCATTTGTTATTTTCCCTTTTCCCCCTTTCCACAACATGGGATACTCCGCTTAGCGTTTTATATGATTTTTGTAGGGGCGGTTGCCCAGAGCCAATGAGGACGTGGCTCATCTTTTGCGGGGGGTGAGTGTAGTGCCTTCCTAGTTGGGATACTAGTGAGTGTATATCGTTTTTAGCTCTCTCTGCTTAACAGGAGAGCAGATAGGCAAATTTATATGCTATCTGCTTATCAGAGAGCCTTAATTTGAGTAAGGTCTGCTCAGTGTGCTCTGGTACTGATTCATGCGGTCTGGAAGGTTTTACACTGTCCAGTAGTATGGGTCCCTATTGGACAGTGGGAGGAAAACCCAACCAGTGGCAGCGGGTGTATGTGGAGGTGGTTCTGACAACTAACAGGGGAGTGGCCCCCACTGCATTTTGGGTGAACACCTACATATAAAAGGGAGCACATGGGCTCAAGGTCAAGAGTTCCAGCCCACCCAGACCTCAGGGGTGGAGGCGTGTGTTTAGCTCCTGGCTGCTAGGCTTGAGGCCTATCCAGGAGGCTGGAGATGCTGGGCCTGGTTGAGGCCTAACTGAAGTTGCTGAAGCTGCAGCTCAGAGTTCTTTAGAAGCTGACAGAGGGAGGGCGTCCTTGGATTCGGTCTGATATCACAGTGGCAAAGTGTCGCTTGGAAGTTGGAAGAATGCTACTGACTGCCCCGGGGACATGGTGTAAGTATAGACCCATGAAGGGATCCCTGAGACTGTGTTGCTAGAATTTCCCCTGCCCTCTTAATCAGCTAATCGGGTGTGCAAGCTGGAAAGAAGACACTCGTGAGTGTCTTGAAGAACAGAGTCCGGCTCATCCTTTACTGCTTAAGAAGGGACCTGTTCTACTAAAGTCAGCCTGCCCTAAAGTGCCAATGGTAGTCTGCTATGTTGAGTTAGAAAGGAGACACTGGTGAGTGTCTTGAAGAAGCAAAGTCCGGCCTGTCCTCACTGCTTAAAAAGGGACTTATTTCACTAGGATCAGTTTGCTAATGGTGTCACTGGAGTCAGCTTGTTACTTGCTTTACTGGAATCACCCTGCTACCTGCATTACTGGGATCAGTCTGCTATGTAGCATCACTGACAGTCTGCTGTACAGAGTTAGAGAGAAGTCCTTACTTGGAGTCAGTTATCTTTGAGGATCTCATCCATTCCCTTCTCCTATCCAAGTTCTACATTAAAGCATCAAAAACTCATCCCCTAGACTGGTCATTGAAAATGAGCAGGATTGTGTGTGTGCACCTGGCAGTGTGAAATATCCATTGTGACTGGCTGCAGGATAATCAGAGGGAGGCCCGGGACAAATATTTCTAAATCAGCAGCTCCTTCAGGGGTACCGCTACACTAGGGTTGCCACCTCATCCCTTTAAACCCAAACACATATGAATTACACAGGTTCTGAGGCTAATTTAATGCAGATAAGGCACCAAATGAGTTTAATTACCACCTTAGTCAACCACAGAACCTGTGTAATTAATATGTGTTCGGGATTAAAGGGATGAGGTGGCAACCCTACGCTACACAAGTGTCCTCATAGCAGGCAGATTGCTATCGGGGCACTCAGAGACAAGGAAGAGCCTGGAGCGCCAGAGGGGGGACCCCAGAAGAGGATCGGGGTTGCTCTGTGCAAAACCGTTACACAGAGCAGGTAAGTATGACATGTTTGTTATTTATTTTTTTAATAATTTAGCCTTTTACGTCACTTAACCTTTGCAATGCACACTGCAGGGGTAGTTTTTTTTTTTTCATGTGTCTGGCGTTGGACTTTAAAATCGCTGAGACACAGGATCCCCATCGATTAGTAAACTCTACATGTTCGATGTATGCAATTCTTGAACTTTTGAACTATACGTGTCTTTTTTTAATCTTTTACAGTCCAAACTTAAGATAATATAGCAATAGGAAAATTCTACAAGAAATGTACCCATACACATCCACTACCTATGGCCCTGTAATCTATTTTTCATTAAATTGTTTCTTACGGCTCAACAATTTGTATTGCATTTTCAAAGAAAAACAAGACAAAAAAAAGTATAAAAGGAATGCAGACAGTGTAAAAAAAAACATTCCTGGTGATTTACATATCCTAAAGAGGTAAAAAGGGCATACAACACATCTATAGAAGCGAGTTACCTTGTCACCCAGTTTGGGAAATTAGTAATGCCCGGTACAAATGATGAGATTATCGTCCAGTTTTTTTTTTTGCATGCTAATCTCAGATCGATTCAGAAGAGTTTACTTTAGTCACGAAATTTTTTGTACGACAGAATAAAAATTTGGAGGTGATGTAATGTGTTGTAATGTATTGGTATTGAATTTTCGAACGACAAGTGTACTGGTTAAACGAAAATCATACGATCGGGCATCGTATGAGAAAAAATTTCCTGCATGTCCGATCTGATAATATCGGATGAACTGTCATGATCGTCTCTCAAAAGCTCTGTACTAACGATCCGATTATCCTACGATCACTCTGAAAGGGGTATTTTCCGTACGATTTTCTGATCGTGTGTATGGGGCTTAAAGCAAGAACACTAACAACTCGGTAGATCATGAATACTGTCTCAAGCATAATAAAGCTCAATGAACAAAATAATCAGATAATGGAAGAAAGAAGGAAAAAAAGAAAAAAAGGAAAGGGGGGGGGGATGGAAAAAAAAAGAACAGAAAAGGAGGAAAAAAGGAAGAAAAAGCTTAAAGGCAACAGTGTGCGCAGCCTATTGCATTAGAGTGTGCACCACAAAGCGCAAACAAACATGAGTGTCAGTGTATATATGTCAGAAGGGCAGTGATCACTGTCAGTAGTTTATTTTTATTTATTTATTTTTTTTACAATTTAGTTTTTTTATTATTTTTTACAATATTATATTTTATTTTTCTTTTTACAATTTTATTTAGGAGCCCTGCTGGGGGCCTTAAACAGGCCCCTGATGTCTCACTTTTGAGATAGAGAAAAGGACTGAGGACCCAACCCTTTCTCTGCAGCAAGGCAGCAGGGGTAATCTGCACAGTACAGGGTGATTAAGGTGTGCCCAGGCACACCTGCCACCCTATGTGCGCACGCATATGCTTACAGGCTGCCATTCATTGTCAGGACCTATCTTGTATCAGTCAGGGCTGACTAAATTTAAGCTACAGGTAAGCTTTAAAGCTGTCCAAGTCTGTATTTATCAACCGCAGATACCAAATATCAAGGTGGACTTTTATCCTCTCATGCATCTGAGTTGCAGGTCCTTCATGCACATGATATGACATAACTTCTTGGTCCATTCAGAAATCATTGAGATAAAATAATTTCTTACTGTGTTTTTCTGCCACTTTGTTCTGTCCTCCATGAACTTCCTGAACCCCCCCACACTTATGTTTGTTTGGAACGAACAGTGTATGCTATGTAGCACCCTCTAGTGTGCGACTAGTGGTAGTGCAGGTAAATTATAGTTTGGCTCAGGGCTAAACCTGAGCCATGGAATGGGTCAGGGTTCATTAGAGTTTAAGGACGGATGACTCATCCAGGCAGCTATCTGGTGCATCCCACTGGTTCTAGAATGATGGAGAATATTCTAGAAATTAGTGGGCGGAAGTTAAGAGGGTTGTCTGGTATATTTAGGGGTCTTTAGCCCAATCCCCAGGGAGTGGGCATGGCAGGGGACTAAGTGAACCCTTAAATAGACATGTGTCATGCCAGCAAGAGGAGTCAGGTGGAAGATAGAGATGCAGTGCTGAGGAGGCTGTCGGTGGCTCTCGAGGGACTCCTGCTGGGTAGGGGTTTTGCCTCGGGCCTGAGCTCAGGAGGCTGGCCTGGAAGGATCTTTTCCACAGAAGAAGTTGGAGGAGGATTTCCTGAGAGGCACCTGGAGCAAGGAAGGACAGAGTGAGTAGATCAGCACAGTGCAGGGACAGACAAGAGGAGAGACTGCCATATGCAGCAGATCTCTCTTGAAGACAGCGGTCTTCATCAAACCTTGCCCTGGAAAATCTCCAGTGTGCCAGTCAGGTGGACTGGTGGAATGTGTCCGTCAGGTAGACTGGGAAGAAGAAGCAGCCAGGTGGGCTGGTGAAGAGGCAGCCAGGTGGACTGGCATTTCCTGCTGTGGTAGAGCTGGGACCATTGTCTTCAAGGGGAGCTGGCGGTACTTCAGGAGGTGGTCCACAACCACTTTCTTGCGCTACTTCAAACAGGTATGGAAATTTCCTAGTCTGTAAAGGGCTTTTGCATTTTAAGAGACTGCCAGTACTGAGGAGAATCAATTGGAGCTGTAGCTGTAAAGAGGATCACGTTAAGTTGTGTAAAGAGGAGCTGTAAATAGGGAGAGATTGTCCCTGGTTTCTTTCTACTGTCAAGTTGGGCATCCCATAGTTCCCATCCCTATCTAAGTTATTATCCCCTCAATAAAAAACAACAACAAAAACAAGCTCAAGTACTGTTTTTCTGTGTCTGGATGCCAAGTAGAAGATGCTATGTGCCTGGCTGTGCAGCAGTGGGGAACCCTGTCACTTGCAGCCCCTATGGGTGCAGTCAGGGGCGGACGGATAGGGGTCGCAGGAGTCGCCATGGCGACCGGGCCCCATGCTGGGGGGGCCCATAAGGGCCCCCTGTATGCCTAGATTAGGTGAGGGGATGAGGACTGGAGCGCTCCGTTCCTCAGCCGAACGGCGCTGCAGGGAGCCTTGTCACACTGTGAAAGTGAAAGCAGTGTGTGCTTTGCTCTTTGTCTCCCCCTACAGTGCAGTACTCGGCAGGAAGAGAGAAGGTACTGACGTTTTTTTAACTTTCTGCAATTCTTCCCAAGGGGTGAC
>BLSH010331398.1:439155-467302 GCA_018402905.1 Glandirana rugosa | reverse complement strand
AAAGGCTGGAGCCTTGATGTTGGCCAATAAAGTGAGTTCTTCCTGACCGATATGTTTTCAACCCACAGGATTGGAAGCCAGCTTTGCAATCTCTGCGTCCATTCTGAAGCGGTATTGAAAATGTTCACCAGGAACCTTTGAGTTCAGGGCCGGCTCTACCACTAGGCGGAGTAGGCGGCCGCCTAGGGCGCCCTACCGCCTAGGGGCGCCTGGCCACTGTTGATCTGTCACTGGCTGCTCTGCATTGATTCATGTAAAAACTGACACTGTCTGACTGAGATAATGAGATTGTATTATCACATGCCATTTGCAAATATGTATAGAAATAGTTACTGATCTGCCATATACCCCCCTCCGCCCCCACCCCCCATGAGGCTGTATTTGATGGGCACAGGTGAAGCTGTATTTGATGGGCACAGGTGAGGCTGTATTGATTGGCGCTGGTGAAGCTGTATATGATGGGCACAGGTGAGACTGTATTGTTTGGCGCTGGTGAAGCTGTATTTGATGGGCACAGGTGAGGCTGTATTGATTGACGCTGGTGAAGTTGTATTCAATGGGCACGGGTGAGGCTGTATTGATTGGTGCTGATGAAGCTGTATTTGATGGGCACGGGAGAGGCTGTATTGATTGGCGCTGGTGAAGCTGTATTTGATGGGCACAGGTGAGGCTGTATTGATTGGCGCTGGTGAAGCTTTATTTGATGGGCACAGGTGAGGCTGTATTGATTGGCACTGGTGAAGCTGTATTTCATGGGCACAGGTGAGGCTGTATTGATTGGCGCTGATCAGGCTGGGCAGGGAAAAGGGGGTGGAGCCAAGGGGGCGGCAAAATGAAGTTTCGCCTAGGGTATCAAAAATCCTTGTACCAGCCCTGTTTGAGTTTACTGCAGCAAGGTGGGGGGAAGGAGGGTGGGTTCCCAAAACGCTCTCTCAGGTAATAAGGACTCCTTGCATAGTTTGCCCTGCCATACCTCCCTCCCCCACAAGGGTCAAATTAGCTCTGAATCTCTACCCTTTTTCTGGCATTTTCATTGTCTCAGGGGCATAAGCTGTAGAGCAGTGGTTCTCAACTCCGGTCCTCGGGACCCACTAACAGGCCAGGTTTGCAGGATAATACATGAAATACTGAAATACATCACAGGTGATATAATTTGCTGCTCAGTGATTGCGGTATTCTAGTCTGCATCTCCCCAAGGTAATACTTAAATTCTGGCCTGTTGGTGGGTCCTGAGGACCGGAGTTGAGAACCACTGCTGTAGAGTATGGCGAATCCTCTGTAGAGGAGTCTTCCCAGGACTCAGGCACAAAAGAACACTGTGGGCATCCTGGTGGATGTGACATGCGTTAACCTTAAGTTACTGCTGTCAGAATCCTCTTTCCACAAAGTCACTGGTTTTTGGTCCTGGCACCTGCTGAAGAATCAAGACTGCTTTCTAGTGCACCCTCCCTTACAAGAAGTGATGTATACCAATTGGGCTCACCTGAAGAAAGTGCTTTCACCACTGAAGTGTTTTGCTCACCAGTACTCCATGGACATGGAGCTCTAAAAGAAATAGTTTTTTTTTTATAGCTGTTCTCCTGGCTATTTCCTACCCAAACAAGACCCTGCCATCCCAATTTTTAAATATGCTCTGGATAAGGAGGTTAGAGGCCCTCTTTAAGGTGTCACTCTCTGGTAGTGGTAGCGGCTCTGCAGTGGTAGTCTGCCAAACCCCTTTCTCTGAATAATGCTTTCTCTCCACTGCAGCTTTTTCCTTGCTTGTTGCATAGGATAAAGGCTGGGGGCATTCTGGTGATTCTGTTGGCACTTTCTTGGCCAAGAAAAATATGGTATGCAGAAATCATGAATCACTTTGCAGACGAACCATGAGCTCTTCCAGAAAGGTCAAAATTGCTGTCACAGTCACTGTTTTTGATAAGAATTTCAAGTACAGCCCCCGGACTTTGACGACACCCTGCTGCTGCCATGTTGATGATCGAACTGCTCTGCTCCACCCAGGCCCGCCATCTCCATGCCCCCGGTCCATCTACCTTCGCTACTACTGTTCTCTATATGTCTTCTTCTTATGTCTTCCTTCACTCTTTCCCTCCTTCCTACCTTCAGGAAACTTTACCTCGCCTTGTACGGTCGCATATAGGAACCTTGACATGTAAAAGCCGCCCTCTTCTTTCTCTTACTTACCTTCTCCTCTTAATTTTTAATACAACTCGATGACACGAACCTTTCGTGCAGACAGGGATCAGCACCCATCCCTGAAATATTTTTAATCACTCATGAGAATCTCTGCCATAGAGCAGTCAACTTTCTGACCCGGTGGATCCCAACCCCACAACCCTCTCTGTCTCAGATCGAGAGAGACCGCAGTTGAGAATATCATTCCCCTGGACACAGCTAGTCCCCATTGGGGTGTCCAGGAACACAATCTCCCCAAACCCGCCTGCCCCCTCCCCGCTTCTGCCAGACTCACTTGCCATCATCTCCCTGGTCAGCACCGGAAGGTTCGTTCTACACCATATGTAGTATTGTCATGGTTATTATCAATGTTCAATTTCTTTCTGTATTCCCATGCTGACGCATAACATTGTACTAAATATTTCCTGTTGTATCTCAAAACCTCAATAAAAACCTTGAACAAGAATTTCAAGTACTGAGAGATAGGGAAATTTCTGATTCTGTATATCTTACCTTCCTCAAGGATAGAAAGTAAACCTCCAGGAATTCGCACCCCCGTACATGAAGGCTTATTTCTCCTGGGGTGAGGCTCATAAGCTTCATCCCTGATGGAATGTCATGGGGCACATTTTGGCCATCTCCAGTATGGTGTGGAGATGTCTTTGGCTTTAAGTACCATCAAGGTACAGATCTAGGACTTAGCCATTGTTTCAGAGACAACTTGCATTTCATTTCTTTGTTAAAAATGTCACAGATTGTTCCACCTTTGCTGTCCCTCTTGTCTCCATGGGACCTCAACTTGGTCTTGTCTGTTTTCAAACTCCTCCCCTTGAACCTCTCCCACGAGATCCCTTTGTCGCTCTTTATGCGCAAGGTTGTCTTTTTGGTGGCCATTACCTCGGGTTGCAGGATCTTGGAGTGGACTGTGCTTTGCTACAAGGATCCTTTTGTTGTTCATCTCTAGGATATGGTGGTGTTGAGGCCTTGTGCTTCTTTCCTGCCTAGAGGGATTCCTACCTAATTTGGCTAATATCTATTCTTTAGTTGGCTGCATAAAAAGCTCATAAGTGAGAAAAGTCCGCGACAGTTCTGCCGTTTAAGGGTTTAAGGGCTTTTTGGCGCACTTTCACTAAACAAAAAAACAAAACAGTCCATCCAGGATACCCACGCAGGGGTTTCAGCTTTGCTCAGCAACAATGTAAAGAAAAATACCAAGCTACCTGGCTCTCTGGTCAGCACTGCTACTCAGGCTTTGGCCTCTGTCTTCTTAACCCTGAAACAGTGTCCCTTTTCAGTAAACACTCTGTACCTTTGCTGGCACTCTTTTTCACAGCTCGCCTACTGCTACAGCTCACAGGCTTGGGCCATCCATCTGCTCTGTCAGACTGCAACATGCAGACATGCATGCTTCTCCCTTGCACCCCTGGACTCCTCAGGAGGGTGGAGTCCAGATACCTGGTCCTGACTCTACTATTAGCCCAGCAATCATTCTCCTGGCTGTTCCCAAAACCTGGTCCCAGGATTGGAGATTCCATCCCACCAAGAGTGCTTTGAAATCTCCAGGCTCCAGGTCCCCAACTGGATTTTACAAACTACAGAGGAAACGGAAAACGCAGTCTCCTACAAATTAAACAAGCACCCTGGAGCCCCTCCACCTGGCTATTTGAGAATCCCAGGCGACAAACATCATGACAGGGAACCGTACTGTCACAGGCACCTTCTTTAAGTCCTCATAATGGGTTCCTTCAAGACCTTTTTACTGATAGTGTTGTATAGTGTGAAGTCTCGGGAAAAAAGAAACAGCTGCCATAGAAGAGCATAGCTGTAGTGCTATTGCCTAAAATCACAGTATGAATGGGGAAAGATAATTCCTAAAAATAAGTCATGTTGTTGTGCATGTCTTTTTACATATTTTATTAAACAAAGTGTTGCCCTGTTCACTATTTTGGAGGGGATAGAATGGTTTTTCAGCAACTGCACCATTGCATACAGACATTGAAGTCTCTTATTGTATGTTGGCTGGGCTGGATTCCAAGCTTTATGCATGTTCAGGTTACTGAGTAAAAGAGAAAGCTTACATTTATGGTGACGGTGTAAAGGTTTTTTGTGTGACTTTGCGGTAATAACATGCATGGATTAAGACTCCATAAAATCAGATTTTTGGATGTGCTCCCAACGCATCCACAGAAGAACAGAGGAAGTCTTAAACCTTATTCTGTCACCTGCAGGAGCATTGGACACTGGCAAACAAACTGTAGACCAGCCCAGGTTTTAAGCCCTCCAATTCCAGCATGTCTCCGTTTTTTGGCTAGTGTCCTAGGAGGATGGACAGCTTTTTTCATGTCCACTATTTTAAAGGGACTGTAAAGGCTAGAGATTGTTTGTCTTAATTCTGTATTAAGGTAAAAAGTGTCCCAGTATATTTATCCCCCCCCCCCCCATGCTTACCTCCTCACTCAATCCAATGCTGTGCCCATCTGTAGCGGCTCTCTCCTCTCTCTCCTTGCATTCATAGGACAGAGGCAGCAGCATCAGCCATTGGCTCGATCAAATTCTGTGAGGAGATTGCGGGGGCTGGAGGAGCCATGTTGTGTGTGTCTGTGGATGCACACAGCCCGGCTAGGGAGCAAGGCCTTAGGTACGTCCCCATAGAAAGCGACTTACAGAGTGGGGCGTCTTCTGTTGACGTTTGTGAATGCTTGGACATCTTGCATTTCAGATTGTTGGGTGCAGGAGGTGATATCATAAAGCTACAAACTTGGGTTTCATTCTACTGGCACCTCTTTACTCGGATCTCTTTTAGGCTCTCAGGACTTCTGGTCCAAGGTGTCATAGCTCTGCTCCCTGCTTTGGAACAGTTTTAGGGATTTTACACCAACCTGTTTACTTTCCTTAAAAAAGGGGAGCGTTGCCTCATTTTGGATCTCAAAGATTTGAATGTCTACATTTGAGTCCACAAATGCTAGATAGACTCAACCAGATTTGTCATTGCCTGACTTCACCAAGGAGATTGTCTTGCTTCTCTGGACATACAAGATGCTTGCATGCATAGGTGTGCGCACATAGGTTGGCAGGTGTGCCTGGGCACACCCTAATCACCCTGTACTGTGCAGATTCCCCCTGCTGCCTGGCTGCAGAGAAAGGGACTGGGGAATCTCTGTCCTCAGTCTCTTTCTCTGTCTCAAAAGTGAGACATCAGGGGTTTGTTTAGACCCCTGATATTTCATCAAAGCCCTCCAGCAGGGCTCCAAAAAAAAAAGATTGTAAAAAAAATTATAAAATATGATATTGTAAAAAATAATGAAAAAACTAAATTGTAAAAAATAAATAAAATAAAATAAAAATAAACTACTGACACCTATCTCTGCCCTACTGACACCGTCCTTTGCCCTTCTGACATATATACACACACACGTTTGTTTGTGCTTTGTGGTGCACACCCTAATGCAATAGGCTGCACACACCTATGCTTGCATGCATGTGCCCATCTTTTCAACCTACCAGAGTTTTCTGAAGTTCAGTCCTGTCTCTTGGCTGGCTGATTCAGTTGATGCCAAGGACAACTTGTCAGTGCACGGGACTTGACTGTCAGGGGAAGCTCCTCTCACCATAAACATCTTGAAGCTGCAAGCATTTGACTGTCCCTTCAGCATTAGACCAACCTGTTGGAAGGCCAGCTAAACTATATGGTGACAAAGCACATCAATCATCAGGGGTAACCTGAAGTCTCGCTGCGGCCAGAGAGGTAGAGCAGATCCTTTCCTGAGCCAAACTGTACATTACAACCTATGTTGGCCATGTAGATGTAGACAATTGTTAGGCAGATTTTCTCAGCCCTTAGCATGTGGACACCTCCTGGTCTTCAGGTTCAATAGCAAACTGGACACATTTTATCCAGGTGCAGATATCCACTTGCAGAAGCAGTGGATGCTCTGATGGGATCAGTACGCTCTGATCTATACCTTTCCTACCCTGAAACTCCTTCCATGCCTAATCTGTAGGATTGAAACAAAGTGCATTTTGGTTATCCTTATAGGCCTAGACTGGCCTAGGCAGATGTGGTATGCTGATCTGTTAGGATTTCTAGCAGATGTACTGTGGGCTATGCCAGGCCATCTGAATATACTGTCCCACAGACCAGTTTGCTATCTTGCCTCTTTTGCTATCTTTAACTGCATGCCTGTTAGAGCTCAGGTTTTAATGGGTACTGATATAGCGAATCTGCGATTCCTACTATGTTAAATTCTAGAAGTTCACTTCCTGCACAGTCTCTCGTTAATGTGGAAGGCATACTTCACTTGGTGTGAATATATGGGCTTTCCAATCAGAAGTTTCTTTGGGGGATGAATCCTCTCTTTACTACAATTAGGTCTGGACCATTGTGCAGCTTTTGGCATTATGTGTTTGTGATTATGGTCTCAGTACTACTTTGCTACATAACTGAGGCTTGTTTGTAGTGGAAAGGATTATTTTGGGCTGGTCTGCAGTTTTTTGCTTGCAAGGGTCCAATCCTGTAGACAGCAAAATAACTCAAATAACTTAAAGGTTTAGACTACTTGGGGTTGATTTACTAAAGCTGGAGAGCGCAAAATCTGGTGTAGCTGTGCATGGTAGCAAATGAGCTTCTAACTTCAGCTGGTTCAATTAAGCTTTCACAAAAAAACTGAAAGCTGACTGGTTTCTATGCAGAGCTACAACAGATTTTGCACTCTCCAGTTTTGGTAAATCAACCTCCTTGTGGTTGATTTACTAAAACTGAGTTCATAAGAGTTCATTGAAGAACAATGGAGCCCTTCAATGGAGTCAATTGAAGGGCTCCATTGTTCGTCAATGAACTCTTATGGTGAGTACAAAAATCGTATTTTTCCCCACTACTTACGCTAGTCTAGTGTTTGAAATGTAATAAATGCATTATTCTAAAGATTTCATGAAAAAATTAGAGCAGGTGTGTTAAATGTGCTGTTGTTGCTCTCACTCTCTTATACTGGTCACTGGAAGTTCAACATGGCACCTCATGGCAAAGAACTCTCTTAGGATCTGAAAAAAAGAATTGTTGCTCTACATGAAGATGGCCTAGGCAATAAGAAGATTGCCAAGACCCTGAAATTGAGCTGCAGCACGGTGACCAAGACCATACAGTGGTTTAACGGGACAGGTTCCCCTCAGAACAGGCCTCGCCATGGTTGCCCAAAGAAGTGTGTGTACATGCTCAGCGTCATATCCAGAGGTTGTCTTTGGAAATAGACGTATGAGTGCTGCCAGCATTGCTGCAGAGGTTGAAGGAGTGTGGGGTCAACCTGTCAGTGCTCAGACCATACGCCACACGCTGCATCAAATTGGTCTGCATGGCTGTCGTCCCAGAAGGAAGCCTCTTCTAAAGATGATGCACAAGAAAGCCCGCAAACAGTTTGCTGAAGACAAGCAGACTAAGGGCATAAATTAATGGAACCATGTCCTGTGGTCTGATGAGACCAAGATAAACTTATTTGGTTCAGACGGTGTCAAGTGTGTGTTGTGTCAACCAGGTGAGGATTACAAAGACAAGTGTGTCTTGCCTACAGTCAAGCATGGTGGTGGGAGTGTTATGGTCTGGGGCTGCATGAATGCTGTCGGGAACTGGAGAGCTACAGTTCATTGAGGGAACCATGAATTCCAACATGTACTGTGACATACTGAAGCAGAGCATGATCCCCTCCCTTCGGAGACTGGGCCGCAGGGCAGTATTCCAACATGATAACGACCCCAAACACACCTCCAAGATGACTGCTGCCTTGCTAAAGAAGCTAAGGGTAAAGGTGATGGACTGGCCAAGCATGTCTCCAGATCTAAACCATATTGAGCATTTGTAGGGCATCCTCAAATGGAAGGTGGGGAAGCACAAGATCTCTAACATCCACCAGCTTTGTAATGTCATCTTGGAGGAGTGGAAGAGGACTCCAGTGACAACCTGTGAAGCTCTAGTGAACTCCATGCCCAAGAGGGTTAAGGCAGTGCTGGAAAATTGGGCCCAAATTGGCCCATTAGGTGGCCACACAAAATATTGACACTTTGGGCCCAATTTGGACATTTTCACTTAGGGGTGTACTCACTTTTGTTGCCAGCGGTTTAGACATTAATGGCTGTGTTTTGAGTTATTTTGAGGGGACAGCAAATTTACACTGTTATACAAGCTGTACACTCACTACTTTACATTGTAGCAAAGTGTCATTTCTTCAGTGTTGTCACATGAAAAGACATAATAAAATATTTACAAAAATGTGAGGAGTGTACTCACTTTTGTGAGATACTGTATATATTTTTATATATATTTACAGTATATCTGTATGTAAAGCAGACCATGCAAGGAAATGTGAGAAGAACCTTACAATTAGGTTATTAGGTGCTATCTATCAGCAGAACCAGTCTCCTCTCTCCTGACCACCCAGCTATATGTGGATTACTAATTTTCGATGGGTCCCTGTGCTAAACTAAAAGCATCATGCCCTACCCTGAATCCTGTTCTTTTCAGCTAATAATTAACACTTGTTTCTGTTTAATAACATTCCATGGATTTCCTATATCATACATTTGCAAATCTTCATCAATAAAAGGCTTTTCAGCAGTTTTCTTATCTGTAAGAAAGATAATAAGGTGTTTATGGCCCCAGAGCAGGTATAAGAGTCTTAATACCAGTATGTTTGTACCTTCTGATCAGGATGGCTCTGACCTGGAGAGGACTTATTTTAGTTCTCCTCTCATCGCTGTATCATGGAAACTGTTCTGCAACTGCTAAAGACTTGATTACAATTGCTGGACCTCTTAGAAGTTACATCAAAGGCTTCCACAATGAAGCAAGGCAATTTGATGTGTTTGATTGCCACGAAAACGATGTACATGAGATGAGAGAGCAGATATTGGTTTTGCAGAAGAATGGAGTCACCCACTACAAGATACATTTAGAAGAGAGCTCCATGGTCAAGGGTGACAGTCAAGTGCGGTGTTACAGGAGCCTTCTCCAGGTCCTGGCTGAGGCTGGGATTAAACCTTTAGTAGTATTGCATAGTGGAGATGGGCTATCTACTATACGTCATACTACTGAGCATAATATGTATGTAGACTATGCTGACTTTGCCTTCCGCACGTTCGGGGACCTGGTCCACACTTGGATCACCTTCGATATCCCCAAACATGAGACAACTGTCTCTTTAAAGGGTCTGCTACAAGAACATGTGAAGATATCCAGCTTATACCGCAGCAAGTACTCCACAACTGGTGAGGCGTCCTATTACATTTTGAATGATATCATGTTGAAGTCCTTTGCATAGGTTGTACCTTAGCAACCAGATATTTTGGCTGTTTTCCTTATTATTGCCTCCTTTTACAACTGGGCATAAACCAATCTGTCACTTCGGAGCAGCTTTTTCCTCTGCTATGTCAGAGAAAAAAAGTTGGGTTCAGTCATCAGTGCTTTGTCAGGTCACCACTGTTATAGGGCAGTAATCACCTTGTAGAAATTGATGTGATCAGCATCCTGCTATGTCCATGGTGACTGTGACAGCAGTTAGATGCCCATGATCATGCTTTCGTCTTGGGAATATGTATTAATTAGATCGACTATAATTACAAGAGTGCATGCTGTATACTATTTGTAGAATATGACTCATCGGCACAAAGAGCCACTTGTAGTAGGCATTAAAGTTATACTCCAGCCAGGTGGCTGCTGTACTCCTGGGGAGCCTATCCTTATCATACCTGAGACCTTGAGCAATGGTGTCCTCTAAAGCTATGCTTTGAGATACATTGCTATGTATGCCTAGATCTCATACCATTTTTCCTGTTATATGTCCCTGCAGTATGGGTCCTGGCAGTTATTCCACCTAAAGCAAGTCTCAGGTGATTTTGATTCAATACCCTGCTCTCCCAGGAGATTTGCTTCTTAGCTTGGTTAACTTCAGCAATTATTGTTACACTGACATACTTAAAACTTTTGCCCTTCGTGAGGGAGCCCTAGTGGCATCCCTACCTTGGTTGTCATCTGGGCTCTGGTCTTTCTTGGATAATACTATGTATAACACCTCCTGAAGAAGCAGCTTTTAACTGTGAAACATGTAAAAAAATATACAGTACATCCTGAATCAAATGCCTTCAGTATCCATCTGAGGCTACTATGTGACCAGTTAGACATGTTTGTATAACTTACTGTCTGTTGGGACAAAAATTAAAAGACAATATTGCGCTACCAAACCAATGTAAAAATGTGAACAAATTGATATGTAAAGCTGCTGACACTACAACCTTCCCAAATTGCATGAATATAACTGTAAACTTAAAGTGCAGCGCTATAATGATGACAAAAAGTGAACAAATGAAAAAATGAAGAGGTAGACTAGGGGCCAGCCTAGTCAGCCCAAATGCAGTGAATAAACCTTGTACAGGTGATGATAATAAGTCTGTCTCCGTGAATGTGAGTATATTAAAAAACAATGGTAGTAAGTCCGTATCCATAAGTGATACCAAAGGCTCATATACAGTCCTTCACCATTTAAAGCACCAGTAAAGTGACTAGTAATTCAAGTAGACTGTGATACACCAGCATGCACTGTGCACCTTCACCACTTATATATAGGTACTCTTACCAGAAGTAAGAAGTATATGCGCATAGATATTAGCTATCCAGAGCGATCCAATGGACATCAGCATCAGCACACCAACCATAACATCTCAGTATCCGGCCACACTTCAGAGCTGCAAAATCCACAAACGGGTCTCCCGGTATGGGCGAAAACGCCAACCACGGTCACAGCGTGTCATTGAAGAGAAAAGTCCAATTGAATTTTCAGGAAGTCAGCTTGCTCTGTCTGCGGGGATCATCACCACCACTGCTGCGCGCTCCCGACGTCTCGCAAGACGTCGGGAGCGCGCAGCAGTGGTGGTGATGATCCCCACAGACAGTGCAAGCTGACTTCCTGAAAATTCAATTGGACTTTTCTCTTCAATGGCACGCTGTGACCGTGGTTGGCGTCGCAAGATGTCTCCGAGACGTCGGGAGCGCGCAGCAGTGGTGGTGATGATCCCCGCAGACAGAGCAAGCTGACTTCCTGAAAATTCAATTGGACTTTTCTCTTCAATGGCACGCTGTGACCGTGGTTGGCACCAGACCTCCTTCGTAACGCTAAACTGATATTCTATAGGGGGCTTTTAAAGGGTACTGAAGTTTGATGCTATTTCATGGGCATATGCAAATTTAAGGTTTGACATGTTGGGTATCTATTTACTTTGTGTAACTTTGGCTTTTATATTTTACTAAAGAATTGGGTAATTCGTTGTGTTTTTGTGCCCCCTAAAATTAACTTCAACCATTTGCCGACCAGCAGGAGCCGATGCGCATTGGCCAGCAGCCACGATGTCCGCCGCCCTCCCGTGAGTGATCCTCAGAGAGCCAGAATGGGGGTCTGTCAATGTAAACAGACAGATCCCTATTCTGACAGGGGAGTGGAGAGAGATTGTCTGTTCCTAGTACTCAGAAACAGCGATCTCTCTCCTCCAGTCAGAACACTTCCCCCACAGTTAGAAACACCTCCCAGGGAACACGTAACCCCTTGATCGCCCGCTCGTGTTAACCCCTTCCCTGCCAGTGTCAGTAATCATTGCATTTTTATAGCACTGATCGCTGTATACATGTCACTGGTCCCAAAAAAGTGTCAAAAGTGTCCAATCTGTCCGTCGCAATATCGCAGTCCCACTAAGAATCTATGTAGAAGAATACATATTGGCCTAAACTGATGAAAAGTAAAAAAATATAGATTTTTTTTCAAAATTGTCGCTATTTTTTTGTCTATAGTGTCATAAATAAAAACCACAAAGGTGATCAAATACCACCAAAAGAAAGCTCTATTTGTGGGGAAAAAAGGACATCAATTTTATTTGGGTACAGTGTCACAAGACCGCGCAATTTTCAGTTAAAATGACGCAGTGCCGTATCGCAAAAAATGGCCTGGTCATTAAGGTGGTAAATCCTTCCGGGGCTGAACTGCTTAATGCGTTTTTTACTGAAATGTTGTGTTTACTAGACCAGCCATTTTCAAACAGGGTGCCTTGAGGTTTATTCAGAGATGCCTTGGCAAAATGCCTAAAAATTGCCCCAATATTGTATACAAGCTGTGGATGGATGAAATCTGCCTTTTAGTTACACAAAGCCACAGGTTTTCATTGTACACCATTGCAACCTTCTAGCTACCAACCTCCTAATGACCAGTGACATCATCAGTTGATAAGAGGATGTCAGTTGCCTACATATCATGCTTGTTTGGCCCTCCCCTGACCCTCTCCATCAGATTTGGGGTCTCATTAGCTAAGTGATGGAGAAAAATTGAAGGAGAAGAGAAACATTGGAATTCTAGTCATCAGTACCAGTTTGCAAAGGTGTATTTGGTTTGGAAGAATAAATCCCCTCTATCGTTGGGTCTCCTATGTTTATTGATGTTGCTGCGTTATGTAAAATTATCACAACAGTTTTTACATTTTAGAATGGGGCGCCTCAAGACTGTCCATAATTTTGGAGGGTGCCTTGAGATTGTCCATAATTGAAATGGTGCCTTGACTGAAAAAAGTTTGAGAAACACTGTCCTAGACCTTTGCGGAAATATTGTGTGACATAAAAAATTGGAAGACTATGACTTTTAGTCATAGTCTTTGACTAAAATGCCATTTTAGTTTTAGTCTCATTTTAGTCATCGTATTTTAGTCAACTAAAATCTCCAGTACATTTTAGTCGAATGAAATAATTTTAGTCAACTAAAATCAAATTCATTTAGTTAAATTGTAATGCATTAGTTAAGCATTTCTCTAGAATTTCCAAACTCATTATATACTTCTGGAGTAAAAAAATTGAATATCATGTTATTATGGTATTAAGGTTTGAACAAACTCACAGATACAGATTTAGCCTCTCTGGACGGTCTTAGGAGTCCTGTAATGCTTCACAGTGCTCTGGACAGTGGTCTGAGGAGGATTGTAATGTTGCACAGTGCTCTGGATAGTGGTCTGAGGAGGCCTGTAATGCTGCACAGTGCTGTGGACGGTGGTCTGAGGAAACCTGTAATGCTGCAAAGTGCTCTGGACAGTGGTCTGAGGAGGCCAGTAATGCTGCAGAGTGCTCTGGACGGTGGTCTGAGGAGGCCTGTAATGCTGCAGAATGCTCTGGACCGTGGTCTGAGGAGGCCTGTAATGCTGCATAGTGCTCTGGACAGTGGTCTGAGGAGGCCTGTAATGCTGCAGAGTGCTCTGGATGGTGGTCTGAGGAGGCCTGTAATGCTGCATAGTGCATAGTGCTCTGGACGGTGGTCTAGGGAGGCCTGTAATGCTGCAGAGTGCTCTGAATAGTGGTCTGAGGAGGCCTGTAATGCTGCATAGTGCTCTGGACGGTGGTCTAAGGAGGCCTGTAATGCTGCAGAGTGCTCTGGATGGTGGTCTGAGGAGGCCTGTAATGCTGCATAGTGCTCTGGACGGTGGTCTAAGGAGTCCTGTAATGCTGCAGAGTGCTCTGGATGGTGGTCTTAGGAGGAGGCCTGTAATGCCTCATAGTGCTCTGGACGGTGGTCTGAGGAGGAGGCCTGTAATGCTGCACAGTGCTGGGTGGTGGTCTCGGGTCTGAGGGATGGCCTGTAATGCACAGTGCCTTGGATGCCACTGCCAGTGGTCAGAGGAGGCCTGTGTAATGCACACACAGTGCTGGATGCTGATCTGAGGGGAAGCCTCAGGCCTGCTGTAATTGTAATGTACTACACACTCACAGTCTGCTCTGCTCTGGACGTGGACACCCGGCTGGCGTACGTCTCATGAGTCAGGACTCGGGAGTGGGACAGCCTCGTCGGGACTCGAGAAGTCTGTAACGCAAAGTGCTGCTCTGGTCTCTGGCAGTTGCGGTGCACACAGTCGCTTGCTTGCTTGCTGGAAGGGGAAGCAGGCAGAATTTTGTGAAAACCGGAAGTTAGTTCACAAGGGTAAACGTCCATCGTTGTCATTTTCGTCCCGTTTTCATTCGTTAACGAAAACGGATTTGGTTTTCTTCAGTTTTCGTCAGTGGATGAAAATGTGGTGTACTTTTTGTTTCATTTTTGTCACTGTAAAAATGCTTCTAACGAAAACTTTGACGAAAACGTTTTTGTTGATGAAATTAACACTGTTGTTAGTTAACGAAAAAACTGTCTGGCTTCTAGATTCAAAGTTTATTTGTCAAACCCTGGACAATACAATAGCTTTCAGAGCAATGCCCTACCCTCAGGACCCTAGGGTGGTCCATTTAAGACATACATTAGATTGTGCATTACTTTCATTAAAGCAGCCTATTCATTTGAATGAACTGCCTAAAGCACCACAATGGACCAAACATTTAAACCTGCAGCACTTTCCAATGCACAAAGGTGTGTTACTATATGCTGCAAATCAGGAATGTTGGGGTGCCATTTAAGGAAAAGGCAGTGCCCTATCACACTTCACATGCATTGCTGCAACACAATGGTATGGATGGGACCCTAAAAGCCCTCACACTATTCCTTGATGTAACCCCAACCAGCCCCCTCAACTACCCCCCATACCCCCTCCCCCCTACTGGTCCTCACACTAATCCTTGCTGTTAGTTTTTAACTAAAGCTGGTCATACACCTACCAATAAAAGATTGATCAGAAGTTTAATAATTTCAAGCTCAAAGATGACACAAAAAATGTATTTGCTGAAATTCAGTTGGATTTTTATCAGGCCAGATAGTTCTTTTCAATAGAAAATAATTATTTGATAATGATAATATCATTCGTAAATCAAGACAATTAGTGCAATGAGTTATTTTTTAAAGTTCTGGAATATCTGATCCTTATTATGAAACAGTTGTATTGCTACTATATAACCCAACATTATATATGGTATGGTCCTAAAATCCTGAAAGTCATTACACCTAGCCTGATTTCTAGTTGATAAAGAAATAGGTTATTTTATCTCCTAAAAAGTAGATATAATTAAATCTAATATATAACAAGGTTTTTAAAATTCCTCCATCAGGTGGACAGCTGTCAATTGCTGCAGATCCAGCCCTTGTGGACGTATTCCCTACAGTTCAAGAACATTTCATGGTAATTTTTTTTTTTTCTCAATCAAAAGCTAAATTTAACCCCTTCACTACCATTTATTCACATATATATTTCTGTTTTTTTGTTTTCTGTGGTATATAAACGAAATTGCCAAATGTATAGAAACCTAGCTCAAGCAAAACCTGAAGCTGCACGCTTGCACGAACACCCAAATTCAGCTGACATTCTTGTTTACCGTGTCCACACAAGTTCTTGCTAAAGCATGGTGATCCTCAAACCTCACAATTGCACCAGTTAAATGGAAAATGAATCGGTTGCTATTCTTAATGCCTCTGTTCATTACATTTGAATGGGTCCGGACTCAATGGATAAACACCTGTTACCTTATGGACTTTGACCATAGCATTCCTTTTGTGTTAGGTTTCCTTCCCATTTCACATGAGATGAGATGTCCCTCCCTCTCTTTTACTTTTCTTCTTCTCACCTACAAGATGTTAGACCCTGGACACGCCAAACCTTACAACCTGTAATCAGTAGCTGACCTTGTTCTTCCCATACCTACAGTGGGGAAAATAATGCTTTGATTCCCTGCAGATTTTGTAAGTTTGCCCGCTTACAAAGAAATGAAGGGTCTATAATTTTTATCATAGGTGCATTTTAAATGATAGAGACAGAATATCAACCAAACATCCAGAACAAACACATGATACAAATGTTATAAATTGAGTTGCAGTTCAGTGATTAAAATAAGTATTTCATCCCCAAGCAAAACATGACTTAGTACTCGGTGGAGAAACCCTTGTTGGTAAGCACAGAGGTAAGATGTTTCTTGTAGTTGGTGACCAGGTTTGCACACATCTCAGGAGGGATTTTGGCCCACTCATCTTTACAGATCTTCTCTAAATCCTTAAGGTTTCTTGGATGGCGCTTGTCAACTCGATGTTTCAGCTCTCTCCATAAATTTTCTATAGGATTAAGGTCTGGAGACTGGCAAGGCCACACCATGACCTTAATCTGTTTCTTCTTGAGCCACTCTTTTGTTGCCTTGGTATGTTTTGGGTCATTGTCATGCTGAAAGACCCATCCATAGCCCATCTTCAGTGTTCTGGCTGAGGGAAGAAGGTTCTCATCCAAAATTTTACAATACATGGCCCCATCCATTGGCCTCTCAATGCGGCAAAGTCGGTCAGTACCTTTAGCAGAGAAACAGCCCCAAAGAATAATGTTTCCACCTCCGCACTTGACTGTAGGGATGGTGTTCTTAGGGTCATAGTCAGCATTTTTCTTCCTTCAAACACGAGTCCCCTCCTCAAGAAGGGATATGTACAGTCATGTCAATAAACATCTAAATGATTCAGAGAAGGATTGGGAGACAGTGCTTTGGAGGAAGAACAATGCTGACTAAGTCAATTATCTGTTTATAAGTTGAGATGGCCGTGGGCTACTGAAGGGTCCCTCAATATCAATGCATGTACCACTGTTTATATCTTGGACTTGTCAACTGTTTTATTGTCAAACTCATGAACTCAATAAAAAACAAATTGAAACGGAAAGTAAGGGCCAATTCAGACCTATATGTACAGTAAAACGCATGTTACACACGGTGACTCAAGTACAGCGTTGTGGCGCTTTGCAGTGTTATTGATTTTGAAAGTAACCCAATGCAAAAAAACATACTAACCCAAAGAAAATTCCCAGCTCAACTCACCAGCCAGCCTGCAACCAACAGAATTCTCCTGTCTAACAATGTGCGTTAAAAACAGGGGTTTAGTTTGCACACATTTGCAAATACATGTGTAAGCTGCAGACCCACTCCATGGCACCCCAGCATTATCTGCAGTCCTAACTCTGTAAATTTTTGAGAGCCTCCATAGTAGAAGCATATGCATTCTAATGGATAGGCAGAGGGCAGATGAGTCTGGAGGGAGCCCATCCCTCTCTAAAGGCACAGGGGCGCACTGGACACCCAGCACATAGCACAATGGCAGCAAAGGTTTCCGGTGCATTCCCAGTATTATATGAGTACAAACATCTGGCCACTGCCCCCATCTATATCTGGCCTTCACAACAAGGAGCACATAGAAGGGAGACGTATGTCAAACAAAACCAAAGAAAATTCCCAGCTCAACTCACCAGCCAACCTGCAACCAACCAAATTCTCCTTTCTAACAATTTGCATTAAAAACAGGGGTTTTATATAGCACATGCATTCTAATGTATAGATAGAGGGCAGTTGAGCCTGGAGGGAGCCCACCCCTCCTTAAAGGCACAGGGGAGCACTGGACGACCAACATATTGCACAATGGCAGCAAAGGTGTCCAATAAACCAAAACATCCACATGCAATGCACCACATGCATGAACATACATACTACTGTACATTGTGGTGTGTTGTGTCAGAAAAAAAATGCAGGCCCAATTTTGTAGTGTATTGGCAGACCATTCATTTGAACGCAACACATAAATATTTCATAATAAATAATTTATAATAAATGGTGCAGAAAGCTCTACGTATGAAACCCAGTTCAGGAGGCTAACATACCAGGATAATGATCGTTGATTAAAAAAAGTCAGAGTTTTTAAAATTAGTCAAATCATTGAAAATAAAGTTCTGTATCCTTCTGTTAAAGCTTTGTGAATTGAGCCTATTGATAACCGAAGCATTCTTCCTTGGTATATTGACAAGAGCCAGTCACCAATCCTTTGTTATCACTTTTATTTCCCTTATTATAAATAAAAAAATAAAAAAAGGGCCAAACTTGATGGACCGCTTGGTCTTTTTTCTGCTGTCACTCTTCTATGACAAGGTTTAGCATATTGCAAGCCATGTGTGAAAATGCAGCACTGCCAATTCTATGCTATTGAAAACAGAACAGTATAGTGCAAACAAAGAAGAGTGGGTGGGAAAACACCAAATCCCATGCAGTAAAATTGAAACCCCAATTCCAAAAAAGTTGTGACGCTGTGTAAAATCTACATAAAAACAGAACACAGTGAATTGCAAATCTCACAAACCCAAATTTTGTTCATAATAGAAAATAGAAAACATACCAAATGTTTAAACTGTGAAAATGGACCATTTTAAGAAAAAAATAAGGTCATTTAGAAATTGATGAATTTGGAATTGAGGTTGTAGCTACAAATAATGATTACAAGATTTTGCTGTTGGGATCCACAAGGAAAATAGAAAGTCAGCAAATAGTTTAGCTCACCATGCTCTACCTATAATTAAAATAAAACCTTTGGCAGAGTGACTTTAATTCATTTTTGTTTCTAACTTTGATCAAATAATTTAGAGTAGATTAAGCATTTACATCTTTATATATTATTTATTTTTCAGGAGTCAGTGGATTTCCTGGCACTAAACCTGGAATATAATTGCCTGGATTCTAACCTACTGCCAACATGGACAGCCGATAAGGTAAGATTTGTGGCCAGCCATATTATTCTACTTTAAGATCCTAGTAATTTTCATATAATTATAATAAACACATGACAGCACTCCAGTACAGATTGTTGGCATCCTTTATTACATCAAATGACTAAAAAGTAGCTTGACAGAAGGGCACCCTGGAAAGATTCATCTTCACATGGGCCTCTTGGAGATACCATATATGTGGGTCTCTTCCGGTCTCCTTTAGCCTAGGCACGGCCTTGCTTGCCTTAGCAGACTTAGACTTTCAATGACTTGTACAGGCGCACCATTGAGGTTGACCCCCTTACCTGACACTTTGACTTGGCCATTGCAGGTTCTTGTTTGTACTCTTGTAAGCCTGTGACTTAGACTGGCTTGCTGAGTTTTGAACTGTTGGTTTGCCATGAATCCTCCCTCTCCTTTTTTTTTTTTTCATTGGGTGCTGTTATGGTACTCTTTCACATTTTGTTGGCTCCAGAGGCGTAACTAGAACCTTCAGGGCCCCGGTGCAAGAAATTATGAAGGGCCCCCTGACCCCTGGCCAGGGCCTTTTCCTCTTCCAACTGATCCTGGGGCCCTTTACTCCTATTGTGGGTCCCTTTATTACGGTACTGCAGTGGGGCCCTTTCACAAGTTCTGCAGCAGGCCCCAGGGGGACCAGGGAAGCACACAGGGGCCCTGGGAACAGCAGAAGACAAGTAAACTGGATAGAGGAAAATGGAAGAGATTAGGTCCTCTAAATGCCACCCCGCCATCCCTCCTATTCAGGTGTACAAGGGAGGCACATGGGCCCCCTGGACCATGGGGCCCGGTTGCAATTGCAACCCCTGCAACCCCTATCGTTACCCCCCTGGTTGGCTCTATTCCTTTACTGTTTTGTTTTTTGTAGACAGCAACCTATGATTTGCCTTATTTTTTTAATTATTGGTCTGTTATTGATGGATGACGATTTATATAATCTGATCCCTCCCTTGGGTGCTTTTTATTTTCCATTTTTCTTTTTTGCCTTAGAACACGCCTCCCTTTTTAGGAGATTGAGGCACTATAACTCTCAACAACTTGCCATCTGTAGGACGTCCATGGATGTCCTCGGGTTTCAGTAGTTATACCAGGATGATGCTTGCACCTACAGGCATCATGCTGGTATGGATCTTTTCAGCTGGAAATTACCTTTCTATCAGAAGTGATTTGAGTGGCTAATTAGCCACTCAATCACTTCGGTAGGTGTTATAAGCAGGGCCTGTGATAAGGCAGTACAGCCAGCCCTCCTGTATTGGGCTCAAAAGGGGGGCCATGGCACTGTACTGCCTTAATGCCAACTCTTGTGGCTCCTCTTGCAACTCTACCAGCTTCTCCTTCTTTCTCTTTCTCTGGATGCACTGCAGGGGAATTGGTATTTGTGTCCCCACTGGGCCTTCTTGTGTACCCCCCTCCCCTGCAGCATTGCCAGCTTCCCTCCTCTCCTCTTCCACCAGCAGCTGCTGAGGGTACACAGCGGGGTGTTTCAGGATGGAGAGTGGGGTTGTGCAGTAAATATTTCCTATTTAACAGCCCCTTCCTTTCCTGAATGAATACAGTAAGCAATTTGGCAGTTATCACTCACTGTGTACATTCATCACTGAAGCATTAGTAAATTGTGTTTACTATGCTTCAGTTTGTGAATGAACAGGGAGCTCAGAGCGCTTCCATCCATTCACTGTCCATTGCACATGAGGTTGCAGAGAAAGGGACTAGGGAATCTCTGTTCTCGGTCCTTTTCTCTGTCTCAAATGTGAGACATCAGGAGTCTGTTTAAATCCCTGATATTTTACCAAAGGCCCCCCAACAAGACTGCTAAAAAAATGTAAAAAGTCAGGTAGGCTATATGGGGCCCTGTGATTTCTAACAGCAGTGCTAAGTGGAGGGGGTATTTTAACTTGTTGCATTGCATACCTTGCTCACAAGTGGTTACGGTCTTATCATGTCTTTGTATTTGAGAATTTAAAATAAAGATTATTTTAAAAAAAGTAGCTTGACAGGTATGCTTACATGTTTCAGCCACTCCAGGGCCTTACTCATTACTATGAATAAGGCCCAGCGTGGCTGAAGCACAGCAGTGCTCCTGTCAAGCTGCTTTTTAGCCTTTTGATGTAATAAAGGATACCAAGGATCTGTACTGGAGTGTCGGCTTGTGTTTATAATGATCGTTACTGGAGTGGTTTGCAGAGACTGAAGCTGAGCACCAGTGTTCCCTGATGAATGCAATTGGGCGAGATCAGTTGTGCACGTGTTCAATGAGAAATTATTGACAAACTCTGCAATGTTACCTGTGCACATAATGATAAACAAGGGATCAGTCATAGATATGTTTAAAACAATCTTTTTCTCAAAAACAGTCATTTGACACAAGGGCCCATAGTCCCTTTCCATAGAAAGTTTTTTTGTTGAAGAAAACCACATATTTAGTGCAGTGCATTTCATAAAAATACAGTACTGGGCCCTTTTAATGGGATATTCGACCAGTCTCTTTCTACATGTTTATCTCTCTAACACCTGTTGTTGATTTCCCCCACATAAGCTGATCTTTTTATAGTCCACCATTTCCTTTTCATAGCTGAAATGTGGCTCATAACCAAAGGCGGCGCGTGGGGGATGCCGGGTGTGCCTTGGCACACCCTAGACACCCCATGTGCCTCAGATTTCCCCTGCTGCCTGGGCCCCTATGTCATTTACTTGCGCCTTCCTTTTGTGAATGAACACGAGTGCTTGGTACCAATTCCACACTGTGTTCATACATAACTGGAGCATAGTAAACTGTGTTTTATATATATATATATATATATATATATATATATATATATATTGTGAGGGGATTAGTTCAGTGGGGATCACCTCTCCTGGGATAAACGCAGTTCACACAGCAGGTTTCATAAAACTCACATCAAACTTTGCACATCAAAACAAATAAAAACAGAAAACAAATCCTTGCCGCCCGGAGGTAAACTAAACAGTAGAGATTTCCTCACTATACGGCGTAGGGCTGGTCCCCAACACCCACAAAAACATAAGCAAATGCAAACCTTTTCTTTATAGTCTAAACACCAAAATTAGCTCTCTCAGATTGATCCTTCTGAGTCCCAGGCTAGCGCAAACCTGTGCTCTCTTCCTGATTTATTTAAACCACACCTGGAGAGGGCTTTCGCAGACCAGGACATCCGGTCCTGAACTAGCCCTGCCACAGTGGCTGGTAACGTCTGGGCTGGATACCTCTCTAGTCCATTCCAAATGACCGCATAGGAGGCGACAGATAGCATCCATGTACCACTTCGCCTCGCTTAACGTCACAATATATATATATATATACACACTATGCTCATACCCTACTGTTTGTTAACTTTGGAACGCCTCCCAACAAGGGACAAATCTATTGGTTGTGCCCCTCTTGCTTTCTAGTATGTTGCTTAGGCAGACCAGAAGATATGTCTTCTATGTAATGCTTTTTTGAACTGAACTTGTATGAATACTTTAACCTGTTGTAATGTTGGTTTTGGCCCTTTGGGCCTTCTTTGGCCTCTGTATCTGCTCTATCTAAATAAAGTACTTGTGGAACTAAAGTGTGTAGGAAGGGGAGAGGAAGTGGAATCTTGTTGGTTTACAGATCTCAGAGAATTAGCTTCAGCGGAAGCTGATTAAAAAAAGACTCCTGATTGAAAATGAGGATTTATTGGAGCAAGGGACACAAATGGAGAAAAACCTTCTATAGTGCAGCAGCCCCCCTTTTACTTACCTGAACCCAATCATTCCAGTGACGGGGACAAGCACAGCAGCTCCAGCCGCTGTCTCAGGTCCTCATTGGATAGATCGATAGCAGCAGGAGCCATTGGCTCCCGTTGCTGTCAATCATATCCAGTGACGGGAGCCAGGGAGTCTTGCTGTCAGTGTCAATGGACGCAGCAGCAGGACTTGGGAGCATTGCTGCACGTGTGTCCCCATGGAAAGTGGCTCTCTGTGGGGGCACTGGAGAAGTGTAGCAGCCAGGAGCGCCGCTGGGGGACCCCAGAAGCGGAGGATTGGGGCCTCTCTGTGCAAAACCCTTGCAGAGGAGGTAAGTATAACATGTTTGTTATTTTTTTTAAAAAAAACAAACCTTTACAATCCCTTTGGTCCAAAATGTAGCCACCCTAACAGTGGTGGCTGCTCATAAGGGGCACAGGGGCACCACCCTCATAATCTCCATGTAGGGTGCCGGACACATGGATTTCTATGTGGTTTTTTTTTAAGCACAAGATTAGAGCCTGAGGCTCTAATTGGCTTAAAAAAGGGTGGGTTCAGGGTGCAGAGCCCACCCACTTGTGTGACATTAGCAAATTAATATTCGCTATTGTCTTCCTGCTTCTCCTCCCAGCCAATCAGGAAGCGGGTCTTAAGACCTGATTGGCCAGGAGGAGAAGCGACCGGGTTGGCCAGTAGGAGAAACAGGGGGGAAGCCGTCAAAGCCATTGAGGAGGAGAAGCAGGGGGGAAGCCACCAAAGCTGCCCGCGACCTGGGTGGGGTAAGTAGTGCGGGACAATCGACTGAGTGATGGGCGGGGGTGGCTGGGAGGTTTGTTTGCCGCCCCCACCCCCCTCCCAAAATGGAGCACCAGCCGCCACTGCACCCTAATGTAGAAGGTGTGTTACTGGCAGGAACACCAGGTAAAAATAAAGGAAAACAAGCATAAAAAGAAGAAAACTAATGTAGCCCCCACATCTAATGATTGGTAAGCTGTGATATATTACTTTTTGTTTTTGGATTTAACACCACTTTAACAATTTTTCTTCTTTAACTTTTTAGCACCTGAAGAAGGATCTAAAGATTTTAGTATTTGGTTTATCCCTCACAAACTGTAATGGCAATCTGGAGAGCAGTAAAAATCTTATGGCATTTAATATATATACAGGTAGGAAAGCAATATATTTTATGATATTGTGGTTGCACCCAGCTTAGACGCAATCCTCCACCCTACCTAGCATATACTTACCTTCACTTTGCTCCGCCATATCTACATTCAAAGAAGCCAAAAGGTAGTTCCAGGTACTGATGAGCATGTGACACAATCCATGTGACTGCACAGGGCCAGTCAACAGAATCTATAGCCCTGTGTGAACTGTGACTCCAATGACTCATAGCTTACAGATGATATTCCTTCAATTCCAGCAGCTAAACATAGAGGCTAGGGAGTAAACTGAAGCTAAGTATGTTATTCTGGGGAGTTAAAGAGAACCTGTTGCTTTGCAAAAAAAATTCTCTTACATTCCTTGACAGACACAGCTCTTCTAATTCTTGATCACAGGGTTTTAGCGCCACCTACAGTTGTAGGACACTGGACAAAAAAGAATACAGAGCTTTTTTCACTTTTTGTGCAAGGCCTCGACTTTCAATGATGGGTACTGGAAGTAAGGCAAGATCTCCCCAACATGACCAAAAATAGTGATACCTAATCCTACTCCATTGTATCCAAAGTGAACAAACATGGTTTGGCTGAATTTTGACTTTAAAATAAAGTGCAGACATACCTATAGCCTACCCCATTCCGCCTCTATTTTTTCTCTGCTTGCTGTGTCTGCAGGTTATTAACTCTGTTTTCTTCATTTCAGCTATAACCAGGACAGGCGCCACCTTCTTCGGATATGATGTCAACAATTTTCTGCCTGTATCTTTAGGGAAAGTAGGGTAGGTATTTGTTGCATTTCTGGAGTCAGTTTACCCAAAAATGGTGCTTATTTATTGGTTTAGCCAGAAGTTTGCTTACATCTTTTATCTCTTAGAAGTGAAAACTCCCAGCAATAGTTCAGAGACCCCAAGAGGTAGAAGAGACTGCTGGGTGAAGGGTGGAAAGAAGCTGAATGTGTCAATAACTGCCCATAATGGTGCAAAAAGCTGATTACCAAGGGGAAAATTCAGGCTCTAAGCAAGAGAAGGGTGAAAGCCACCACAACAGTTAAAAAAAATGTGCTAATGTAGACTTATCTAGGAGAAGGCTTTGAAGACCAAAGCAAGGTAAAGTTGACAGCATTAGATTACCTTGGTTTCTTAGCACATTGGAATTCACGTTCATGCCATAAACCTTTAAACAAATAGATACTTTGCCATTGCCAGGGAAACCAAGGCCAGACCACACAGCAGTATTTCTCAGGTACCTTAACTTTGCCCAAGCTATGTAACTGACAGACAGAAGAAGACAAACTCCAAGAGTGTCTTGTGGAATCTGAGATACTTTTCACTTTCAATGATTTTTAGTGGGAAAATAATGATTTGGTCCCTGCAGATTTTGTAGGTTTGCCCATTTACAAAGAAATGAAGGGTCTATAATTTTTATCATAGGTGTATTTTAAATGATAAACACGGCGAGTCCCCCTCCTCAAGAAGGCACATGTACAGTCATGCCAATGAACATCTAAATGATTCAGAGAAAGATTGTGAGAAAGTGCTGTGGTCAGATGAGGCCAAAATTGAGCTCTTTGCCATTAACTTGACCTGCCGTGTTTGGAGGAAGAATAATGCTGACTATGATCCTAAGAACACCACCTCTACAGTCAAGCACAGAGGTGGAAACATCATGCTCTGGGGCTGTTTCTCTGCTAAAGGTACAGACCGACTTTGCCGCATTGAGGGGCCAATGGATGGGGCCATGGACAGTGTATTGTAAAATCTTGGATGAGAACCTTCTTCCCTCAGCCAAAAAGGTCTTCAGACCTTAATCCTATAGAAACTTTATGGAGGGAGCTGAAACTTCAAGTTACCAAGAGACAGCCAAGAAACCTTAAGGATTTAGAGAAGATCTGTAAAGAAGAGTGGACCAAAATCCCTCCTGAGATGTGCAAACCTGGTAACCAATTACAGGAAACATCTTACCTCTGTGCTTGCCAACAAGGGTTTCTCCACCAAGTACTAAGTCATGTTTTGCTTGGGGATCAAATATTTATTTTACTCACTGAACTGCAACGTAATTTATAACATTTGTATCGTGTTTTTTCTGGATTTTTGGTTGATATTCTGTCTCTATCATTTAAAATACACCTATGATAAAATTATAGACCCTTCATTTCTTTGTAAGTGGGCTAATTTACAAAATCTACAGGGATCAAATAATTTGTTTCTCCACTGTACATTGTTGTTGAACCATATGCTATGGGAAACTCCATGCAAAACTGGGCACAACATGCGGCCTAATAGGACATGGGCTTGATACGGGAGGGCAGGCTCTACTGCCTTATCATTGGCCCTGGTGCACGGGGTGATTAGGGTTTGCCTAGGCACACCAACCACACCCCCTGTACACACCTATAGATCTCAACCAAACTGTCAAACCATTGAATGTGTCATAACTGATCACATGTGCAGCATCAGGGCAGTTGAAGATCAAACAGGGGCCAAGATGGCCACTTCCATGGCTGAAAACGATAGGAGACTTTAGTTTGCTTTAAGGCTGAACAGATCCTTTCTTTTGAACTGAAACCCTAGCAACCAAGAGAAATGTTATATTCAGCAACTACTTACAACAAAGTAACTTTTTCTGGGAAAATGACTTCTCTCATTTATATTCCTGCAATCATGGGAAAAGGCTAATTGTTTCTTGTGTTGCAGATCACAGAAGCAGCTGGATGGATCTTCACGGTCATCGTTCACCACTGTTTGGGAGAAATTTGCCAGCCAGACACCAGATGAGCGTGATGCCTTCTTATCTGAAGCATTCCCTGGTGGTATTTTGTGGGGTTCTTCTTCTGCTGCCTTCAAGGTTGAAGGGGGCTGGACTGAGGGAGGAAGAGGACAGTCTATATGGGATGTGTTTGGAGAACAAGGCAATGCTCAAGACAATGCCACTGGAAACGTGGCCTCTGACAGCTACAACAAGATTGACTATGACGTATACCTCCTAAAAAGTCTACAGACTAAGGTCTACTACTTCTCCATCTCCTGGTCCCGAATCTTCCCAACAGGACGAAAGTCCACAGTTAACAAATGGGGGGTGAAATACTACAATAAACTGATTGATAGATTAATAGAAGAAAATATTACACCAATTGTGGCACTATACCACTGGGATCTGCCCCAGGCTCTGCAGGAGACAGGTGGCTGGCAGAATGAAGCCATCGTTGATGCCTTTGAGGAATATGCTGATTTCTGCTTTAGCAGTTTCGGAGACCGCGTGAAGATCTGGATAACCTTCCACGAACCCTGGGTGGTCAGTTATGCGGGTTATGGCACTGGAGAGCATGCCCCTGGGATTAAAGATCCAGGGAATGCCCCGTTCAAGGTGAAAATTACAAGAATAAAAAGCATAATGTTCGTTCTAGATTTCAATCTTTTTATTATATTTTTATGCATTTAACAAAACAGAGTCCCCATGAGGGGGAAAAAGTAGACAAGTGCTTGGGTACAAATTTTCATCATGGGGTAACCAATATAGCAAAGACAAAGCACTCAATCAGGGTAGAGAAGAGAAATACCGTGACATCTCAACAATTGCTAAAACGCTAGAGGAAAGAGCAGGTTCTAAAGTGGTCTTCTCTCTTATTCAACATTCTCGCTTGCTGTCTTACTTGCACCAAGTGCCTAAACAAAAACAAATTACTATCCAATAGAAATTTTACTTGGTTTTCCAAAAGAAGTAAGAAGGAGGCAGGTCAAGGGGGAAACATGAAGACGATTAGAGAGAAAGAACGGAAGTAGAAAAGATATGATCAAGATCCCCAGGATGCATTAGAGTCTCGCCAGTTATCGCAGCCAGGCTTCTAGGTCTTATCAAACTTTGACTGGGTATTATTGAGGATACACAAGAGTTTATTGTGAATCATTATCCAATTTAGTTTTTGAGCAGCGTATTTAATTGAGACCACTGACTGGTTCCAACACCTAGCTCAACCTACCTTGTAAAAACAAATAAAATCCACAACTACAAAGCTGTAATAAACAGCAGTGGTCACTCTTAGAATAGCTTGTGAAGTCAAAAAACACAACCAATACCTTTGGCCCAATAGAGATGCTTTTTGGCTCCTGAGTACTGATGCAATTATATACACACCGCAAAACAATATAAAGCATGTACAAAACAAAACATGCCATATATAAAGTATATCCTGAAAATGATTAAGGCCTCCACTTGAGGATAAAATCAGTCCTTTATTCTTTTTCCTATGAAACATCTAATCCTGTCTAAAGCCTAGTACACACTACTAGCTTTTGTTTTTGGTTCAACCTAACGGGCTGAACGAAAAAAAAAACGGACAGTTCAGGTTGGAGCAACTGTACTAACCATCCAATGTTAGTACAGCGATCTCCCCTGCTGTTCTATTGTGTTCTGACAGGGGTACAGCTCCCCCTGCCAGAACACTCTCAGTCATTATTTCCTGACTAAAATAGGAGTTCACCTCCGGAATTAGTAAAAGTCCTATATGAAATATATACCGTACAAAACAAAACATGTACGAAATATAACAAAACGCCACACATATATTAACGTAGTCATGAGTCCTC
>BLSH010331398.1:384471-409733 GCA_018402905.1 Glandirana rugosa | reverse complement strand
TGCCTTTAGTAAATCAACCCCATTGCTACATGACTGCACAGCCTAATGGAAGAGATTGCTTATTCAAACTCAGTGTTTGCAATGTCCTATCACTATCTAGCTCACATTATCAATACTTGGCAGTAAGACAAATATATCTTTGCATCTAGGTGACAATATATCATTGGGACTTGCCACAAGCTCTGCAGAATGTAGGTGGCTGGGAAAATGAAACTATAGTGGAGAGATTTAGAGACTACTCGGATCTGCTTTTCCAGAGATTGGGGGACAGAGTGAAGTTCTGGATCACCCTCAATGAGCCGTATATCGTTACCTATCTTGGATATGGAGAAGGTTCATTTGCACCCGGTAAGGGTTATGAAACTTCATAATTCACTGTATTTATTCATCTATTGATTATATTGTTTGTCTCAATTTGAATGTGCATGCTGCTGGAGGGGGGTAAACTGTCAATTATCAAAGCTTTTGTTGTATGGCAGTATTTTAGGTGACATTGTTAGCACTGAGCTCCTACTGCGCTATCCAACAAATCAGTTTTTATATAAACCCCTATAATATGAAACACAGCTGTAATTAAAGTATAACTAAAGGCATAACTTTTTGTTTTAGGTCTGGATAGAGTAGAGAGAGATTAGAACCCCTGTTAGTTTTTATTGCTGTCTGCGTCCCCATTAGGGAGATTCACCCTCTCTATTTGTCCTGTTTACCATTATCATTGAAAATAAAAGAAAATCCCAAATTTTGTGTTGTCCCCAGAAAAGTAATAGAGAGGAAATCTTCCAATGGGGACACTAGTCCTGGTGACTTGGGGGTTGGCAAAGAATTCCCTTCAATTGCAGGGTTTTCCTTTCACTTCCAGTTTGACTATGGGACAGGAAGTGAAGGGAAATCTCCACAATGGAAACAGATGGCAAAAAAAAAAATCTGACAGGGGTTATAACTCTTACTTGCACTACAAATATTAATTAAAATGTTGCAAAGCCCAGGGAAAGATTGTGGACTTTGCAACACTATATTTACTATTTGTAGCACATATGTATGCCTTATTAAGGGCCAATTCACAACAGAACACAATGTGGGAAACCTTTGCTGCACTGCACTCTAAACACACTGCAGTTGCGATATGCAGCGGGTGTCAAGTTAAGTTAATGGGGGGGGGGGGGGGCAGCAAACAACCACCCCTGGGCAGGCAAGGCTCCCACGGGTGGTGGCCGGCCCCTTCCATCACATCTCCTCCTCTGCATCACAGCGGCTTCCGCCATGCGTTTCCGCCGTGTGCCTCCTCCCTCCTCCTGGGTATCAAATAGGGTTGCCTATCCTTTCAGCCAATGGGGTGATGGGCCTCAAGACATGCTTCCTGACTGGCCAGGAGGAGAATCAGTGTGACAATAGCGAATATTAATTTGCCATTGTCACACAAGCCCACCCTTTTTTGAAGCTTATTAGAGCCGCTCTAATCACGCTCTAATTCCAAACCCCATTGGAATCCATGCGTCTTCGCCCTGCATGTAGATTAGTGGGCCAGATGGGGGGGCGGCGCTCCTTATGGACGGGCCATCGCTGCCCCAAACGCAGATCGCAAACTTAGTGTGTAACATGCGATCCGTATGCTCTGCATTTTTTAAAGTAGTGCATGCACCACTTTTGCTGCAGTCTGGTGGGATTCAGCTCATTCAAAATGGCCCAAGGCCTGCAGTTTGGGGACCACTGATCTTAAGTCTTTATTATTCATTTTAGTAGAGTAAAGAATGGTTAAAACCCCTGTCAGATTTGATTTCTGTCATCATCTGTCCCATTAGGTGGACTTCCCTTCACTTTCTGTTCTATGGACACTACAGGAAGTGAGAGGAAACCTCTTTAATGTAGCGCTTGTCCCGACTCGCTGGAAGCCAGATGGTGACTCTCGGGGGGGGAGGGTTACACAATCCTCAGGGTGCAGGGTGTTGGGCATGGTGGGTGATGAGCAAGAAAAAGAAGTTGAGCGCCAGTCACTTTTATGCTTTAAACAAAAGAAAGTTTATTTCTCAACAGGAGAAATATGGGAGAGAGGGGAATTGGGCACAGGACACCCTTAGTAACGATCAACAGGTAGGCAGACTCCTTAGACAAAAATAGGTCAAGCGAGGCAGACAGCAGTACAGGAAAAAGGGCCTTTTGTAGCACAGGCTGTCTCCTCTAGTAACTGAACTTTACTCACAGCTTCCTGCACATGGATTCTCCTGGATGAGTTCTCTCCTGAAGTCCTCCCAGCCACTTCATAGCCTCCAGCTCATGAAGAGTCCTCTCTGGTGCTTCCTCAGAACTCCATCCCTCTCAGAATCACTTCCATATCTTTGGCTGGTTTCCATCAGCATAACTTGGACAGGCCTAGCAACCGGTGACCACCTGGATAGGCCTCAGTCTTCAGGTCTAGCAGCCAGGGGCTACTTCACACACATCCCACCCAGACAGCAGTCTAGTTAAATACCTTTTCCCAGTATGCAACACTAACAAGCTGATTGGCTGTCAAAAGTATATTTATCAATCATCTGAATAAATGCACTGTAACTCATCACACTGATGTCAGAGGCAACAGCACCACCTACTGACCAAAAGGGAGAAGCCACATAAGAATTGCAATAAAGCCATTTAATTTCTTCTAGGCAGTTACCGCTGGAACAAGTGTGGCCATAGTAAGATCCCTTCTCTTTCTGTTGCACTGACAACTGAAAATATGGCATTTTCCCTTACCTTGGGGTTGATTTACTAAAGACTAACTAACTAATAGACTGTGCACTCTGCAAGTGCAGTTGATCCAGAGCTTAGTAAATGAGCAGAAGCTTTGCTGACTTTCACCATCCAATCACATGCAAGCAAAATGCATTTTTTTTTTTTATGTTCCTTGCACGTGATTGGGAATTGTTTGCAAAGTGAAGCCTCACCTTATTTACTAAGCTCTGGAGCAACTACACTTGCAGAGGGCAACTGCACTTTGCAAAGTGCACAGTCTATTTGTCTTTAGTAAATCAACCCCTCAGAGTCCCAGTGACAGTGGTCCCATTGACAAACATAGAGGGTAAATCTTCCCATCGGGAACACAGACCACATTACAAACCTAACAGACTTTCTAACCCTTGACCACTCTATCCAAAGCTAAACATTTGCCTTTAGGTAAACTTTGGTATTAAGTGATACATGCGCTTTGAGGTGACCTTTGTGACCTTGTTGATCGGTAATTCCTCTTTCCATTACCAGGCATTAGGTCCCCCGGTGTTTCGGTGTATGTGGCAGGACACAACCTGATAAAGGCTCATGCTGAGGCCTGGCACTTGTACAACGACAAATACAGAGCCACACAGGGAGGGCAAATCTCCATCACCCTCAACTCTGACTGGGCTGAACCCATCAACCAATACAAGCAGGAAGATGTGGATGCGGCACGAAGATACTTGCTGGTACGTTGTCTGTTTGGGAATTAAAACGTTATTAAACCCAAAACCACAAATGTCATATACTGCAGCTTAAATTGGAGCTCCACCCAAAAGGGGAAGCTCTGCTTGTTTGCACCCTCTCTCCCCTCCACTGCCACATTTGGCACTTTTTGGGGGGGGGAGCGGGTACCTAGTTTTGAGAGGTACCCACTTCCGAGTAAGCTTGCCGATCAGCGATCTACAACATTTCCGCCCCCCACCTTCTGGGACACACACAGGTCCCAGAAGACTGTGGGACCATTCAGAATGCGCAGTAGGAAACAGGTTGTGCAGAGTATTCCTGTTTCCTTTACTACAGATGCCGGCGCCTGCACCTGAAGCCGATTGAAGAATTGGCTCCGTGTGCCGACATCGCCGGTTCTCTGGACAGGTAAGTGTCCTTATATCAAAAGTCAGCAGCTACAGTATTTGTAGCTGCTGACTTTTATTTTTTTCTGAAGGAGCCTGGAGCTCCTCTTTAAAGTGATTGTAAAGCTTTGTTTTTTTTAAATAACAAATGTCATACTTACCTCCTCTGTGCAGCGGTTTTGGACAGAGTGGCCCGGATCCTCCTCTTTTGGGGTCCCTCCGCAGCGCTCCTAGCTCCTCCCCGCTTCCCTGGGGACACTCTTGCGGGCGCTCCCGAGTCCTGCTGCTGCGTCCATTGACACAGATAGCAGGACTCAGCCCCGCCTCCCTGCTCCCGAATCATTGGATTTGATTGACAGCAGTAGGAGCCAATGGCTGCGCTGCTATCAATCTATCCAATCAGGACCAGAGACACCTGCTGGGGCGGGTGTGCTCGTCCCCGGTGCTGGAAAGACCAGGTTCAGGTAAGTAAAAGGGGGGCTCTGCATTAAGGTAAAAAACCCTGAGGGTTTACAACCCCATTAGATGTAACGGCTGCATTCGTTCTCTTCTTTAAATTTTTTTTCCTTTATTTTCACCCGGTGATTTGGCCAGTAAGTCTGCTGCTTTTCCACAGAACAAGTTGTCCTGCAGATGTAGCAGTTAGAACACATTCACATCTAAGCATTCCGGGAATGCAGGCACAAACGTGCATTTATGACCGCATGATGTGCAAAAAAAGTGGCAAAATTCACAACGCGCTTAGGATGCCATTAACGCTTAACCACTTGCCGACCGACCGCCGCAGCGTGATGGGGCAAAGTGGTTCGTTATTACAAACCGCCGTCACAGGACGGCGGCTACAATAACTAGCATCCTGAGCTCGCGCGCTCACTGTGATCGGGGGGGCGGGGAGCTGGTAGGGCGGACTCGATCGCCGCCGGCTACCCTCAATGGCCCCCCGCAGTGAAAGAACGGAGGTCCATGTATGTAAACACGGATCTCCATTCTCATAGAGGGGGAAGGGATGAGATCACAGGCTTCCTGTATATGGAAGCCATGATCACTCCCTTCCCCCAGCAGCCCAGCCCCCATACAGTTAGAACACACTGAGGGAACACAGTTAATCCTTAGAGCGCCCCTCCAGGTTAACCCCTTCACTGCCAATGGCATTTACACAGTAATTAGTGCATTTTCATAGCACTGATCGCTGTATAAAGACCAATGGTCCCAAAAAAGTGTCAAAATGGTCCGACATGTCCGCCGTAATATCGCAGTACCACTAAAGATCGCCGCCATTACTAGTAAAAAATAAAGAACAAATAAAAACCTCAGAAAAGAATTCTCATCATCCGTAAACGCGGCAACTTTTGCGCAAACCACTCAATAAACGCCAATTGTGATTTTTTTTTAACCAAAAATATGAGGAAGAATATAAATCAGCCAAAACTGATGAAAAAAAATGTTTTTTATTTTTTTTTGGATTTGTATTTTAGCAAAAAGTAAGAAAAACTGGGTTTTATTTGCAAAATTGTCACTCTTTTTTTATTTATAGCGGCGATCAGAAATGACGCAGAGGTCATTTGATTTGAGTCATCACCTTGTGATTTAATCAAACCTCAAGGCGTATTTAAGAGATACTTAGCATCTCCCAGAGACTCATGAGATGCGTTAACTGCCTATTGAAAATGATGGGGACTATTTTTTGCAAGGCACTGCGGCTGCAGTATGTGCATACTCCTGTAAGGCTGCTTTTGCAGCTTGGAGGGGGGCGCAAGTGTAAACTAGATTTTACTGCTCTTTCTCACAATGCAAGCCTACAAGTCGCTTGCTTCTACCCATTCTGTTTTATTATATATTCCTACAATGAAGTTGTTTTGCAGGGGGGCGCGAGGGAATAGCGTGGAGGGGGGGAGGGGGGCTTGGTAAAATGGTGTGTGCTCTATAGCTCTATAGTTCTATATGATAAATGTACCAGTAGGTAGTCATTTTCAGTTTTATTCTAAGCTGGTGAACAACCCTCCCCCCCCTCCACTGCCACATTTGGCACTTTTTTGGGGGAGCGGGTACCTGGTTTTGACAGATACCCACCCCCACTTCCGGGTAAGATTGCCACAGTGATCTATGAGCATTTCCAGCACCTCCCCGCCTTCTGAGACACACACAGGTCCCAGAAGACAGCGGGACCATTCAGAAAGTGCAGCACGACTCACGCATGCGCAGTAGGAAACCAGCCGTGAAGCCTTCAGGTTTCCTTTACTTCCAATGCCGGCGCCTGCACCCGAAGCCGATTGAGGAATTGGCTTGGGGTGCCAACATTGCGGGATCCCTGGACAGGTAAGTGTCCTTATATTAAAAGTCAGCAGCTACAGTATTTATAGCTGCTGAATTAAAAACATTTTTTTTCAAGACTTGAGCTCCTCTTTAACCACTTCCCGTCCGCCATATAGCAGAATGACGGTCGTAAAGTGGTTGCAATATCCTGACTGGGCGTCATAAGACGTCCAGCAGGATAAGCTGCTTGTGTGTGCCCCCCGGGGGGCGTGCAGCGTGGCGATCTGTGGTGTGGTGTGTCTATCTGACACTCCGCATCTCCAAACTAGATAAAGAGCCTCTGACATAGGCTCTTTACCATGTGATCAGTCCAAACCCAGCTGATCACAGTGGTAACTAGGAAGTGCCTTTATTGGCTCTCCTCCAAGGCGTGGGTAAAGGAGAGCCGATCGGCGGCTCTCCTGATCGGGGGGGGTCTGTGCTGTTATCAGTGCAGACCCATCAGCAATGCCAACCAGTGCCAGTGATGCCCATCAGTGCCCCACCGGTGATGCTTACCTGTATCCACATCATATGCCAATCAGTGTCCATTAGTAATGCCAGTCAGTGCCCATCAGTAATGCCTGTCATTGATGCCTCATCAGTGCTACCTATCAATGCCATCTATCAGTGCTGCCCATCAGTGCCATCATTGCCCATCATTGCCACCTATCAGTGCCCATAGTGCTGCATATCAGTGACACCTATCAGTGCCCATCAGTGCTGCATATTATTGCCTCCCCATTAGTACCCATCAATGCCACCTCATCAGTGCTGCCTCATCAGTGCCTGTCAGTGAATGAGAAAACTTACTTGTTTACAAAATGTTATAACAGAAAATAAACAACCCAGAGGGGATCAAATACCACCAAAAGAAAGCTCTATTTGTGTGAAAAAAATGATAGAAATGTCATACGGGTACAGTGTCACATGACCGTGCAATTATCATTCAAAGTGTGACAGCGCTGAAAGCTGAAAATTAGCCTGGGCAGGAAGGGGGTGAAAGCGCCCGGTATTGAAGTGGTTAATGCTGGGTCCACACTTGCCACGGCTCACAACAAGGGGTCCAGTGCATCCCTGTTCACTGATTCAGGTGCAAATCAGGTCTGAATTTTTGCCTGAATTCCCACTTGAACCTGAAGCAAAGATGCACAGGACCGCGGAGGTTTGTGAACCGGCTACATTGTGAGCTGGGCACACTCTCCTGTCATGCGAACTGGATGCAGGGAAATACGCACCCAATTCGAAATAGTGTGAACCCAGCCCAAGAATTGGTCAGGGTCAGGACCTAATCTGTTCAATAGCATGTAACCTTGTTCCTGCTTGCTGTGCCACAGAACGGATAAATTATCCCCCCAAACCCCTCCCCCCCTCCGTGTATTGAGCCCTGAATTTCACTGGGGCATCTCTCAGCTATAGTCACTTCTTTACACAGAACTTTATTTATGATTTCTTCAAGCAGGCAATACATAATTCATGTTATAGTAGAAGACTGAACATCTAGTGATGATGAGGAAAAAAAAGTGTACCCAGTCAAATTCAAAAAAAGACGCCTCTTTGTTTCTTCCTAGTGCTGTGCCTAAGCCACATTCACATCGGTGTACTACAGTGTGCACCCCTGTGAGGGCGGTGTATGTCCATATGGGGATGCACAGGTGTTCCATGTATCACTGTGCAGGCAGTCCCTCTCATGTCAATTGGGATGCAGCAGTTGCATGGACACAGCCACTGCTCCCAATCTGACAGCCATGCTGGTGCAATTGCACAACCCCCAACGCAGACAGTTTTGGCCATATAGTAAATTCAGTCCTGTGTCTATTGCATTATTTGGATAATAGATTTTATCACATAAACTATTGTTCTCTACTTTCTGCCTTAGTTTTTCGCTGGTTGGTTTGGATACCCAATATTCAAAACAGGGGATTACCCTGAAGTCATGAAGACCAATGTGCGTGAGAGAAGCCTTGCCTTTGGATTGCCTGAAAGTCGGTGAGCATTATGTGTTACATGTCACCTAAATATAATATTCATAGGATTACATGACACATGAGCACAGTATGCATAGGCACCTTTGTTACATGCTAAATGCATACCTCCCAACTTTCTGAGATGGGAATGAGGGACACCTATTAGCAAAAGTATGTAGGCATAGGACACACCCCCCACCATGCCTCCTTAAAGGAGAATTATACAAAAAAATTATTAGTTAAAACGGAGTTCCACTCAAAAGTGGAACTTCTGCTTTAAAGGAAGGTGACCCCCTGACATGCCACAATCGGCATGTCATTTTTTGGGGGGGATGGGGGACCCTGTTTTCACAGGGTCCCAGAACCACTTCCTCTCATAGAGCCACGGCTCAGGAAAGGAAGTTCACTTTCCTCCCCCTCCCTCTCGGCGATCTTCTGGGACACGTCACATGCCACGCCCCTTTAAGCCATGCCAATATTACGTTTAAACCACACCCATTTTTGGGACGAGAGGCGTGTCACATTTTTCTCCTACAACTATGACACACCTAAAAAACCGTCTTGTGACGAAACCGGTAGGGCGGAAGTGCTGTCTCCAGGTCACCGTTTATCATACATGTGGATGGATGTTTGTTTTGCTCAGATGTCACTGGGATTTTGTAAGTGCAATATTTTCTATTAAAACGCTTGGATTTTAGACAATATCACACTATTGTGGCCCTTTTATCTTTATCTCAATTGAGTACAACGCATTGGGTGGCATATCCTGAAGGCATCGTTGTTGTACACCAGCCCTTGGGGCTGAGTGGAAGCCAGATATCCACACAAGCGTTCCCTGACCCCTCGTAATAGGGGGTCTAGGGGCTCTGGTAAGGGCATATCCAGATTGGTGGAGGATTTTTTCACATGATAGGTGTTGTGGTGGACTGTTGATGCTGCTTTGTTGCACATTCTAGGAGGAGAATCCACACTTTCCTGTCACACTGGCATCACCATAGTGGATGAAATTTTGGACTTTTATTTATTATATATATATATATATATATATACACTTTTCTGTTATATATCTTTGCTTTTTTGATTCTTATTCAGCTATTTACACAAGGTGTTTATATGCACAGATTGCAGTGTCTGTGCCTTACAGAAATATTTATATGTTTATGTTTTTTTATTTTTTTTTTATTTTAATACACGAGCGCAATAATAGGATTTTTTGACTCACCGTAAAATCCTTTTCTCTGACGCAGCCTCTTAAACTTGACATGTGGGTATGCACCTTTTACCAGGAGTAGACTAGGCAGAACATAGTTCAGACAAAAGCAAAGCTAGCTCCTCCCAGGGGGCAGTCCTCACTCTGCATAACCCACTCCGCCCTACTAGCACTTCAGTTCGTAACAAGCAGTACAAACTCAAAACACTGAGGGGTGGGTGCTGCGTCCGTCAATGAACTCAGAGAAAAGGATTTTATGGTAAGTCGAAAAATCCTATTTTCTCTTTCGTTCATTGACGGATGCAGCCTCTTAAACTTGACATGTGGGGACGTCCCAAAGCAGTGTCAACCAAAGAGGGGTGGTAACACAATAACAACTGTACCCAATGGAAAACTCTCTGGGAGGTGCCAGACGCGCCTACATCAACGCCTGCAAAACTTTGCGGCCAAAAGCAGCATCCGCAGGTGCTGACACATCAACTTTGTAAAATTTAGCAAAGGTGTGCACAGAAGTCCAAGTGGCAGCCTTGCACACCTGAGACACCGACGCCTGATGTTGGAAAGTCCAGGAAGTACTAATCGCCCTGGTGCAATGAGCCGTGACCCGAAAAGGGGGTTCTTGACCCCGAACCTCATACGCACGGGTCACAGTCTGTCTGATCCAATGAGAGATGGTGGCCGGCGAGGCCGCCAGCCCTTTGCGCGGTCCATCCACCACCACAAACAGCGCGTCCGACCTCCGAAAGGAGGCCGTGGCCATCAAATATACCCGCAGAGCCCTAACCACGTCCAAGGAATGCAAAGCAACCTCCCTAGGCTGTGACACAAAGAAGGAAGGACAATGTCCTCATTAATGTGAAAAGAGGAAACCACCTTCGGTAGAAACGAAGGAGATGGGCGCAGTACCGCCTTGTCCTTATTCAAGACCAAGTAGGGAGACCTACAAGACAAAGTCGCCAACTCAGACACCCGCCTGGCGGATGTGATGGCCACCAAGTAGGCCACCTTTTGCGAGAGCAACTGCAAAGAAATGTCTCTGATCTTTTCATATGGTGGCTTCTGCAGTACTGAAAGTACCAGGTTCAGATCCCACGGCGCCAGGGGTGACCGCGCCTGAGGGGCCACATGACGTACCCCCTGTACAAACGTACAAATCAAAGAGTGCATCGCTAACGGACGCTGGAAGAGAATCGCTAGGGCAGAAATCTGCCCCTTGAGGGTACTCAATGCCAGTTTTTGATCCAGGCCTTGCTGAAGAAAGGCCAGCACACAAGCCACTGAAAAGGAACGGGGGTTCCACCTCCCCTGCCTCGCACCAAGCAATATAAGCCTTCCAGGTGCGGTGATAAATCTTGCGTGACGTGGACTTACGTGCATTAAGCATTGTGGGGATCACTGACTCATCCCTCCCTATCCCTCAATACCTGGGACTCAATAGCCAGGCCGTCAAAGCCAGCGAGTGTAAAGCAGGGTGCAGGATGGGCCCCTGCGATAGCAGTTCTTCACGTAGTGGAAGCCGCCAGGGAACATCCATCACCATCCGCACCACGCCGGCGTACCAAGGACGCCGAGGCCAATCCGGAGCCACCAGGATAGCTGGAATCCCCTCCACTTTTATCCTGCGCAACAGGTGCGGAAGAAGCTTGAGAGGAGGGAAGGCGTAAAGGAGCCGGTACCGAGACCATGGAGCCACAAGGCGTCCGCGGCATCCGCCAACAGATCCCTTGCTCTGCACACAAAGGTCTGCATCTTGTGATTGTACCGTGATGCTAGCAGGTCCACGTCTGGCGTGCCCCACTTTTGGCAAATCTGACGGAACACTTCTGGATGCAGTGACCACTCTCCCTGATCCAGAGTCTGGCGACTGAGAACGTCCGCCTGCCAATTTTCTACGCCCGGAATGTAAACGCGGAGATTGCTGGCACGTGAAGCTCTGCCCACCTCAGAATGTGGGCCGCTTCCGCAGCCGCTGCCAAGCTCTTTGTTCCGCCCTGATGGTTTACATACGCCACCGCCGTGGTGTTGTCCGACTGCACCCGAACTGGTTGACCGTGCAACCTCCCCGACCAATGGGAGAGGCAGAGCCTGATCACCCGCAGTTCCAGCACATTGATCCGAAAGCGGGACTCCTCCGATGACCATTGGCCCTGGGCAGACAACCGCCCCAGGACCCTTGCCCAGCCCGCTAGGCTGGCGTCCGTTGTGACAATCGACCACTCCAGGGGAAGGAACGACTTTCCCAGACTCAACGCCGGGGCCCATAGCCACCAGGCAAGAGCCCCCTGGTCTGATGATCCAACCTGATCACCCGATCCAGAGACAACGGAGAGACAACGGAGAATTGTCCCACTGCAGCAGAATCGGCCGCTGCAGGAGCCGGGTGTGACTCTGGGCGTACGGTACCGCCTCGAAGGCTGACACCATGAGCCCCAACACCCGCACGCCGTAAGGAAGACCACCGCCGTGACAGCAGAGCCCGTACCACGGTTTGCAGCGTCAGCAACTTGGCCGGAGGCAAGAACACCCTTGCCTGCTCTGTGTCCAGTATCAGGCCCAGATATTCTAAGCGGCACGATCAGACCAGAGTCGACTTCTGAAGGTTGATCAACCAGCCGAAGTCCCGCAGAGACGTTGTCCTCCAGGGCAGGAGCTGACTCCACCCTCAGGAGCAGATTGTCTAGATATGCCACCACAGCAATGCCCCTCTGCCTCAGCAGAGCCAGCACTGGAGCCAACAGCTTTGGCTGCCAGGGACGCTTCTGGTTCCCTGCGGCAGCCTTGCCGGACCGAGGACCTGCGCCCGCTGCACCGGGCGCACGAAAAAAACGCTTCTGGGTAAAGAGGGACCCTGTTTTCGGCGTTGCTCCCGCCGCTTGGTTTCTGGAAGAAAGGTACTCTTCCCCCCTGTGAAATCCTTAATGATCTCATCCAGGGAAGCCCCAAACAGCCGACCGCCCTGAAACGGCAGGTCTGTGAGGCCTTTCTTCGATGCATGGTCACCCGACCAGCACCACAGCCACAGCAGCCGTCTAATGATGATTGCAACAACTGCCAGTTTTGACAGCATGGGAGCTACGTCCAAGGCCGCGTCGCAGAGGTACCGGAGACCCTACGCCAGCTGGTCAGCCAGCTGCACCGACTCCGAAGGAACCACGAGGTCCCCAAAATCCTTGTGCAACACTGTCGCCCACTCTGTGAGCGACTGCGCCACCATAGCTGACGCCAGTACCGGCCACATGGCCGCCCCCGCCACCAGGAACATAGCCTTGGACACCGCCTCCGTCCGCCTGTTGGCTGGATTTTTAGATGCTGGAGAACCCTCCATTGGGATAGTGGTAGCCTTGTTCAGGCGGGCCACCAGCGGGTCTACCACGGGGGACACCCACTTCTGCAACAAGCTACCCTCAAAAGGATAGCGCACAGAAAAGCATTTTGGTAATGCGAACGAATTCTGAGGACACTGCCGTTCCTTGTAGACAAACTGATCAAAATATGGCACATGAGGGAAAACCTTAGGAGCCCGAACCGGCCTGTGGGACCCAAAGGTGTAAGCTAACTCCTGCAACGTCCCAGCCTGGCCCAAACGCAGAGTGTTGCGGACGGCAGCCAGCAGGGAGCTCACCAACGCCTTTTCCCACGCTACAGTGGCCCCCTGCTCCTCCTCACCCCCAGAAGTGTCCAATTCCCCATCTGACATGTGGTCACGGGGGTCCTGTGACCACATAGCCCCCTTCTGGCTCCGAATCCTCCTCAGAGGATGGGGGAGGGGGTGGATGTTTTTTGCCACCCCCCTGCAACGGACCGGTTCCACCCGGGCAAGAAATTCCTCCAGAATTGCAGTTAATTTATCTAGTGAGACTACAGGTCCCAGCGCCGCCGAAGCCTCAGCGGAGATTTCTGGGACAGAAACCCCCGTTTCAGCCGCCATTGCGCCACCACCCGGGACACTTGTGAGGCCTACAGGCCGAAAGCGCGCAACAATACCACCCCTCAGCTGCCCCCGCACAGTGGCCCAGAAATACACAGGAGGACCCGCACCGCGCCACCCCCAGCACCCCAGGGAGAAGCCAGCTATACTTGCTGAATGTCCGCTCTCCTGTCATTCCTGCGGCTGCTGCTGCTGCTGTGAGGTCCCACCACATGTGCTGACCGCGCCGACCAGAAGTAGGAAACGGCGCCAAAACACATGCTTTTTGCCTGTCAGGAGACCAACCTAAAATGGCCGCCGAGCGGTCACTAGAGGCCAAAACAGCCACAAAATGGGCGCGACTACGGCAAAATGTTGGCCGGCCCCGAAAAAATGGTGGCTACCGCCACATGGCCAGGGGACCCAGAACAGCAGGAAATGGTGGCAGGATGCAGTGGGTGGGGAGAGAGAGAATGAGGAGGGGGACGACCAGAAGCCACCTACACCCAACCGGGGGGGGACCCGCCAGCCCCCCCATCTGCACCCCAGAGGGGGGGAGGGGGAAAGCATACTCACCTTTCCAAACAGGTGCAGCGGGTAGCCACTCGAGACAAACCTGCCGCCCCTACAGGTGGGGAGGGAGATGCCGGCCATGCGACACCTCGACGCGAGCCGCAGTCCAGTCACTCAGTGCGCTGGCAGGATGTTTAACCCGCCGGCCGTCCCGCACGGAACGGGGCCCGATGCAGCCGACCCCGCGTGCAGCTCGCATCCGTCGGCCGCACTGGGGAGACTACCTGGACCTAAATATCTCCAGCCTGTCACCCAGCCGGCTGCTTGATTGCATTCTTCATCAGATAGCTTGAGCAAAAACAAAAAAATTGGGGAACTGCAGATCCCAGCAGGGAGCCAGGTCCCACTCCTTGCACTAGGGAGGCAGATAAAACTGAAGTGCTAGCAGGGCGGAGTGGGTTATGCAGAGTGAGGACTGCCCCCTGGGAGGGACTAGCTTTGCTTTTGTCTGAACTATGTTCTGCCTAGTCTACTCCTGGTAAAAGGTGCATACCCCACATGTCAAGTTTAAGAGGCTGCGTCCGTCAATGAACAAAAGAGAAATATTTTTATTGGTTTTATTTAAAGTGAAGAATTCGCACTTTATATTTGCAGCTGTGTCACTCAATTTTTATTGCATGTTGATTTAATTTTTTCTTTTGTAAGGGGGTAGCATGACCATTTATAGTTTTACACCTACAAATGAATGCCCCTCTCCCTAATTATAATAATACCCTGCCTACAGACAAAAAAGTGTCCCTTTACATTTTTTGACAATGTTGGCAACTATGGCACAGTATGCATAGGGACCTTTGTTATGTGACACATGAGCACAGTATGCATAGGGGCGTTTGTTGCGTGCTACATGACACATGAGCACAGTATGCATAGGGGCGTTTGTTGCGTGCTACATGACACATGAGCACAGTATGCAGAGAGACCTCTGTAAACCAATACAAAGATAAGCGTGTAGCTCAAAGCTCCAATGTTTTCAATCCAGTGATTCCCACATACTGATGGGTGCAGCTCCAAAAGGGGCCTGTCCCACCCAAATAGATTGACGACAAGCACTCCGAAGCTGCCTGACTCTAAGACTTCAAAACAACTTCAGCTTTTCCTCTTCCCAGACCACGCCCTCTAACGTGTTTCACCCACTCCTAAGCTTATTTGTAGCAAGACACGAGTACAGTATATGCAGGGACCTTTGGTACATGTCACATGACACATGAGTACAGTATGCACACAGACCATTGTTAAATGACACATGACATTTGAGTACAGTATGCACACATGTAACACATGAACATGATATGGCTGCTTCATAGTCCACATGTGCGCTGCAGCCCCATGCATTCCTATTGGACAACCATATTCCAGGCAACCATTTGTCTGCATGTTTTTACACAGGAATGAACTGGGACATGACCCACATTTGCGGTACTAAGTGGCCATTTTTGATATAAAGTTTTGTGGTTCTGAGAGGGGTATCAGTGCAGATCATTGTTCAGGGCTAAAGGTATGTAAGTATGAGACTTAATGGAAAGCACTCAGAGTGCGAGGAGACGTTAATCATGGACAGCTGTACAAAGGTATAAGAGTCCTTAAATGTTATGTTTTTGCTTTTTTAACCACAGTTTGCCAGAGTTCACAGAAAGTGAGAAGCAAAGGATTAAAGGGACATATGATTTCTTTGGCCTGAACCACTACACTTCAGTCCTGGTGGGGCGAGCTGTCTTTGAGTTACATTACCAGGCTTACGAAGGAGACAGGTAAATCTTAACACAGGGATATTTTTGCGGTCGTTGTTCCAACATGCATTAGATATACGTGGGTCTAAAGTTCATCATGGATTGGGCGGGCTGCCTGGCACTTCTCTTCAGTAGAGGGCAACCTGTTCTGCAACATATTTGACCATTGGTGGTGAATTGGCCAGATGATTGACCCGTGTTTGGATCACCTCTGACTTTGCAGGCTGTCATTATCAGCAGAGAAGTTCTAAAACTGGAATTGATTGGAATTGGTTGATTTACTAAGGGAAACAGACTTTGCTCTTTGCAAAGTGCAGTTGCTCCAAAGCTTAGCAAATGAGCAGAAGCTCTGCTAACTTCCACCATCCAATCATGTGTAAGCAAATATGCAGTTTTTTTTTTTTTAAGATTTTCCAAGTGATTGAGTATTCTTTGCAAAATGAAGCTTTACCTCATTTAATAGCTCTGGAGCAACTGCACTTTGCAAAGTGCACAGTCTATTGACCTTCAGTAAACAACCCCTATGTGAGCAGCACATGTGTAATTGGCCACGATGGTGGTGAGCTTCTGTTCACCTTAAAAGTTCCTACAGGGCAAGGCATGCCATCAGTAAAATAAAGACACCTGATGTGAGCAGGAAGTCAGTTGGGAAACTCAATTATCAGACTTATAAAAAGGACACCACACTGGAAAATGTCAAATGTTGGCCAGTGGTGAAAAAAGTGGACTAACAATGACAATTGGCTGTGTTGCCCAGTTTCATATTTTACAAGTCATATGTTTGCAAAATGAGTATGGAATAAACAATAATAAAATATATAAGTGATCTGAAAATGAATCTGTCCTTAAAAAATCTGTCCATATTTCATTTTTTTGTGAAATACTGAAAAATTAAACCACAACTGGGTTTTTATATCTGTCAGAGCCTCAAGCTGTGACAGTGAGGAAACACCAAAAAGGTGGGCAAGAGCAGAACCATGGTCTAGTAGGGAAATCTCACCATTGGATGCCTTAGGAAGCCAGGAGATGTCACTAGCCCACTTCTGCAACTTTATTATTACCTTTGAATGGACCAGCCCTTTAAAATTATGCATAGGAAAATCGAGAAATTCAAATAGCCTGTATTTGGAGAGTGAGGCCTTTTCTGCCACCTTTTGTCTAAGTCTGGAGTATCCAACCTTTTGACTTTCCTGTGCCACAATGGGAGAAGAGGAATTGTCTTGGGCCACACATAAAATACACCAACAATGTACGAATGCCTTCTGTCGAATGGTCTTGCTGGTAAACCAGCATCCGAACAGCAGCTGCTCAGTGCTGGCAGTCAGTGGTTGCGAGTGCTGATCAATGTGTTCTGGCGGGGGGCAGTACCCCTGTTAGAACACAATAGCACAGCTGGGTAGATCACCGCACTAACATTGCTTTTGTTATGATGATCTGTCAGGGTTTTTTCGTTCAGCCCATTGGGTTGAACGGAAAAAAACTAGTGTGTGTACCCAGCTTAAGGATAGCTGATGAGCAAATAAAGTCAGACAGATCACAAGTTAACTTTGCTAGATTTTTTATCCTCCGTAGGTCCCCCTGCACATACTGCTTGCTGTCATGCTCTCTGCATTCCTCTACTGCACATACTGGCCACCATGAACTTTTTTCAGCATTGCCTGTTCTGGAACTGGTACACTTTTGCTAATTTTATAGAAAGCATACTGCACCTTTTTTGCCCAAGAAGAACCTTTAGTTAATTAAATAATGCATAAAGCCCCCTGAGTCCGGCATTTACTTGTCTGGGGACTCCCTGCATTTGCTACCGCTGGTGCTATGCCAAACATGGTATTGCATCCCTGGCATCTCTCCAGACAGGCCTGGCTTGTCCATGCCAGCTTTTGCTGTGGTTGCTATGCAGTGCATGGCATCCTCGGCATCCCTCCAGCAGTGCCAGAGTTGCATTCTTAACTCTCTTGGGCCGCATGCGGCCCCTGGGCTATGAGTTGGACACCCCTGGTCTGAATCATTTACTCTGCTGGCTTACAGGAGACCTGGGTGTGTATGATATGGAGGTCTGTCATATTAATAGATGTGTTTTATCGTAACAGAGAAGTCTACCTATGGAGTGACCGCACCTGGCTTGGGTCAGGCAGCGGCTGGCTAAGGGTGACTCCTTTTGGCCTGCGAAGGTTATTAAACTGGATAAAGGAGGAATTCAACAACCCCCCCATCTATATAACCGAGAATGGAATATCTGAACGTGGAACAAACTTGAAAGACGTATGGAGAGAACACTACTACAGATATTATATCAACGAGGCCATGAAAGGTACAGAAGTATTTCCTTATAAATGAGCATATAATTAAGAAACACATTAAAACACATATAAATACATAACCAGAGGTTACCATCAGGGAATATTTGTCAAAATGGTCAGTAGTAAAACTCCCAACTCTGAGATTGGAAAGAAGGATCTCTTTCAGCAGAAATTGTTTAGGGAAAGGACATATCCTTGTCATACATGCAGCCCTCTTTCTCCAACCACCTTCATACATTTGAAGTGTATCTTAAGCTAAGTCCTGGAAATTAATGTCAACGAGAAAGGCCTCCACAACTTTTTTTTCTGAAAAAAATGAGAAAAATTTAATGACAGAGGATTTTTTACTGACAACCTTAAATATGGCAGAAACCTCTATTATAAACTAAGTGAATCCATTTTTAAAGTGGTAGTAAACTCAGTTTTACCACTTTTACTTTCCGGTTAACCCTTTAATAAGGTTTACCTGTAGGTACTGTGAATATCTCCTAAATTTGCACTGTTTAGGAGAGTGCATGCAGCCGGTGACGTCAGAGCCTGTGCCATTGCCGTAACCGGAGGCTGCAAACCCGGAAGGAGGACCGGGTGAAGATGGAAGCCCTCTCAGTGGTGACTGCAGCGCTGGAGGGCTTTGTTTTAATGTAAGTCTCACATAACATGCTATTATGCGATGCATACTAGCACATTACAACATTGACTTGCAGGGGAATTTTTTTCTTTAACTGTGGTTTACTAGAGCTTTGAACATTATAAACAATATACAAATGACAAACATTGACAATACCCACAGCAAGTAATCTGCTTGGCTCTACTATTCAAGTCAAAAAAGTGGGACCAAATGTAAGCATGAGTAGAATAATAAATGACACCCTGGGATACATTGGTAAAACACTGTGCTGTGGTGAACAGTGGGCTTGGCCAGCTTTTTCCTAGCAGTGGGAGAAGCTTAAAGGGAGATGAAGAAACAGAATCTGTACTTAATCACTGTACTGTATACACTGTATATACAGCGGCGGCTGGTCAATAAGGGGCACTTGGGCGCCACCTCCCCGCCGCTGACAAGAAAAAAGAATCAGCACGACCCCCTACAGGAGGCACTGGTATATTGACTTTTTTTCTCCTCGGCTCCTTGCTGTCTGCTGACAGCAAGTAGTGAGCCGATTGGTCAGTCATTAAAGACTATGTATGTGCGCTGAACAGTCTGATTGGCTGCCCTGAGCCAGTGACTGACTGTCATTAGATGCAATAGGCAGAGGCGGGACTGTGGCGGACGCGCTGGCTGCGTGATTACTCGCGCAGGCACAGCACGCCGTTGGGTTTCAGTCCCGACTCCCAGCTCCCGTGCAGACCATCCAACGAGGTTGCACAGTCCAGCACACTCCCCACTCGCTGGCTCTGCACAATATCGCAGTCCCGATAATAAATAAAAATAGATCACTGCCATTAAGAGTAAAAAAAAAAATTAAATTAAAACGCCATAAACCAATGTCCATAGTTTGTAGGCGCTATAACTTTTGTGCAACCCAATCAAAATAGGCTTATTGCAATTTTTTTTAACCAAAAATATGTAGAAGAATATATATCGGTCTAAACTGATGAATAAATTAGTTTTTTTATTTTTGGATATGTATTATAGCAAAATGTAAAAAAAAATGTTTTTTTTTCAAAATGGTCACCCTTTTTTTGTTTATAGCGCAAAAAGTAAAAACCGCAGAGGTAATAAAATACCACCAAAAGAAAGCTCTATTTGTGGGAAAAAAAGGACATCAATTTTGTTTGGGTACAACGTCGCACGACCGTGCAATTGTCATTCAAAGAGTGACAGCGCTGAAAATTGGTCCAGGCAGGAGGGGGGTTTAAGTGCCCAGTAAGCAAGTGGTTAATAATAATGCACTTACATATTTTCCACAGTAAAATCGCATTAAAAGATGCACAGAGCAGTTTCCCGAGCAGGCAATCTCCAAACACCGGCAGTCAGATAGCGTAACGTGGATTTGAATATTGGTTTTTCAACACACTCATTTTATTATGTTGGTGTATTTTTTATGAAATGTAAATTTGCAATTAGTTCACATTTTTGAGCTTCATGAATTGAGATTTTTATCATTAATTTATATTAGAGCTTTATGGACATTAAGTATGGTATATTTTTTTTTATTACCCACACAGCTGCCAAACTGGATGGGGTGAACCTGCGTGGGTACTCAGCTTGGAGACTGCTGAAGTTGTGGCCCAGCTGTCACCCTGCCCAGCCTGGCATTCACCTTCTCAGTCAGTCAGAGACCGTAAACAGTCCATGTGCTTGTTTTGTTTTATTTAATTGAGGGATTGAACTTGGATGGGGTTTGGGATTTTATGAGATGTCCTTAAAGAAACTGAGGTATTTGCAATGGGACCAAACTATGTACACTCTCTGTACATATAGACACATCAGACTCCTCCTGCACAACTTGCTTGCAGACTATTACTCTCTTCCTCTTGCACAACACTTTATCCCAGGCACAGCTAGCACATGGTTAGACCTGACACTGGCTTTAGCCAGGCCTTAGCAGAATGCCTTATTACAGGCAGGGACCACGGGCCCCTTTGGTGTAGCAATAGAAAGTCCGGGTGCTAGCTGTCCTCTTGGTGGACTACTGATCCCAGTCAGCCGTCTTCAGGTCCTGCCAGCCCTCCTGGCTGCAGCTGCCCGACTCCACTGCCCATGACACCACAGTTCTCTCAACTGGCTTTGCACCCATCTCAGGCTTCCTCAAAGGCCCCAACAGCCTAGCACTCCATCTCCCAGTTCTTCCACCCCAGACACACCTCATATTATATACCTTTACCCTCTGTCTTAGAGGTTATCCACGTTTTTCTTGGATAGTTTTTTTGCACCTCACCAATGGGCACCAGTTTTCAAAAAGTATATTGGGGAACTGGAGAAAGTGCAGAGAAGGGCAACCAAACTAATGAAAGGCATGGAGGAGCTTAGCTATGACGAAAGATTAGAGGAACTGAATTTATTCTCTCTTGAGAAGAGGAGATTAAGAGGGGATATGATCAACATGTACAAATACATAAGTGGTCCATATAGAGAACTTGGTGTTGAGTTATTTACTTTAAGGTCATCACAAAGGACAAGGGGGCACTCTTTATGTCTAGAGGAAAAAAGATTTCATCTACAAATACGGAAAGGTTTCTTCACAGTAAGAGCTGTGAAAATGTGGAATAGACTCCCTCCAGAGGTGCTTTTGGCGAGTACGGTTAATTGCTTTAAAATTCTTTCCTTAATTTAACCACTTGCCGACCGCCGATCGGCATCTGACGGCGGCAAAGTGGCTCTGCAAGGCAAAACGCCATCATGCGGCGGCGGCCGCCAGTTCGCGCACAGTGACTCTGTCACTGTGTCCGGGGAGGGCCAGGGAGCGGGTGCGGCGGCTTCGATTGCCGCCAGCCACCCGCGATGCCCCCCCCGGAGTGAAGGAACGGAGGTCCGTGTAAGTAAACACGGACCTCCGCTCTGTGTGAGGGGGAAGGGCTGTGATCACAGCCTTCCTGTACGTGAAGGCTGTGACCACTTCCCTTCCCCAGCTAGGGCAGCCCCATACAGTTAGAACACGCCCAGGGAACATAGTTAACCCTTAGCGCGCCCCCTGCAGGTTAACCCCTTCACTGCCAATGTCATTTACACAGTAATCAGTGCATTTTTATAGCACTGATCGCTGTATAAATGCCAATGGTCCCAAAAAAGTGTCAAAATGTTCCCACATGTCCGCTGAAATATCGCAGTATCGCTAAAAATCGCAGATCGCCGCCATTATTAGTAAAAAATAAAAAAAAAATAAAAACCCCAAAAATGAATTCTCATCATCCGTAAACGCGACCACTTTTGCGCAAACCAATCAATAAACGCCGATTGGGATTTTTTTTATCGAAAATATGATGAAGAATATAACTCGGCCAAAAACGGTGAAAAAAAATGTTTTTTTATATTTTTTTTTTGGATTTGTATTTTAGCAAAAAGTAAGAAATTTGTTTTTTTTTTTGCAAAATTGTCGCTCTTCTTTTGTTTATAGCGGCGATCAGAAATGACGCAGAGGTGATCAAATACCACCAAAAGAAAGCTCTGTTTCTGGGAAAAAAAGGACGCAAATTTCGTTTGGGTACAACGTCGCACAACCGCTCAATTGTCAGTTAAAGCGACGCAGCGCCGAATCGCAAAAAGGGCTCCGGTCCTAAAGCTGGAAATCCTTCCGGTCCTTAAGTGGTTAAATAATATAACTGGGTACTAACATTTATAGGTAAAGTTGATCCAGGGAATATCCAATTGCCTTTCGGGGGATCAGGAAGGAATTTTTTCCCCCCTTATAGCAAATTGGATCATGCTTTGCTGGGGATTTTTGCCTTCCTCCGGATCAACTGTGGGTGAAGGATTGTATATGGGATTGTTTGTGTCACGTACCTGGTGGTAGATTCTGGCTTATGCAGTAGGCAACCTCTCTTACGGTCCTGGTTCCAGAACCCCTGGTGGAGTAGACAGGGAACGATGGAGCACAGGGGGGGGGCACGAGGGCTGGATGGGACCCACGTGGTGGTAGGAAATTGTCCTGTAGGTCGTGCTGGTCTGAAGAGTACTGGTGCAGGCCGGGTCGTTAACTTGCGGTCAGAGCGGTACTGAAGGAGCAGGCAGTAGGAAGGTCGGGTGCAGGCAAGGTTGTTAACAGGCAGGCAGGTGAGGTACAGAAGGAGCAGGCAGTAGGGTGGTCGTAGGCAAGCCGGGGGTCGGTGCAGGCAGAGTTCAAGCAGACATGGGTTCAGGCCAGGTCACAGGTAACAGGAAGCTCAGAACGGGTAGCTCAGGAACACAGTAACGCTGTAGAACAGACAGCACTTGCTACAAGGAGCACACTGTTTAAATAGAGCTGCCCGGCGCCGCCTCCTCCAGGAGCGCGAGGAAAGCATAACAAAGTGCAAACAAGTCCTCAGCGCGAGGAAAGCACAACAAAGTGCAAACAAGTCCTCAGCACAGTTTTCTCCTAACAGTTTGGTTATATATAATTTTTTTTTTTTTTGGTTGAACTAGATGGACTTGTGTCTTTTTTCAACCTGACTAACTATGTGACTATGTAACTATGTAAATATCCATTGCACTCAGCACTTTGATATGTGGTATAGTTCCATATTTATATATTGTTGTACACTGCACTTTAATTTGGTACACACATAGTTATACGCTTTATTCAATCATTTTGGTACATAGAGGTTATTAGTGTTTCTACTTGGATTGTTTTTTTGTTTTTTTTTTTGTACCTCACCAATTATCCATTGCACTTAGCACTTTACATGTGGCATAGTTCCATATTTTTTATTGTTGTGCACCGCACTTTATTTTGGTACACACATATTTATGCTCTCTATTTTACTATTTTGGTACACACTAGGCAGCGCCAATCTTTCCTCTTTCTTATATACACACTCCAGGCACTTCTTCTGAAATACTACGGGAAGGGCAGCAGCCTATACATATATACAAATACATATATCTTCTTTTTACATACATTTACATCTATACCCACCTCCCCAAGCACCGATACTATATCCTTTCTTTTACATGCACATTAAGTATGGTATATTTTCTATCATGTTGTATTAATTTAGCACCATGCTATTTGATTTATTTATACATTACTTTGGTATCACAGATTTTGGTGTAGGCTGCTTTTATGAGTTAAAATCTTCCCCAACACAGAATTATTTTTGTTTTTATATTTTAAAATCATTGTCTATGTTTTTTTCCCACACAGCTGCCAAACTGGACGGGGTGGACCTGCGTGGGTACTCAGCTTGGAGTCTCATGGATAACTTTGAGTGGGCTAGTGGTTACTCAGAACGCTTTGGTTTGTACTACGTCAACTTCTCAGACCCAGCTTTGCCCCGCACTCCCAAGGATTCTGCCAAATACTACAGATCCATTATTAGGTGTAATGGTTTTCCCAATCCCCGGAATATCTCTCATCCTTGTTTCCAACCAGAGAATTTGCCTGAAGGTGAGTCGAGGGAAGTTTTGTGCGACCTTACTGGGTTGTTGTCATGCTAAGTCATAGTGACTAAAATAAGGAGATCGGCTCGCTGTCTCTGTCAACTTTGTCATTGAGGAAGGTGGATAGGGCTTTTCTGCTGCTTGTAAATCCTTTTCTTCTGCCTAATCACCACAAGATAACAGGAGGAGCTGTGATTGCTAGAAGTTGGAAGGACTCATTTTATCACAAAGTATGTAGGCAAAGAACTTGCCCTGCCATACCACCAGTGAATCATGAAGAATTACAGTATTACACAAAAAAATGGAGTACTTTTTTTTTTACCTCTACGTTTTTTTATACTGATTTTTCAAAATAACAAATGCAATCATTTAGAGGTTGGATGAACAGTTTAGTGCAGCATAGCACTTTTAATAGATAAATGGAACATATTTTCCTAGAGGCTTATATAAAAAGACCAAAGAGAGGGACAACTGAGGAGGAGAGAGTGACTGAATGATTTGGTTACAAATGAGGGACAGTCAAAATGAAAACACCAACCTCCCCACCTTCATACTGCCTCTGTTTTTAATTACAACTTAGCTGTAGTGAATCAAACTACCCCACTGCTTATAATTAATGACCTTGCTACAGTGATATGATGGTGTGCAAACTCTGTTCCTCTACTTCAATCAGAAGCCACCCCTCTCATGTAGACCTGAAAGAATTGCAGAAGCAGAGTTCTATTGTGCACACTGCAACTGCATGAGTTACCTCTTTAGATCTAGGTCCATTTATCCAAGGTGTGGGTCAGGGAGGTACTGGGACCACTTCCTGCTGAACACTGCTCATTTCCTGGGCAGGTGAGAAATGAGCAATCCTCATTAATCCCTCCTCATAATTGAATAAGGGAAGGGGAGAAAGTAGATTTTTTTATAGGGGCTTTTCCCGAATATGTCTGCCACTTTCTTAATTTCCAAAAATGTTTATTATTTATATTCCAAGAACAATACAAAGTGATCACATTCCTTTGAACACATCAAGTAATATAAAATGTTTTCCATACAATACAAGCAAGAGGAAAAAGTAAAGATATTTTTGGTGGTCATAGAAAACAGTTAAAGAGTTCTGTCGTTCCAGAGTCTATCAGTGGTTTTTATAGAAATGAAAAAGGAGAACGAACATAACATACCTTTTGTAAAATATAATGAACTACACAAGTTTCCTTACACTAGTGAAACATAACAAGAACCTTATATTTATTATTTGTAAAAACCTTTAATTCTTTCACCGTCTGTATAAGCCCTTTTCGGGGATATTTTTTTAGATGAAAGAGGGGAAGGGAATAAGTTAATACTCCTCCCTAATTACTCCTAACGAGTAAAGAGTGGACGGGTCCTTTACTCGTCACAAGTCGTCCTTCACCAGGGTCATGGAGGGACTGGGTGTGGAACCTATTTACCTGGATC
>BLSH010331398.1:347603-367638 GCA_018402905.1 Glandirana rugosa | reverse complement strand
ACAGACTGACAATTATCAAAGTACACTGTATCTAACAGTACTTTTCTGAGTCTTCCCGGAGACTCTTGAAATAAGCTACTACCCAGAGTGCTTCATTTCATATAATGGCTGCTACCCGGAGCAAGCCGCAGTTCCCTAACATTAAGTCTCCTGGAGACTTATTATGGCTACTTCCCGGAGTGGGCCATAGTTCAAAGATCGGATTTAAATCAGAGCCCGAGAACACCCGGATAGATAAACAAAATGATGTAAATCTTACCCGGGGTCTAGAAGGGATGATCATCCGATCTCGGTGGGACCTCCACTTGTTAGGAACTGCTATGATAACCCTCGGCTATCATCTCTCTGTCAGTCTGTCTTAAGCTTGGACGCCCAAGGAGAGCCCGTCTTCACCCCCAATGATCACAAGCGAATACAAAGCATGGTGAAAAACAGGCTCTAATTTTACTGGCATGGTGGGTGGGTTTTATACACTTTTTAGACAAAGAAATACATAATTCATACAAGGGAGGGGATATGTAATTACATGTCTTAAAGAAAAAAGAATAGTTGTCTTGTATATCAGTTATTAATATTTTCTAAAACCAGGTGTCCTTTGTTACAAAATACAAAGGGTACACTAACTGCAGAATCATCCGCTTTCTCATGTAGAGACTTTAGTAGCAACTTTTTATCTGGACAAAATGTTCTCCCCCCAAGGTCCATTCTTCCACACACCAGCCAGAGAAAGGAATGTGGCATGTAGAGGAACAAAGCCCTGCTGAGATGAACAGAAAACTTTGTCAGCATAAACTTCTTAAAGTAACATTTACACAAACAAGATGGAGTAACTAAGGATAATAGGTTTTCTAACATCGACACTGTCCCCTCCCGCTTTTTTTTTTTTCGGAGGCCCCATAGCATGCTGTGTGAGCACACCCAAGCTGGGTTGTGTGTGTCCACAGTGGCTTGGCCATGCTCTCTACTCACTGGATTTAACTGACAGCAGCGGCAATCTATAGTTCCTGCTGCTGCCTGTGTCTACTCTGAGCAGGAAGAGAGCGTAGCACTGTTGTAGCTGGGACAGTGCTGGATTGTGAGAGGAGCAGGTAAGTGTTTAGGGTTTGGGGGGGAGCAAGTAGTGGAGAGTTTTTTTTTACCTAATGCATAAAACGCATTAATGTAAAACACCCTTTGACTTTAGAATCACTTTAAGGTCTATTATGCCCTTTTGCATATTTTTATGAAATCATTTTAGGCCTGAAAATTACATAAAGCCCCAAAATATGATATATTTTAGTAAAATATAAAAGATGAGATTGCGTCAAGTGAATAGATATCCAGCATATCAATTGTTAAAATTGTGTGCAAACTGCAATACTCAGTACTTTCCATAGGCAATACTTTAGAAGCCCCTACAAGTCAACAGTTTAACCATGAATAATGTCTTGAGAATTATTGATCTCACTCCAGTGTGCACACACATGTTACATGTAATTGATGATTTTGTGCATTTACAGTTATACGTGTGTGTGTATGTAGGTGTGGAGGGTTTTTAAGTGCTTGGGTGTAACGTTAACATTTTATACTTTTTTAAATTTTTTTTTTTTGATAAAGTCCCCAATGTGGTGCATTTTTTTAGTGACATATTTTGGAGTGCAGGCTGCATCTGGGTAATTAAAGCGGAGTTCCACCCTAAAGTGGAACTTCCGCTGGTTGGATTCCTCCCCCCCTCAGGTGTCACATTTGCACCTTTCGGGGGGGAGGGGGAAGAGGACACCTGTCTAGACAGGTGTCCTTTTCCACACATCCGGGAGCTCTGGCCGGCGGACGCGGCCGCTGACGTCAGCAGCCCGGCTCCCTCCTCCCTGCTCGCTCTGCTTCTGGCCGCCTGGCCAGTAGCAGAGCGCGGCAGAGCTCGCGCATGCGCAGTAGGGTGCCCGACGTGGAGCTGTACTGCTTACACGTCCGGGTTCCCTTACCCGCGATGGAGGCGGCTGCACCCGTCCCCCGATCCGAAGATCGGCGGTGGGTGCCGACATTGCTGGACTCCAGGACAGGTAAGTGTCCTAATATTAAAAGTCAGCAGCTCTTGTATGTGTAGCTGCTGACTTTTAATTTTTTTTTTAGCCCTCGGACCTCCGCTTTAAACAGGAATGGGAGATCAGCAAAATGATCTTCTACCTGGCGTTACCTGCTGTGGCGGTTCTGAGTGGGTCCATTGTTGGGTGCATGGAGCCCAGTAAACATGGCTGAGAAGTGTGGTGTCGACTGGATGTTATAGTGGATTGTTTCCCTCTGACTGTCAGCTTGTCAGATTCACACACACAGAGACACTTTCCTTAGTTAATCTTGTGTTTGCAGAGCAGGAAAACTCTGTGCCTGAGCTGCGTTTCCCCCTTATGCTGCAAAAGCACTGCCACCATAGTATGTAGTATGACAGTGGCAGCTGAGGGTTTTACTCACTTCCAGTGGATGGAGCTGTTGGGGGAGTGGCAAACATAAGAGTAAACCTAGAATAAGCATCTTACTGTGCTTATGCCCATAGCACAGAAAGTGCTGTATACTGTAGCTGTCTGTCCCATGGCTGCCTGCACTGACTTGCCACCTGCAGTACTAGTAGCCTACAGATTTTCTATCAGTACCTTCACTACAGAAGCGCTGTGAAGTTCAGTTGTGCTGTCTGCCTGTGCATAGAGATCCCTGTACTGTGCCCTCAGAGACATCATTCCCTTCTCTGTCACCTCGCGTTTGCAGCCTCTGAGTCCTTCTAAGTTCCTCCGGACCTCAGCACTTACTGAAGGAGGCAAGTAGATCACTCCGCCAGGCAAAAGCAGTGACCAGCCAGCCAGGACTTCATTTTTAACATCAGGACGCTCGCCGACTTTATATTCCTCAGCCCCGAAAATGACAAAATAGTCCACTCTCTGCTCCTGCCTCCTGGGGCCCTCTGTTAGACAGATGGGGCCCAGGAAAATGTAATTTAACCCCTTGCAAGCCTAGGAACTTGGCTTGATCTGATGATCTATTTTAAACTGCTGTATTGTATATATAGATGAATGATAATGCTACCGGGGCCCCTCTGGAAAGTCGATGGGGGCGGGCCCGGTACAGGAGGACCGGTTGTACTGCCCTATCAGTGGCCCTGCCCGCAGCCACCAGAAGAAGCGTGAGAGCAACTCAGCCGTCTTATGCGCCCCAAGATGCCCAGCCAGCTTGTGGTCATGGCAGAGTCCTAAAGCGATTACACGTTGTCTCGCTGGGACGAAGACTTTGTTGCCATACCACCATAGTCCATTCTTCACTTGCAACCTGAAATCAGAAGGGCAAGGTGAGCCTGCCAAAGCTTGTCTAATTTGCGACAGCAAGTCTTCCTGGGTGAGTAAAAAGTTACGTGAGGGAAGAATCATGTCAGGAGGTGTAGTATTTACGAGTTCGCTAAACATCCGTAAGAGAGCGTCCAGTTTTACATTCTTCGACCCCGGCCTGTATGTTAGGTGGAACTGGAACCTTGAAAAGAAGAGCAACCAGCGGGCCTGCCGGGGTTTCAATCTCTTAGCTGTCCTCTAGTATTCCAGATTTTTATGGTTGGTATATATAAGAATGGGGTGCATGGCCCCCTCAAGCAAGTACCGCCATTCTTACAGGCTGACTTGATGGCCAGGAGTTCTCTATTTCCCACGTCGTAATTCTTCTCCGGTGCGGACAACTTGCGGGAGAAAAATGCTATTGGATGGAGCAGAACTTTGGTGCCTTTTCTCTGGGAGAGAACAGCCCCCATAGCAGTTTCTGAAGCGTCCACCTCTAGGACATAGGGCAAAGCTGGGTTAGGATGCCTCAGAATGGGTATTCAAGTAAATAGCTTCTTCAAGGTCTGGAAAGCTGCTTGGGCTTCAGTGGACCAGTGAAATCTGGAGTTCTGTTTCATCAGCTGTGTGATCGGGGTGACAATGGCAAAGAATCATTTAATGAATTTCCTATAGAAATTGGCGAAGCCCACAAATCGTTGGACCCCATTCTTGTCAGATGGTGCAGGCCAGTCCAAGATAGTGGAGACCTTTTGGGGATCCATGTTGATGCCCGTAACGGAAATGACTAACCAGAAGAATTGGATGCTGGGCTGCTCAAAGGTGCATTTCTCTGCCTTGCCGTATAGCCTGTGTTGCCGAAGGCTACTCAAAACTTGGGTAACATGTCTGCAGTGCTCCTCAAGGGAGGAGGAGAAGATCAGGATATCATCCAGGTAGATTATTACAAATAGGTCTAAATAGTCCCAGAACACATCATTCATGACGTGCTGGAAGGTTGCGGGGGCGTTACACAACCCAAAGGGCATGACCAAAATCGGTGCGGAAATCGGTCTTCCATTCATCGCCCTCCCTGATACGGACAAGGTTGTATGCTCCACGGAGATCGAGTTTAGTGAATATGATGGTGGAACCTAATCTTTGAAATAGTTCCAGAACCAAGGGCAGAGGATAACGGTTGAGTTCCCGGTAATCAATGCAAGGCCGTAGGGACTGGTCCTTTTTCTCCACAAAGAAAATTCTAGCCTCCGCGGGAGACATGGAGGGTCTGATGAAACCTTTCTCCAGATTGTCGTCCAGATATGCCTTGAGGACGGCTAGCTCTGGTTCGGACAGGGAGTAGATCCTCCCAAAAGGCACTTCCGCCCCCGGTAAGAGCTCAATGGGGCAGTCATATGATCTGTGGGGTGGTAATTGTTCAGCCCCCTTCTTGCTGAAGACATCTAGAAAACTGTGGTAGACAGAGGAAACAGCAAGGTGGGTGTCAGGGTCTAAATCAGTGCAAACAGAGCAAGGTAGGGACTACTTCTTCGGTCCGTTTCAGACAATGCTGGTGACAGTAAGTGGACCAGAATTTTATAGTCCAGGTGGTCCAATCAATACTGGGATTGTGTGCCCGGAGCCAGGGCAGGCCTAAGAGGATGGGGAACAGAGGAGATACTATACCATCCAAAAGAAGCAGTTCCTGATGGCTGTCCACCATTGTAGCAGGTAAGGGAGCAGTCTTGTGGGTGACCGTGCCGGATATAATGGGGGATCGGTCGGCCAGGCGAATGACCACCTTGTGAGTTTTTGATTGGAGAGGGATCTGGTGTAAGGCTGCGAATGCTTCATCCACAAAGTAACTGCACGCTCCAGAGTCAACAATTGCTGGGACCAGGATAGTCCCACCAGGGAGCTGCAGAGAGAGGGAGACAACAAAGTGAGAGGCTTGACTTGGCATAACAGGTATTTCATCTATGTTAACCGGCGGACACATACCGCGTTTGGCGGGGCAGAATCTTACTACATGTCCCGGGTCCCCACAGTAGAGACACAGGTTCTGAGAAAGTCTCTGTTGTGTCTCTTCATGAGTGAGAGAAGGGTACAGGAGTCCTATCTGCATTGGCTCAGGCTGATCTGAAGGAGAGGAAGAGGAGGTCGCAGAAGTGAAAGGAGTCAGACTTGGGTAGCTGGGAACACGAGGCAGCATCCAGGTGGGACGCAGGGGCCCCGAAGTTCTTTCAGCGCGGCGTTCCCGGAGACGCCGGTCAATCTGGATGGATAGATTGATGAGCGCTTCCAGTGTTTGAGGCACCCCCACATGAGCAAGCTCATCCTTGAGGAACTCTGAAAGGCGGAACTGGTAACAGAGTGTGGCATAGTTTCAGGCCGTGTCTGCGCTCCACCGCCTGAATTCCGCCACGTAGTCCTCTGTTGTACGGCGGCCTTGCTGGAGGGCATGTAGCGCAGCCTCCGCAGTGGCGGCCTGGTGGGGGTCTTAGTAAAGCCATGGCTTGGAAGAATAAGGCTAGGGTAGCGACTTCTGGGGCCATCTGCTCCCAAAGTCGGGGCGCCCAAGACTGGGGTTCATCTTGTAGCAAGGAAACTACAAGTCCCACCTTCGTGGCCTCAAGAGAGAAGGTATGGGGTTGAAGGCCGAAATACAGTTCACATGAATTATGGAAGGCCCTGAACTTGCGGCGGTCCCCAGAGGGACCTTGGGCTCAGATGGAAAGGCCACAATGGTGCTGCCGGCGGCCTGGCTAACCCCTGGAGCCACGGTGCAGCAAGCTCCTGTACCCATTCTTCCAGCTGGGTATAGCCCTCCTGCAGGTTCTTGACCGCCTGTGTGAGGCCAGCAAGATGGACACACAGTTCATCCATAGCAGAGGGTGCTCCCTGTGCAGACTCAGACATGGCTGTCCGTTGCTGTCACACACCTGATGGTGGAGTCTGTCTTATGCAGGAAGCAACCACTCTTACGGCCCTGGTTCGGGAACCCCTGGAAGGAGAGACTGGGAATTCGGGAGCACACGGGGGCACGAGGGCTGGACTGGTTCACTGTTTGTGGTGTGAGAGGTCCTGTCGTGGCTTGTGCAAGTAGTAAAGTAGTGATGCAGGCTGGGTCGGCAACTAGCTGGCAATGCGGTACAGAAGGTTCAGGCAGAAGTGTCTTCAGGTACAGGCAGGGTCGGCAACAGGCGGGCAGCAAAGGTACACAAGGATCAGGCAGAAGAGGTGTCGTGGGCAAGCTGGGGGTCGCTGCAGGCAGAGATCAAGCAGGGTCAAGACAAGCTGAGTCACAGAAACAGATAATCAGGTAACGGGTCGCTCAGGAACACACAAACGCTGTAAAATGGACAGCACTGGTTGCAGGGTGCTGTCCGCTTAAATGGGCCGTTTGGGCACCAATGCACACGCGCACAGGCGCGCACAGATTTGCACAGGCATGCGCACACGCTACGTGCACCCAAGCACAGTCTTCCAGACCCGAATTCGAGAAGGATTAGTAGCAGAGGTTCTCTGACAGGAAGGCCCGTTATAAAAGAGGCGGCTGCTAATACTGGGGATTCCTGGTGCAGGGCTTGGCTGTATTAAGGGTCCAGACTTATCCTCCTCCGACAGGACATCACCAGGGTGTGAATCTCCTGTCACCCACTCTTCATCGAACCCCTCACTAGGAGATGACCACTCTGCCAGGTGCTCCATAGACCCAAACTCTGCGATCAGTCTGGGTGACCCCCAGTCTATGGCCCTTTCCCCAACATCCCCAGCTAGCTCCTCCAGGGACTTTCCTCTCCTGCTTGTTTGCTCCAGGCCCGCTGGGATGGCCATAGGGTAAGTGATGGCCGGCATTTCAGGGACTTTGGATTCATGCACATTAGTACTTACAGTACCCAGGTCCCGACAGCCTCCTCCTTCCTTCCCTTGTGCTCCAATTTCACAGGGGAGTCCTAAGGCCGCAACTCCTCCCCGCCTTTGGGTGGTGACACCAGGCCCAACAAGGCCCTCCGTGGCCTCCGCAGCTGCGGAACACATCTTCCTGACGGAAAGTCCACTTGATAGTATTGTGGCCCCTGCTGCACTGACGCCAACCGAGTGAGTGGCTCGTCACAATGGGTGCACCGAGCCCAAGCAGTGACGACTGCGGTCGAAATCTGGCAGTCCAGGAAGATCAGGCTCAGCCATTCCTCTCCGAAAATCACCCCCAATGCGAGTCCCTCGCATGGCTCCAGCCGGACACCCATGTCAATCACGGTCCTCTCTGGCTTATCCGGCAACCAAGGCAATGCTGGTAAGGGATGACCACCTTCCACCATCTTCCTCTCTTGCGTGGTGTCTGCTACAGGTTGCAAGCTCCGAAACTCTTCCAGGGTGTGGTGCTGCCCCCACGTTACCAGACGAACTAGCGCCAAAAGTCCTGATATGCAGGTTTGCAGCGTCATGTAGCTGTAACCCCTTGTGTGAAGGATGCAACTTTGCAGGTACGCTGACACTAGCACAACTTGTCCCGACTTGCTGACTTTGCTGGTGGTTGCCGGTAGCAACAGTAATTTGTAGTAGCCACTGTTTTGCTGGAAAATCCACCTGTATCACAGTCTCTCCCTTTAACAACAAGAACAGTCCCAGGCATACTTTACGGTAGGTAGGAGTTGAAGCAAAAAGTTCAAAATGCCCAGCCTTTGCAGAGAGCTGGGCATATTTGTAATCCAGTGGGTAATGTCCGGCCTTAGCATGGCGTAGGAGATATTTGTAATCCATGGGCCCGGTCGCCTGGCGTGGCTGCCACAGGTTAAAGGCACATGGTAACAAAGTCACTGAATTGCAGAATGATGCAAGTGTCCGCCCCAGCGCCGGTTGCAGCGACTGGGCAGGCGAGAGCAGCAATTAGTGATTGCTCCCACCGGTTGCTATGGGCAACTGCACACTTGTCAGAATTTACTGTTTAGCAGGCAAACACACAAGCCCTTTCCCCAAGTTCAGTCCACGTTGGCAATAAAAAAGTTACAGTTCCTGGCTCAGTTCTCTTGCGTTTACTAAGGGCAAAGACTGGTAGCCTTGCAGTGAATCCCAGACGAGCCTCCAAATGTAATCATGTGCCCCCTTGGGGGTGGCTGGTAGTTGTGGTCCACCTGCCAGCTGCCCTCAATCACACGATTTCCACACACCCGGAGTCACTGAACTGTTGTTTTATTTAGGGATTAAACATGGATGGGGATAGGGATGACTGTGGGACACGGGACCTTCTATATACACTCCTTCTTCTAGCACATACACTTGCTGACCGTTACTCTACTCCTTCAATCCTCCAGCACATTCACTTGCTGACTGTTACTCTTCTCCTTTCTCTCTCCTCCACACTACTTGCTTTGCAGGCCTGAAAGGAAATTTATCAGACCTTCATGACACTTCCTCTTCCACCGCAGCTAGCACATGCTGAGGCCTACTCCGACTGCTAGTAGGACCTCTGGACCACCCTTTGTGGGTAAGGGTCACAAGCTCCCAGTTGTGAAGCCATGGACCCTCAACTGTGTAGCTAAGTATGTTGGTGCTAGCTGGGCACTGGATGAACTACAACTCCCAGCCCATCCATCCTCCAGGCCCCACCGGCCTATCTCACTGTCCAGTGGCCCTCCTTCCCCTGACTGGCTTCTCCAAATACTCCAGACTGTCCATACTCTTCTCCCAGACTGTTACAGCCCTCTCATCCAACTCCCAAGGGCTGCCACTCACCGACAACAGTGGATCCTTTAAAGTGCCTTTAATGTAGTCTCTATCCTGTTCTCCTGTTCCCTTGTGCTACTCCAGGACGACTCCTCTCCTGGCTGCACCCGAGCCTCCAGGCCTCAAGGACACCACCCCCCCAAGACTGGGTGCTCCCTCTCGGGTGAGGCCTCCACAACAGCACCTCTGCTACATTCTTCACTCTTCCACTCGGACTCTCCTCCCCCCTGCTGGCAGATTACTGTATTTAAGGAGGCCTTCCCCTGCCAATCGAGACTGTGGATTGGTCGGGGCTCCTTGTCATACATCAGAAAGTGACACCTCCTCATCCATCCCCTTTTCCAGAGCTTTCTAGCTCAAAATAGGGAGTAGTATTCAAGGGGTGTTCCTTCCTGCAATCTCCAGTCCTCCCTGAGCCACTCCCCAGCCCAGATCAAAACAATCAGGCCTGCACTTACTGTCAGGCCTGACTAGATTTTACCTCTCGTAACAAAAACTCATTACAAAAATGTTCCTATCACTATGGAGTGCTACACTAGTATAACATGTTTGCTATTTTCTTTCTATATATATTTTCTAATGCCCGTTTTCTGTAGCAATGGCAGAAAATACAGAGCACATTTCAGGCAGTTTATGTTTTCTGTACATGTCAAGGAAGAGGTTTTACAAATTTTCTTTTTTAGTAAAGGCACATTACAGCTATCATAAAAGAACAAGGAATTTCATACGATGGACACAATAAGGCAATTCATTGTAGCTGACATAAGTCATTTACACATGAAATGTCTTTATAGTGGGCTGTATATAACGTGTCTATGGACCGGTTTACAACCAAAAACTCTATATATAAATGCTGCTGAAATTGTTCCAGATAAGGAAGAAATACCTTAAGTTACCAAAGAAGGACAAGAATGCAGCAAGTGAAGAATCGATCTGCAAAACTGCAGCAGATCAGAGGCACCAAATGGATCGGAATGAAAGGTAGACAGCTCTGGGAGGGGGACCTAGAATTTAGGAACCCCCAAAAAAGCCTTAGCTTTACTCAGAGAAAGTATATTAGATTTGCTCCTTCAGGCATAGAGGATAGACAGACGGCAGATTTCCATATCATATGCATGGTCTTCAAATATTGTGTATGTCACATGAGCAGTAAATAAGCCATTCTACCATGTCTAAGACAGCAGTCTCCAAACTTTGTAAACAAGGGGCCAGTTTACTGTTATTGAGACTTTAGAGGGGCCAGACTGTGGCCAGTTGGAATAGACAATGGTTCAGGATTGGTGGTCAGTGGACGTAAAATAATTACATGGTGCCTGTGGTCAGTAGGAAGAGGAATAGTGCCCCCTCATTGGTGTCAGTGAAAGGAATACTGCATCATTGGTGTCAAAGGAAGGATTAGTTCCCCATAGTTGGTATCAGTGGAAAGAATAGGGTCCCATGGCTGGTGATAGTGGAAGGAATGGTGCTGCATTGTTGGTGTGAGTGTAAGGTGTAATGCCCTGTAGGTGTCAGTGGAAGGAATGGTGTCTCATTGTTGGTATCAGTGGTAGGATTAGTGCCCCATCATTGGTGTCAGTGGCAGGATTAGTGTCACACTGTTGGTTTCAGGGGGAGGAATTATGCCCCATCATTGGTGTAAGTGGGAGGAATAGTGTCCCATTGATGTCAATGGGAGAATTAGTTCCCCATTGGTGTCAAAGGGAGAATTAGTTCCTCATTATTGGTGTCAGTGGAAAGAATAGGGCCCCATGGCTGGTGTTAGTGGAAGGAATAGTGGCACATTGTTGGTGTCAGTGTAAGTGTAATGCCCTGTTGTTGATGTCAGTGGGAGGATCAGTGCCCCATGGTTGGTGTCAGTGGAAGAAATTATGCCCCGTTGGTGTCAACGGGAGGATTATTTCCTTGTTGTTGATGTCAGTGGAAGGAATAGGGGCCTGTGGCTGGTGTTCATGGAAGGAATAGTGCCTCATCATTGGTGTCAGTGGGAGGAATAGTGCCTCATCATTGGTGTCAGTGGAAGGAATGGTGTCTCATTATGGTATCAGAAGGAGGAATAGTGTCTGGATAAAGGCAAGCAAGGAGCCGGATTAGGCCCATGGGCAGCAGTTTGGAGACCACTGGTCTAAGACACTGAGCCCTCTTTCCACCTAATGTCTACAATACAGCCAGAGGAGGCCAATTACATGCTGTGATGCATTGTGTTGCGTCAAATTTGACCAGTTGACAGGCAGCACAGTCAAATCAATAGGTCTGCACTGCAACTGCGATCCAAAGACTTGGTTCGCTTTTACAGTGCATTAGTTCTATTTAACAAAAAGGCATTCAGGAGGTGATAGGATCACCACCTGAAGGCCTGACAACGGCTACTTCACTCTGAAAAGCATTCTAGCATTGGTTACTTTTAAGAGCATGGGCTAGTGTATACAAAGCCTAGTGGCCTATTCACACTGTTGTAGTGCATTGGATCATATTATTCCATGCATTAGCATACTTAATGCAGCAGAACACATAATAAAGGTGCATGGCCATTTGTGCCATTCATGTCAGTGTGTTGTTCTGCAATGCACATCTGTCGGCAAGGTGCTTTCATTTTAAATGTCACTGCACCAATGCATGTAACCTGGTTTACTGCAATGCAATAGTATGAATAGGCCCTAAACTAGAGGTGTTTAAGAGGTGGTTGGAATATAGACATTTAGCCTGCATTCACATTGGGGCGACCCGACTTCGCTAGGCGATTTCAGCGCGACTTCCAGCGCGACTTCAAGGACCTCAGACGACTTTACAACACGACTTTTGCCAGGCGACTTTGCCTTGACCAATCAGAGAAGGGAGGGAGGGGGCTGCCTAAAAACTAATTCTATTCTTTTAACTGTAAAGTTGCTTCCATGTAGATGTGGATCCGACTTGAAGGCGACTTCTATTGAATCCTATGGGCACAAGTCGGATAGAAGTCGCCTAGAAGTAGTACAGGAACCTTTTCTGAAGTCGGAGCGACTTCATTTGTGTATACTAAGACGGCTCCCATTCATTTCAATGGGATTTCAAATGTCAAGCAACTTGGGGTGACTTGAGGCAACTCAAGTCGGATCGCAAGTCACCCCAGTGTGAACGGGCACTTATGCTCTGTACACACGATACAACGGTCGTATGAGAGCTTGTTGGTACGACCAAGTTTTCTAGTCTGCTCATACAACTCCCGTGTACGACCATCGTATGTTCCACTGTTCAAATCGCGCATATGAACGATCAATATCGCATACAACGGTCGTGAGTACGACCTGTTGAATGCGATCGTCGTCCCGTGTGTACAGGGTATTATCACTGATCTGACTTTGGCATGCGACTTGTGCTCTGGGGATCTTGAAGGGGAACTCCACACCATTTTTTTTTTTTTTAAACTGGCATGGGGTCCCCCTCCAGGAGCATACCAGGCCCTTTGGTCTGGTACGGATTTTAAGGGGAACCCCACGTCGAAAAAATGGCGTGGGGTCCCCCCCACAATCCATACCAGACCCTTATCCGAGCACGCAGCCCGGCAGGCCAGGAAAGGGGGTGGGGACGAGCGAGCACCCCCCTCTTGGACCATACCAGGCCGCGTACCCTCAACATGGGGAGTATGGGTGCTTTGGGGCAGGGGGGGCTCTGCGCCCCCCACCCCAAAGCACCTTGTCCCCATGTTGATGAGGACAAGGGCCTCTTCCCGACAACCCTGGCCGTTGGTTGTCGGGGTCTGCAGGCGTGGACTTATAGGAATCTGGAAGCCCCCTTTAACAAGGGGGCCCCCAGATGCCGGCCCTCCACCCTATGTAAATGAGTATGGGGTACATCGTACCCCTACCCATTTACCTGGAAAGAAATATGTACACAGCTTTTTAAAATATTTTATTAAATCATCTCCGGCGGTCTTCTCCCCTCTCTGGCTCTTCTTTTCTTCGGCTCTTTTGCAGGGTCTTTCATCTTCTGAGGGGTCTTCTTTCTTCTCCTTCTCTGCGGCGTCTTCTGCTCTTTTGCCGGTCTTCTCCGCTGTCCCCTTCCCTCTGTTCTTCCTCTCTTCTTCTTCCCATGTTGACACAACGCGATCTCCTTCACGAATGCCCTCTCCGCTGTGTGCTGTGCCTTATATTGGCATGGGGCGTAGCCACCAGATGACATCACCCGGAGGCCCCGCCCCATATGAGGTCACATCCTGGGGGTGCAGCTGTGACCTCATATGGGCGGGGCCCCTGGGTGATGTCATCTGGTGGCCACGCCCCATGCCAATATAAGGCACAGCACACAGCGGAGAGGGCATTCGTGAAGGAGATCCTGTTGTGTCAACATGGGAAGAAGAAGAAGAAGAGAGGAAGAACAGAGGGAAGAGGACAGCGGAGAAGACCGGCAAAAGAGCAGAAGACGCCGCAGAGAAGGAGAAAAAAGAAGACCCTTCAGAAGATGAAAGACCCCGCAAAAGAGCCGAAGAAAAGAAGAGCCAGAGAGGGGAAAAGACCGCCGGAGCTGATTTAATAAAATATTTTAAAAAGCTGTGTGGTTTTTTGTGTACAAATTTCTTTCCAGGTAAATGGGTAGGGGTACGATGCACCCCATACTCATTTACATAGGGTGGGGGGCGGCATCTGGGGGCCCCCTTGTTAAAGGGGGCTTCCAGATTCCTATAAGTCCACGCCTGCAGACCCCGACAACCAACGGCCAGGGTATGGCCTGGTATGGTCCAGGAGGGGGGGGCTTGCTTGTCCCCACCCCCTTTCCTGGCCTGCCAGGCTGCATGCTCGGATAAGGGCATGCTCCTGGAGGGGGACCCCATGCCAGTTTTTTAAATTTGGCGTGGACTTCCCCTTCAAAATCCCCAGAGCACAAGGTGCCTGGCATTGTCGGGATCAAAGTCGGATCCCTGTTCACAGACAAATGGTCCGACTTTGACCCTATGTAGGACCGTAAATCGCACAGCAAAGTAGGATCAAAGTCGGACCGTTTTTTGTCGGATAGTGTGAACCCAGCCTAAAGGAGAGGCTTTATTGTCAGGGCTAAAATTCTGCATAAGGTGTGCCCCAATAAACTAGATTTTTTTAATGCACTAGATGTAACAAATGATTCAAAATTAGTGGTGCACCAAAATTAAATTTCCAGTGCTGAAACCGAAAATTCAGGATGCACTTGGCCAAAAACCAAAACGGTTTAAATAAGAGTTTTTAAATTTAAAGCGGAGTTCCACCCAGAAATTTTTTTTGTATCATTCAAGTCCTTTGCCTATATAGACTTACCTTTGAAGGAAAAAAAAATTATACTCGGCCTAAGTTGCTTGTTGCTAGGTGGTCAAGGAATCTGCCCCATTAGGTCCTAGGCTCTTTTCCTCACTTCCTGCTTCCCCTGGTCTCCTGGGAGACGTGACTCATCATTTCCCAGGAGTCAGTGGGCTTCCCTGTACTGTAAAATCGTGTTATTTCCAGACAGGAAATGACACGATTTAAGGCGGACCGAGATCGAGAAGTGCATGATGGTTACCCACCATGCACTTCTTTCAGGAAGAGATGCCAGGAGACCCAGGATGGGCTTCAGGTGCCCTCACCTAAAATGGAAAAGTCCAGCAGTGAGAGAAACAAAATTGTGAGTAAAAAATACATGGAATTACTAGGCAGTTCGAAAGTAAGGAAACAAAAGGTGAACAGTGACCCTCTGGGGGATTCCTCTGCTTTACATCTAGGGTGACCTTGCTATACCCATGGGGGATGCGCTGCTGCTGTATGATTGCCTTTCACGCACCTCATGTAGGTGATTTCTCTCTCACTTTACATGCATTTGTTACTGCATGATTGTTTTGATATATGTTTATATGATGCTCTTTTTGTATGTGTTTATTCTTATTAGAATTTTATCTTCAGCTCCAGACGAAGCGCAGATCAATCAAGCGCGAAACTAATTGAGCTTCATTCTTGTATCTGCTTCTGGGACTCTCAAGTGGTGTAAACCCCATTGTTATCACTTAAAATTACTATATGATGCTTCAATAATTGATGTTATGTATACTAAGTAGTCGGGTTTACTTTTCCACGGTATTTATCCCAGTAACACGCATGCTAAATATTGTACTTGACCCCCCTGGGTCCTGGTTCACCCACAGTGACCAGCACCTCTGGGGATCATTGGTGGCCTGTGTGCTACCTTAATCACATGTCTTGTTTGTCATTCAAATTTTAAATCATTTTTTATATGTCTTGTGTCAAAGGCATTTCTATGCCATGGTGTAACAAATAAAGTCTACAAATAATTTTTTACCCAGCATGCCTACAAAGTCCATTTTTCATTCCTAGTCTTCTATTGCACAATTTATTTTACTAGTAATAGTGACGATCAGCAATTTATAGAGGGACTGCGATATTGCAGTGGACATCCTGGCACTTTTTGGGGACCAGTCACTAATAGAGTAATCAGTGATAAAAATGTGCACTGTCACTGTATTAATGACACTGGCTGGGAACGGGTTAATATCAGGGGCAAAGGGGTTAAATGTGTGCCTAGCCATTGTTTTACTGTAGTGTGTGAGGTGCTTTTACTAGGGGAAGAGATGGAACTTATTCCCAGCTTTGCAGGTACACAAACCCCGCCCCTTCCCTCAGTCAGAATGGCGATCCGCCTTGTTCGCTGTTCTGTCTCTATGCCTGTTGATCGGCGGGTGCATCCCTGCGCGCCCCCTACCATTAAGAGTTTGATCACTTTTAATTATGTGATCCCGAGCAGAGGTGCTGCCCTGTAGCAATAAAACTGCTATAGGGCAGACTTTAAATGGTTAACTCGGGGGCGGATCTGCTTTGCCCAGCAGAGGATCTGTCTGTTGATCAGAGCAGAGCAGGTGGATGACAGATCCGTGTTTGCTCAGTTTATGCAGAGAGGACCCGGACACAGCCCGCTCTGCTCTATGGGTGATTGAGTGTAAACGGACCATCTGTCCTTTTATACAACTACTTCCGATCCGATCTGCCCAGACAGAAGAGGACGGATCCTCTTTCCTTTGTTTTTAGCAAAATGGATCAGATCGGAGGTAGGTGGGTATAAACGGACACAGGTTTGTTTACACCCTCTGGTCCATAGGGATACATGGACCATCCGATCAGGTCTGCCTGAAAAAACTGACAGGTGGACCTGATCAGATCTCTGTGTTAAAGGGGCCTGTATGTATCCAAGTATGTCCCTAAAGAAAAAGTCCCTTCTATTGCTCTCGGCTTCCTCCAATTTCCTTTTGTTTTGCTGCTGTGATCGGACCTTTTAGAGGGTGGCTACATTTGTTTTCCATGATCCCACTGTATATAGCCACCCTTCCTTGCTCACTCCCGAGATGGACTATGGACTATGGGATGTGTAGTGTATGTAGCACCCTCTAACATGCTACTAGTGTCAGAGTAGGAAAAACATATTCTAACTCATGTTTAAACCATGTGAGTCTAAGGCTGGATTCACACCATAGCAGTGCAAATTCCAGCTTGTTTGCTGGTGAGAAGGACCGGAGCCGCCTGTCGGTTCTCACAGCGCAGCAGCTGCCCCTGGAGGGAGTGGGGAAGTGTCACGAGCAGGGGGAAAGGAAGACAGTTTTTGTGTAGTGATAGAACTGAAATTGGCATTATTGTGAATCTCTTTAATTCTATTGAACATTTCCCCAATATCATTATCTCTGAAATCTAATTACCAAATTTAAAGTATTTTTTGTTCCTTGCTAATTGTTCTAACTTTTCTTTTTAATGTAACTGCCTACTTCAAACCTGTCATTTGACTCCAAAAACATAGGCAAGTATTGTTATTTCCATTATTCTTTATTTTCCAGAATAAAGAACATAAATTAAATTAGAAATGCATATTTTTCTGCAAATTAAATATAACAGAAAAAAGTGCTTAACATAATCAAAATGGGTTAAATAAAAAACAAACTCAAAGAAGAACAAAAATACAGGAAATCGAAGAAACCCATCAATGGGGGTATTGCCCATAATCCCCAGGCTATGGCTGTTGGTGGGGGGCATGGGGACCAAATTGCCACTGGCCAGCATGCTGGTGTGGTGGTTGTGATGGGTGGTGAGATGGTGGAGGTGGTGGAGGTGGTGGAGGGGGAGGCACATTTTCATAGAGCTCGGTGTGCTCCGTAATGAGCCCCCTCTGCCCCTTGAAGAGGACTTGCGCCATAAGCTCCTCTGACCTGCTCCGCTGGTAGGGAGTCATTCTTTTTAGTTTAGCTGCTGCATAGGCAGCAAATGACTCCTCCTGGTCGAGATCCCTCTGGAGGATGGCTGTGGCCTGCCGGAAGAATGTGGATGCGCTCTCATCCACCTGATGGCTTTTTCTATTCCTCTTCAGCCCAACATGGAGGGGAGGGATTTGAGATTCGCAAACCAGGGACAGCCCAGCGGCTTCCTTCTCTGTCACCGTCTCTGTGACACTTTCCTGTGTATAAAAAGTGACATTATTTGAATATATTTGCTTATGTGGGTTATCAATCCAAACAAATGTACATTTCATGACTTTTGCTAATTGAATAATTAGAAATACAAAACACTAGCATTCTGGCACCAGCATTTGGGGTTATCCTAAAAAGGACTTTAGGCCACAAATGTGTTTGGATATTGAAACAAATGTGTTAAGGTTCAAATATTTGCCCAGTAAGGTTTAGTTATTAGCATTACATTTTATCTTTACAATATGTTCACCAACACTATACCTGGGTCAAGATGGCCTCCTCCACATCTTCATCTTCAGGTCTAGGAGCCATGGCCTCAGCAGAAGTAGAGGGCAGGGTAGATAGAGATGGCCTGGCCTTAGATGGGTTCCTCAGAAAATGCAGGCTGTCAAAATACCACAGCTTTGGTACATAGAAAGCAGATGGTGTAGCTCCGGACCTCCGGGACTCTTATATTTTTTTTTTACCTCCCTCCCATATGTCATCCTCATGTTGGCAATCTTGTGTCTGACATATTTGTCAGTAGCATCGGGTTTGATCTGCTTGCATAGCTGGACCAGTTGCTCACAAGCTGCCTGCCTTCGGGCTCATTTAAAGTACTCCTTGGTCTGGACGTTCCAAAGACATGGGAGTTGCCGGTACAAATCAATATATTGGGGTAGAAACTCATGGGATAAGAAGTTGTCCCTCATTATGCCTGCAAGACGCAAGACAAAGCATCATGCAATTTCGCCCGGCATACCCCTAAGCTGGACCCAATCTAGGCCACAATCCAAGCAGTATAGCCCATTCATCCCCATGTAGGCCACAATCCAAGCAGTATAGCCCATTCATCCCCATGTAGGCCACAATCCAAACAGTATAGCCCATTCATCCCCATGTAGGTCACGATCCAAGCAGTATAGCCCATTCATCCCCATGTAGGCCACAATCCAAGCAGTATAGCCCACTCAACCCCATGTAGGCCGCAATCCAAGCAATATAGCCCATTCATCCCCATATAGGCCACAAACCAAGCAGTATAGCCCATTCATCCCCATGTAGGCCACAATCCAAGCAGTATAGGCCACTACCCACCTATGGCAGAATTTCCAGTCGAACCTTGGTTTGCACTAAATAATGAGCGGTTTCTCAAACGTTCATTCTCCATGCAATGTTCCTACCTACGGCCGTTTCCTCGAGCGTTCGTTTGGGCTTTATACACTGCGCATGTGTACAACTCCGCTCTCAGGTGCGTCGTGACGCTGGGGCGTGAACAGCTCTCCTATCCGTACCAACTCCACGGAATGATACAATCGGAATGAAAGATGGTGGATTCTCGCAGCCAGTCCAGCGGTGCTGGATCGCACTGAAAAGTGAAAGCCACCCCCATGACCATGCTGAGATGGTGGACATGGTGGGTATTATGGAAGTCCACGATTATGACAGTTTGAGGGAGAATTATGAAAGGCCTAACAGCCATAAAGATTTTATTTTAGAGCGGGTCATAAGCCGGCTGTCTTGGAAACATGGGGTCCAGCAGTCAAAGGATCAGCTCCGCTAACAGTGGTCGGATCTAAAGCACCGGGAGCAAGATCAGCTGCACCGGATCCATCGAGTCCTGGAAAAAAGTAAGCAATAGTTTTCTGTAAGTAATATGTATATGTGTAAATTAGGTGTCTGGATCTGTTCTTGGTAAACAAAGCTATAGGAATTATAGGTGAGTTTTTGAACTCTTAAATTTAAATTTCAAACTAAAGCATATATGAAGAATAGAATTTTAAACTGTTTTTAGATATTCCTTTAGCTATTGCGCTTATGTTTTTTTTGTATTTTTCAAAAGGGAAACAGAAAAAACAAGAGGCCCACCCCCTGCAAGGGACCAAGGGAGTCTCCCACCCCTGGCCCTTCAGCAGAGGCGGAATCCAGTTCACCTTCATGCCCAGAACGTAAGTGCAATATGACAACAATACAAATTGAGCCACAGACAGGGGTGCTGCTAGGTGGGCAAAAGGGCGGGGGATTCAGGCATAAATTAAAGAATAAACGTCACTTTGCTGGCTGCTGACTGATTCATCAGTGCCCATTAATAGTGCAGACATGGGGAGAGGATAGCACCCAGTGCTGGAAGTCATACAAATGCTTATGATGGATAACAGACAGCCCACATCCCATAGGAGCAAAGGGGGGGGGGGTAGCTGTAGGAGTTTACCAATGTTGACACTTGTTGAGTCCCCCCAACCGCACACGACCGAATCGGCCATCCCAGCCCAAGTGCAAGGTTGGTCAACTAGAAAAATCTCTAAACATGTATGTGTTGAACCTGTTGTGACTTTGGGATGCTTAATGAATGTTGTATATTTTTTTTTTAGAGGAAATAGAATCCCAACAGCTGCTCCAACATCCTGATTTTGAAAGGGAAGAAGCCGGGGGTGAGCCAGTCGTTTGTCCTTGTAAGTACTGTTCTAATATTGCTTCTTGGGTATTCACATGTCTATTGTTACATAGGACAGCAGTTAATAATAAAGACAAACACACCTTGTTTCCTTTGGTCTAAAATATGGCCATGGCCTTTATTGTTGTTGGCTTTAAAGAGGTTGTAAAGTGCCCCCCCCCCCAATAA
>BLSH010331398.1:337417-347593 GCA_018402905.1 Glandirana rugosa | reverse complement strand
GGGGGGGGGGGTAGCTGTAGGAGTTTACCAATGTTGACACTTGTTGAGTCCCCCCAACCGCACACGACCGAATCGGCCATCCCAGCCCAAGTGCAAGGTTGGTCAACTAGAAAAATCTCTAAACATGTATGTGTTGAACCTGTTGTGACTTTGGGATGCTTAATGAATGTTGTATATTTTTTTTTTAGAGGAAATAGAATCCCAACAGCTGCTCCAACATCCTGATTTTGAAAGGGAAGAAGCCGGGGGTGAGCCAGTCGTTTGTCCTTGTAAGTACTGTTCTAATATTGCTTCTTGGGTATTCACATGTCTATTGTTACATAGGACAGCAGTTAATAATAAAGACAAACACACCTTGTTTCCTTTGGTCTAAAATATGGCCATGGCCTTTATTGTTGTTGGCTTTAAAGAGGTTGTAAAGTGCCGCCCCCCCCCCCCCCCCAATAAAAAAAAACCTGCAAAGCAAAGGCATAATGAGCTAGTATGCAGCGCTTACTAGCTCATTATGAAATACTTACCTTGGAATGAAGCTGTTGCAGCGGTCTCGGCACACCGCTGTGACCGGCGACATCCTTCTTCCGGGTCTGCGGCTCCGTCCAATCACAGTGCGGGCTCCAGCGCTGTGATTGGCGGAGGTGCGCTGATGTCACTCCCGCGCATGTGCACGGGAGCCATCATTTACGGCACGTCAACAGAAGAAATGGCACCCGGGTTACTCCAGTGCGCATGTGCCGATGACGTCGGCAAATGCTGATACAGGAAATATCTCCTAAACCGTACAGGTTTAGGAGATATTTCCAGGACCTACAGGTAAGCCTTATTGTAGGCTTACCTGTAGCTTAAAGTGGTTGGCATGAGTTGACAACCATTTTAACAAATATATTAATTTATTTTGCAAAATTTCTAACATGTGTCACAGCTCAGCCACTACGGCTCGAGCTGTATCAACCAAGTAAAGGGGAATCGCCACAATCTTCATACTAAAACTTCACTAGAAAGACTCTGGCTAAAATTCATCAAATAACAAACAATTTAAAGATCTCACTTCCAAAAAACTAAAAAATGACCACAAATCACTATGTTGGTCCTCAGCCACTTGACCATCATTGCCCTAATAAATTTTCCTCTACTTACCAGGTCATGAGGTGCCCCAATGCACCGTGGGCAGATTACGGTGTGAAATTATGTGGTGCTGTGCCGAGCTGGAAGACATTCAAAGGGCAGCGAAAGAATTACAAAAGAGATTGATGGATGTTGGGGACATGCTAGCAAAATTTTAAAATTTGTTGCAATTGGGCTGGTTTTTGGGGGACACCGTTTTGTTGACTGTTGACTGTTTCAAATGGCCTAGTGAAAAAGTGTGTAAACATGTGCTCTATCCCATCTGGGGTTGTCAAGTGTCATATTTCTGGGGGGCAACCCCCCTTCCTCCACACTGGAGTTTCTAGGAGAAAGGGGTGTTGCATCAGCGAAACGTATGAGTTGATCCCATCAGGGGTTCTGAGCTGACGTGTTTCGTGGGTGCCCCTTTTATCAAAGCTACTTGAGCTTGGATAAAGGGGGCACCTCCAAAACGCGGCAGCTCAGAACCCCTGATGGGATCAACTCACACATTTCGCTGATGCAACACCCCTTTCTCCAAGAAACTCCAGATTGGAGGAAGGGGGGTTGCCCCCAGAAATATGACACTTGACAACCCCTGATGGGATAGAGCACATGTTTACAAACTTTGTCCTTTGGGGCCTAAAATATTTGTGTGTTTGATATCCGTTTTTAAGATTACTTTTACACATTCAAAAGCACCTCGGAATGTGCAAGTAATATAAAGCTTTGATACTAACAGTGTGTGGCTTCTTCTTTACTTGATGTATACCTGTGAATTCCCTAAGTTTATATATTTACAGAGCGAATGTGCTCTTATATGTGGTCAACTCATGCAAATTTCATCAGGAAAATTTTGAAGCAGTTGGGAATAAATCATGTTTTTGTTCTTCATGCATGGAATGCACGAAGAACAAAAACATTGTGTGTGTGTGTGTATGTAGCAGACCCCCTGCACACCAAAATACTTAGCGGAGCTGATATTGTGACCTCATGTAGAAATGAAGGTTCAATTTCCCTCTTGGAGCAAGTGCCAAAATAAAACACATATATAGAACATCTCTTATACATATAAAAAACGACAGACAAGAGTAGTTAAACTGAATGATTAATTTATAAGGGCAACAAAACATTAAACACGATCAGGAATCATGTCCTGCCAGTACACAGCCCCTCTCCCCACAAAATACTCCATATATTTTAGACGCAAATTCCTTGCATTCTGGGTGGCCAAGGTAGCACGGCTAGCTGGAGGTCTGCCATTGCATCCAAAGACGGACAACCTTCAGCTGATGTACTAGGGCCTGGCGGGGTTGGATCAATGTCAATGTCACTGGGCATGGTGGTCATATAATTGGTAGCATGCCTGCGTAAAAAATTATGGAGTATACAGCAGCACAATAACACATGATTGATTTTATACAATGCCAGGTTTATGAGCTTTAAAAATAAAAAAAAAATTCCACCACCCTTCGAGCATGAGAAAGTCTATAATTGAAAATCCTCTGCTCAGGGGTCAGGTTGAGTTGAGGAAATGGCTTCATGAGATGTTCTCCAAGACCAAACGCCTCATCTGCAACAAAGACAAAATTCAGACCCTCCACATTTTGGTCTGCAGGTGGCAAGTTGAGGGTGCCATTCTGAAGCCACCTATAAAATTCAGTTTGCATGATTACTCCTCCTTCTGAGTTGCAGCCATTCTTCCCCATATCCAAGTACAAAAACTAGTAGTTTGCTGACACAATGGCAAGCATCACGATGCTGCAAAACCCCTTGTAATTAAAGTAATAGGAGCCAGAGTTGGGTGGTGGGACAATCCTCACATGCTTGCCATCAATGGCACCCCCGCAGTTGGGAAAATCCCATTGCTGCAAAAACTGAGCAGCAACTTCCTGCCACTGCTGGGGATTGGAAGGTAACTGTGGAGAAAAAAAAATTAATACTTGCACACAAAATATAAAAATGTTCTTTAACATACAAATGCAAGGGCAACCTAAGGCTAAACTTCCATTTCCAGCACAGTGGACAGGTAAGAAGTGTGATAATCCCAAGCTACATACACACTATACTATTCAAATTACATTTTTCAAAGAATAATCAAACAAAATATGTCATATGAGGTCAAATTAGTAGGTAATCAAGCAGGCCCTTGCACTACATGGTTTGGGTAATTATTATGGAAACGTGACCCACAAAAGATGGAGATTGTGTATAGGAGATTACATGTCTGGAGATACAGTAGTTTGAAATGCTGATCTAACTTTTTGGGAGCACGGGGATTAGCTTTGACATATTAAGAAGACCTCAAGCACACTTTTTGCGATTCGGCACTGCGTCGCTTTAACTGACAATTGCCTGGTTGTGCAACGTTGTACCCAAACGAAATTTGCGTCCTTTTTTTCCCACAAATAGAGCTTTCTTTTGGTGGTATTTGATCCCCTCTGCGTCATTTCTGATCACCGCTATAAACAAAAGAAGAGCGACCATTTTGCAAAAAAACCCACATTTCTTACTTTTTGCTAAAATACAAATCCAAAAAAAATATAAAAAAACATTTTTTTTCATCGGTTTTGGCCGATTTATATTCTTCCTCATATTTGTGATAAAAAAATCGCAATCGGTGTTTATTGATTGGTTTGCGCAAAAGTGGCCGCGTTTACAGATGGTGAGAATTACTTTCTGGGGTTTTTATTTTATTTTTTTACTAGTAATGGTGGTGATCTGCGATTTTTAGCGGTACTGCAATATTGCAGCGGACATATCGGACATTTTTGACACTTTTTTGGGACCAGTGACATTTACACAGCGGTCAGAAATTTAAATGTCCACTGATTACTGTGTAAATGTCATTGGCAGTGAAGGGGTTAACCTGCACGGGGAGATCCAGGGGTTAACTATGTTCCCTGGGTGTGTTCTTACTGGGGGGGCTGGGCTACCATGGGCATGAGAGATCTAACTGATCGCAGTGACAGAGATCAGTAGATCTCCCATGCCCCCACTAACAGAGCGGGGAACCGCCGTGTTTACATCGGCGGTTCCCCGTTCTTTGCCTGTGGCCGCTCATCGCGGCTCGCCGGCGGACATCGGGTCTGCCTGAGCCACGGGTACACTCCTCAGGAGTGCGGCGCGCGCGCGCCCCCCCTAGCGGCCACTCGTAGATCGCCGCTTTTTAATGGCGATTCGCGCCCAGCGTACACACTGCCGCCGTAAATAGACGGTGGGCAGGGTGGAACTGGTTAAAAAGTGTGTGTTTTTTTTGGGGGGGGGTAAGGCCTAAAATGCAGCAGACATAAATAATTGTGACGTTACCAGGCTGAGTGTGTATGGACACAGGACAACATGCTGGGGAGGCGTGTGGAGGAAAAAAGGACGTGAAAAAAGCTTAGAGCATGCAAGAGGCCAAAGAAGACATTCACAGCATATTGTAATGTTGCTAATTAAGTATTGGCAAAAAGGGAAAATACAATATTATCAAGCAGAAACACATGAAATGTGGTATTAACATGAAACATACCTTAATATAGTCCTTCTGCAGCACCTGTATGATGGCTGAGTATGTCTCAGGAATAATGACTCCAAGAGCCTGGAGGGAGATTCCTGTAGTAAACTTCAGGTCCTGGAGTAGCGCAAGGTGGCAATGAGCCTTTGGTTCAGGGTCGATAGCAAGGCGCATGCATGTGTCCTGCTTCTGGATAAAGAGAGACACCAACGCCAAGAGGTGGTTATAGCAGGGATCTGTCATCCGAAGATAATTAGTGAAATCATCAGGATTATTCTCCTGGAGCTCCCTGACTAAAGCCATATGACCAAATTGATCACAGTTAAGTAACCAATTTTTGGTCCAACAACTCCTCTCCCTCCTTCTCCTATGTTGGTTTTGGGTCGTAGCCTGGACTCCTAGGCCAACAATAGCAAGATTTCTCTCCCTACTCTCTAAATCTCAACATGGCTGGTTGACGAATGAACAGCCAGGAACGATCTGAAAGTCGCGAATAAGCGCTCACCAAACTTCAACTAACACGAAATTAGATGAAGGAGCCCAAAGGGTGGCACACGATAACGGCACCTCTTTATAGGCTCGTTGCAAGTCACTACGTTCAGCTTGGTAGTACGATCGTTTAGTGCACGTCAGTATGCGAGATACATGAGCCAACACGCGATTTGGGCCGTCCGGTCGTACAACCGTCGCATCGTGTGGACGAGGCTTAAGGCTGGCCATACATTATACAATTGTCTTGTATAACTTTCCTTTAGATTTACCAAACACATATAATATGAGGTCAAACTTAAACACTTTCAATTTGCATGCAATCAGGCAGGACCTTGCACTGCATAGCTGAAGGTAAATCTAAAGGAAATTGAATAAAAAAATTGTATGGTACATGGCCAGCTTGCGAGTTCCTAGCCTGTAAAGGGCTGTTGCAGATCTAACAGAGACTGTTAAGCCCCATACACACGGTGGGACGGTCGTATGAAAATGGACGTACGACCACTTGTTGTACGATCATCCGACCATTAGTACACGCGATTAGAACAGCCGACGTACGACGATCGTACAACAGAAGTTGGATGAGCAAACTAGAAAACTTTGTTTGTACAACAAGTGGTCGTACGACCGTTGTATCGTGTGTACAGAGAAGATAGTCCAACAAGTTGTACTGTGCAAAACACGCATGCTCAGAAGTCAGGAAAGCACGGAAGTGTCCGTTCGTGTAAACCTACGCTCCTAATTCACAAATCACATTCACCTGAACTTCCTCTTTATACGCTCGTAACACGTCACTACGTTCGGCTTGGTTGTATAATCGCTTAGTGCATGTCAGTACACAAGATACATCAGCAAACATATGATTTGGGCCGTTCAGTCGTACGACCGTCGCACTGTGTGAACGTGGCTTTCGTTTCTAAAGAGGGATCAATCAGAGCTGTACAGTCCACGGAGGACGAATCAACTGGAGTTTTACAGGATAAAGGAGAAGAAGCAATTGGAGCTGTATATAGGGAGGAAGTTGTCCCTGGTTTTGTCACTATCCAGTTGGGCCTCCCATAATTCCTATCCCCATCCAAGTTATTACCCCCTAATAAAACATAAAACAAAGCTCAAGGACCGGTCAATGTGTTGAAGCTGCGTTGTGCCTGGCTGTGCAGCATTGGGGAACCCTGTCATCTGCAACCCCTATGGGGGGTAGTGCTACATGTACATAGAACAGTGTACATGACTGCAACTAAGGTGCATTGCTTGTTCCAAACAAATGGAATTGAGGGGGGGAAAGGAGAGGTTCAGGAGTTCACAGAGGATGTTAGATGCTAACAAAAATCTAAATTATGATGCCTTCCCCACTAGATTCAAAGCTTAAAGTGATACTAAAGGTTAATTTTTTTTTAAAATAACAAACGTCATACTTACCTGCTCTGTGCAAGGGTTTTGCGCAGAGCAGCCCCAATCCTCCTTTCCTGGGGTCCCCCGGAGGCACTCCTGGCTCCTCCCCTTCTTGAGTGCCCCCACGGAGAGCCGCTTTCCCTGGGGGCACTCGTGCAGTCGCGAACTCGAGTCCTGCTGCTGCGTTCATTGAGACAGACAGCAGGACTCAGACCTGCCCCCCTGGCTCCCGCTTCAATGGATTTCATTGACAGCAGCAGGAGCCAATGGCTCCTGCTGCTATCAATCTATCCAATGAGGACCCAAGACACTGGCAGGAACTCCTGGGCTTGTGCTCATCGCTGGAAGGATCAGGTTCAGGTAAGAAAAAGGGCGAGGTCTGGGTGCAACTGAAGCACAGAAGGTTTTTCACCTTAATGCATAGAATACATTGAGGTGAAAAAACCTTGATGCCATTGGGATTTCATCTCTTTTAAAGTATAACTAAAGGAAAACTTATTTTAATTTTGCATAGAGTGGAGCGGGATTACAGCACCTGTCAGGTTTTTATTGCTGTCTGTGTCCCCATTAGGAAGATCCACCCTCTCTCTTTATCCTGGTGACCATTATCACTGAGAGGGAAAATTAAAGAAAATCCCACATTTTGGGTTGTCACCAGAGCAGGAATAGAGGGGAAATCTTCCAATGGGGATGCTAGTTCTGGGGATTCTATCATTCTGAATAGATTTCCTCTTAGTTCCTGTTTTGGCAAAGGGACAGGAAGTGAAGGGAGAAACAGACGGCAAAAATTAAATTGACGGGTATAACCCTCCCTTACTTTATCCAACACAAAAACAGTTGCCTTTAGTTGTATTGTAAGCAAATAAAGTCTATAGTTTTGCTGTGAAAAGGTAAATAGTAGTGCTTGCTCCTCTTACATACCCGTGTTATGGAATAGAATACCCCTGTAGAACAGAATGAGGTAAGACTGCCAGCTTAAAATTCATCCCGTAGCAGGACATGCTGGGTGTGATTAATAAAACTTTAGCCCAGGTTCAAACTGAACACGGCTGTGAAATTGTGCAAGTTCATCTGAACTCGCACGATTTCAAAGCCGCATTTCATGTCTATTGGAATCGCCCCTGAAGTCACCAAAAGTCGTGCAGAAACTACTTTTGGAAATTGGTGTGGCGCCGCAAAGTCAACGTCGCACCGATTGTGACGCTCCTACTGCCGGCAATAGGCTCCAATTTGACATGTGATTTGACCTGTGGGAACAGTTTGGGGAAGGCCCCTTCCTGTTCCAATATGACTGCGCACCAGTGCACAAAGCAAGGTCCATAGAGACATGGATGAGCGAGTTTGGGGAGGAGGAACTTGACTGGCCTGCACAGAGTCCTGACCCCAACCCGATAGAACACCTTTGGGATGAATTAGAGCGGAAACTGCAAGCCAGGCCTTCTTATCCAACACCTCACAAATGCACTTCTGGAAGAATGGTCAAACATTCCCATAGACACACTCCTAAATCTTGTGCACAGCCTTCCCAGAAGAGTTGAAGCTGTTAAAGCTGGAAAGGGTGGCCAACTCAATATTGAACCCTACGGACTAAGACTGGTTTGCCATTAAAGTTCATGTGCTTGTAAAGGCAGGTGTCCCAATACTTTTGGTTATATAGTGTAGGCGCCTATACTGTTTCAAATCCAGTAATACCCTACTCTGCACATGCTCAGTTGCTCTCTCTTTTTTGACACTGTTCTTAAAATGTAGAGGCTGATGTGCTGACAGCCTAAAGGTTTACTGCTGCTCAGGAGCACAGGGCTTCAGCAAAATGGTGGACTCCAGCAAAAAAAGAATCAGGAACAAGGCTGGAGGCAACTTACAGCACACACTGATTTTGTTAACATAATTATTAATGTGAAATGTATGTTTCCTGCTATAGAACATTCTTTTTATCAAGTTGTTCTGAGTAAAGTTCCATATTGAAGGGTCAGTGTTCAACTATTGGCCTCTGCATGCATTATGTAAGGAATAGTGAACTGTTGAACCATGTGTCATCATGTTCTTGTATAATCAACACTTCAGATAATTTACAAGGCTAGGTTAATGTGTTATATACAAAGAGAGTGCAAATACGTGTACAATTAATGTGTTATACAAGGATTCCATAACCAGTTAAAGTGGCCGTTCTAAACATTCTAAACAAAGGACCAGTTCTTGAGGCTGGGTTTACATATGAAGCACATGCGGCTCACAGCAGGGGTCCGGTGCATCCTGGTTCACCGTTCCAGGTCCGATTTCAGCCCTGAAACTAACCAAAAGTCACACAGCGTTTTTGTGCAAATCGCACCAGACCTGCTGCGGAGATCTGTGAACCGGCTCCATAGAGAGCTGGTCAAAATCTCCTGCTATTGCGAATTGGATGCGGATAACCCACATCCAATTCGCAATGGTGTGAACCCAGCCGCAGACTTTAGGGGGGCCAGACTGTGACAATTGGGAGTAGAAAAAGTCCCAATGTCAGTGGGAAAAACAATGCCCCATCTTTGGTGTTAGTGGGAGTAATTGTGCCCCATTGTTGGTGTCAGTGGGAGGAATTGTGCCCTATCATTAGTGTCACTGGGACCCAATGTCAGTGGCATTGGGAGAAATTGTGTACCTTTGTTAGTGTCATTGAGAGGAACTGTGTCCCTTTATTGGTGTCATTAGGCCCTGTTGTTGGTGTCACTGGAAAAAAATGTGCCCTGCTGTTGACATCATTGGGAGGAACTGTACTCCATTTTTGATTTCATTGGGAAGAATTGTGCTTGTTGTCACTTGAAGAAATAATGCCCCATTCTTGGTGTCAGTTGGAGGAATAGTGCCCCATCATTTGTGTCAGTGAGAGGAAATTTTGCCCCATTGTTGGCATCAGTGGATGAAATAGACCCCAAGGGCTGGATAAAAGCAAGCAAAGGGCCACATCTGGCCCCTGGGCTACAGTTTGGAGACCATTGTCTTAGATAACTAACCATTGACACCAATGATCTTTTTAGCTATCTATAAGGGGGGCTCTTCCCAATGACCACAAATGTAAGGAGCACACTTCCTAGTGACCATCACACTAATGTTAAACGAGCAGTAGATACTGTATAGAATTATTAGTAGGGGTTGCCTTAGGCCAAAAAAGTTATTTCAAGGGTTCCTCCATGTTACGAAGGTTGAGAAAGGTTGCTGTAGATCAGTGTTTCTCAACCTTTTACGGTGAAGTACCCCTGCAGGTCTAAAAAAAAATTCTAAGTACCCCTGTCTGGAAAAGTAATTTCTATTGTTTGGGTGTCATGTTTTTTGTGTGTAAGTGTGTGTGTAATGTCAGTATGTATTTGTGATGATTTCTGTGTGTGTTTGTTCTGGACGTCCCCATGAAGTGGCATTTTCCAACTCTTTGTGACTAGATGTCGTTGGAAAGAGTTGGAAGCATTGTACCTCCTTGGGAACTTTATTGAAAAAACCGGATTCCGTTGGGGATGATTATTAAGATATGTCATAGATGACGAGCAAATTGTAATCACACTACCAGTGATCCTTCACACGAGGAATGTAAACACCAGTAACCCTTCTCGGGGGGAATATCTATCGATTTTTCTAGTAACCACAGTTACCAATCAATAGATTCTGTTACCAGAGGTTTGACATCGGGTCCCCGGTCTACACCGGGAAACGAACGAAAATAGGTC
>BLSH010331398.1:284616-295353 GCA_018402905.1 Glandirana rugosa | reverse complement strand
ATTTTCCCTATCCCCATTTATTTGTAGGGCACTTGCCCTAGTTTGAAGATGATTTTAGAACAGTTATATGGCTTCTACCATTAATTAATACTTTTCAGACACAGTTTGAAGATGATCCACATTCACCTCCATTTTTGCTTTTTTTATGTTTTTATTTTTTTAAAAATATTTACAGTTATTTCCCTGTCCCCATTTTTTTGTAGGGCACTTGCCCTACCCTTACCCCCATTTTACTTCCTTTTGCAGCCCTCTAGGGCTTTCCAGGACTTTGTTACAGCCATTTTTGTGCCTAAAAGTTCGGGTCCCCATTGATTTCAATGGGGTTCGTTGTCCGTGCGATCGTTCGGGTTCCGTCCGGACCCGGACTTTGTCCCGAAGTTCGGACGGACCAGCAGAACCCGAACTTCCAGAGGTTCGCTCAACTCTATCCAGGAGGTTTGCTTAATTCAGAGGAAACTGCTTTATCAGCTTCCTCTATGGTTGGTGAAATCCAGTTGGAGACCTGCAGATTTCATAGCTATCTGAGTGGGATGAAATCTCCAATCCTGAGACTAGGATTTAGGGATAGCCTCCCGAGGAGTCCAGGCATGCAAGGGAAAAGTATGTGTGTGTGCTTGGGACAGTCTGAAGGAACAGACAGAGGTCCCAAACCTGTGGGCTGTAGTAGCCAGGAAGCTGTAAAAGAGAGTGTCAGCAGCGGAACAGAGTGTGTACCAAACAGGGACACTATTACAGGGTCAATAGGAGGCTAAAGCCTAAGCAGCAGTGCTGACCAGAGAGCCAGGTGGCTTGGTATTTTCCATTTGTTGTTACATAATTGCTGTGAAGTTGAAACCCCTGTGTGGGCAATTCTGGATGGACATTTTCTTTTTAAAAAAACACAAAACCCTATAATGGGACTTTCTGGGGCATAGGCTCTACTAAAGAAATTGGTGCAAACTTCTATGTAAACAAAGGTACATACTTCATTACAAAGATTAAAAAAGAGGAGGGGGGAGGGGAAAAGGCAAAAAGGGGTTACAGAGACCCAATGTACATGTATGACATTATTGCATCAATATGCAACAGAATACATAATGACAAAAGACCACTTATTGAGAACACTACTGTATAGGTTGAACAGAGTCCTACCCAACGCATTTCTAGGTCATGTGTTGTTCCCCTTCATCAGGGCAAAGTGGTCGTCATGTATTTAATATCGTTCAAAAAATATTGAATTTATACAAAGGTTCTCATATATGTCTGGTAACTTTTAAAAGCAGGAAAAGGGGGGGGGGGGTTGCTGCTGCAGCTGGCCTCAGATCATCCACAGGAGGCGGGGGGTAGGATCGGTCCCAACTGTTCCACCAAAAACGGGCAAGGACGACCAACCTCCACACCGCCCCAAACAATAAGGCTCCCAAATTACCCTGAGTCTGCCAGACCCCGCAAACAGGGGTGGATGACGAGATGCAATCTGAATGGCTGGATGTGTTCGAGCATGCTTATCAATCAATAAAGGCAATCCTGCCTGTGTACCTCAAGTAATAAGTGGAGTTTATTTATCAGTTGATTTGAAAGAGTCGTACATAATGGTCAGGGTATATTGGCAGTCCATCCAACAGGGGATGTGATTGAAATTCACATGCATGCATGCAGGGTCTTGTAGTATGAGACACACATCCTAGTCCTCGGCCGCCATGGAGGCGGCCGCATTTAGGGATGTGGGCATTCTCTCTACATATCCTCAAGGAGTTAAGCATACCTATCTAATTATGACATTTTCTGTTTGTTCAATAAAAGTGGGGCAACAAGCCCCTAAACAACATATCTGGCGTGTCTCAGCTCACTGGTAGGCTCTACACTACAGCTAAATAACCCCCAATGTTACAATATATAATATATATATTTTTATATATATATACAGTACAGACCAAAAGTTTGGACACACCTTCTCATTCAAAGAGTTTTCTTTATTTTCATGACTATGAAAATTGTAGATTCACACTGAAGGCATCAAAATTATGAATTAACACATGTGGAATTATATACATAACAAAAGAGTGTGAAACAACTGAAAATATGTCATATTCTAGGTTCTTCAAAGTAGCCACCTTTTGCTTTGATTACTGCTTTGTACACTCTTGGCATTCTCTTGATGAGCTTCAAGAGGTAGTCACCTGAAATGGTCTTCCAACAGTCTTGAAGGAGTTCCCAGAGATGCTTAGCACTTGTTGGCCCTTTTGCCTTCACTCTGCGGTCCAGCTCACCCCGGGTTCAGGTCCGGTGACTGTGGAGGCCAGGTCATCTGGCGCAGCACCCCATCACTCTCCTTCTTGGTCAAATAGCCCTTACACAGCCTGGAGGTGTGTTTGGGGTCATTGTCCTGTTGAAAAATAAATGATGGTCCAACTAAATGCAAACCGGATGGAATAGCATGCCGCTGCAAGATACTGTGGTAGCCATGCTGGTTCAGTATGCCTTCAATTTTGAATAAATCCCCAACAGTGTCACCAGCAAAGCACCCCCACACCATCACACCTCCTCCTCCATGCTTCACGGTGGGAACCAGGCATGTAGAGTCCATCCGTTCACCTTTTCTGCGTCGCACAAAGACACGGTGGTTGGAACCAAAGATCTCCAATTTGGACTCATCAGACCAAAGCACAGATTTCCACTGATCTAATGTCCATTCCTTGTGTTCTTTAGCCCAAACAAGTCTCTCCTGCTTGTTGCCTTTCTTTAGCAGTGGTTTCCTAGCAGATATTCTACCACGAAGGCCTGATTCACACAATCTCCTCTTAATAGTTGTTGTAGAGATGTGTCTGCTGCTAAAACTCTGTGTGCCATTGACCTGGTCTCTAATCTAAGCTGCTGTTAACCTGCGATTTCTGAGGCTGGTGACTCGGATGAACTCCACATGTGAGCCAGTTTCTTTGTAGCGCTTGATGGTTTTTGTGACTGCACTTGGGGACACTTTCAAAGTTTTCCCAATTATTCGGACTGACTGACCTTCATTTCTTAAAGTAATGATGGCCACTCGTTTTTCTGTACTTAGCTGCTTTTTTCTTGCCATAATACAAATTCTAACAGTCTATTCAGTAGGACTATCAGTTGTGTATCCAACTGACTTCTGCACAACACAACTGATGGTCCCAACCCCATTTATAAGGCAAGAAATCACACTTAAACCTGACAGGGCACACCTGTGAAGTGAAAACCATTTCAGGTGACTACCTCTTGAAGCTCATCAAGAGAATGCCAAGAGTGTGCAAAGCAGTAATCAAAGCAAAAGGTGGCTACTTTGAAGAACCTAGAATGACATATTTTCAGTTGTTTCACACTTTTTTGTTATGTATATAATTCCACATGTGTTAATTCATAGTTTTGATGCCTTCAGTGTGAATCTACAATTTTCATAGTCATGAAAATAAAGAAAACTCTTTGAATGAGAAGGTGTGTCCAAACTTTTGGTCTGTACTGTATATATATATAGTTACATAGCTATATACAGTATCTCACAAAAGTAAGTATACCCCTTACATGTTTGTAAATTTTTTTTATACCTTTTCATATGACAACACTGAAGAAATTACACTTTGCTACAATGTAAAGTAGTGAGTGTACAGCTTGTATAACCATGTCAATTTGCTGTCCCCTCAAAATAACTGAACACACAGCCATTAATGTCTAAACCACTGGCAACAAAAGTGAGTACACCTCTAAGTGAAAATGTCCAAATTGGGTCCAATTAGCCATTTTCCCTCCCTGATGTCATGTGGCTCCTTAGCGTTACAAGGTCCCAGGTGTGAATGGGGAGCAGGTGTGTTAAATTTGGTGTTATCACTCTCACTCTCTCATATTGGTCACTGGAAGTTCAACATGGCACCTCATGGCAAAGTACTAACTCTCTGAGGATATGAAAAAAAGAATTGTTGCTCTACATAAAGATAGTCTAGGCCAGCGGTTCTCAACTCCAGTCCTCAGGACCAACCAACAGGCCACATTTTAAGTACATATATATTTACAGTATATCTCTATGTAAAGCAGACCATGCAAGGAAATGTGAGAAGAATCTTAAAATTAGGTTATTAGGTGCTACCCATCAGCAGAACCAGTCTCCTCTCCCCTGACCACCCAGCCATACGTGGCTTCCTAATTTTCGATAGGTCCCTGAGCTAAACCAAAAGCATCATGTCCTACCCTGAATCCTGTTCTTTTCAGCTAATAATTAACACTTGTTTCTGTTTAATAACATTCCATGGATTTCCTATATCATACATTTGCAAATCTTCATCAATAAAAGGCTTTTCAGCAGTTTTCTTATCTGTAAGAAAGATAATAAGGAGTTTATGGCCCCAGAGCAGGTATAAGAGTCTTAATACCAGTATGTTTGTACCTTCTGATGAGCATGGCTCTGACCTGGAGAGGACTTATTTTAGTTCTCCTCTCATCGCTGTATCATGGAAACTGTTCTGCAAATGCTAAAGACTTGATTACAATTGCTGGACCTCTTAGAAGTTACATCAAGGGCTTCCACAATGAAGCAAGGCAATTTGATGTGTTTGATTGCCACGAAAACGATGTTCATGAGATGAGAGAGCAGATATTGGTTCTGCAGAAGTATGGAGTCACCCACTACAAGATACATTTAGAAGAGAGCTCCATGGTCAAGGGTGACAGTCAAGTGCGGTGTTACAGGAGCCTTCTCCAGGTCCTGGCTGAGGCTGGGATCAAACCTTTAGTAATATTGCATAGTGGAGATGGGCTATCTACTGTACGCCATACTACTGAACTTAATATGTATGTAGACTATGCTGACTTTGCCTTCCGCACGTTCGGGGACCTGGTCCACACTTGGATCACCTTCGATATCCCCAAACATGAGACAACTGTCTCTTTAAAGGGTCTGCTACAAGAACATGTGAAGATATCGAGCTTATACCACAGCAAGTACTCCACAACTGGTGAGGCGTCCTATTACATTTTGAATGATATCATGTTGAAGTCCTTTGCTTAGGTTGTACCTTAGCAACCAGATATTTTGGCTGTTTTCCTTATTATTGCCCCCTTTTACAACTGGGCATAAACCATTCTGTCACTTTGGGGCAGCTTTTTCCTCTGCTATGTCAGAGAAAAAAAGTTGGGTTCAGTCATCAGTGCTTTGTCAGGTCACCACTGTTAAAGGGCAGTAATCACCTTGTAGAAATTGATGTGATCAGCATCCTGCTCTGTCCATAGTGACTGTGACAGCAGTTGGATGCCCATGATCATGCTTTCGTCTTGGGAATATGTATTAATTAGATCCACTATAATTACAAGTGTGCATGCTGCATACTAATCATTTGTAAAACATGATTCATCGGCACAAAGAGCTACTTGTAGTAGGCATTAAAGTTATACTCCAGCCAGGTGGCTGCTCCTGGGGAGCCTATCCTTATCATACCTGAGACCTTGAGCAATGGTGTCCTCTAAAGCGATGCTTTGAGATACATTGCTATGTATGCCTAGATCTCATACCATTTTACCTGTTATATGTCCCTGCAGTATGTGTCCTGGCGGTTATTCCACCTATAGCAAGTCTCAGGTAATTTTGATTCAATCCCCTGCTCTCCCAGGAGATTTGCTTCTTAGCTTGGTTAACTTCAGCAATTATTGCTGCACTGACATACTTTTGCCCTTCGTGAGGGAGCCCCTGTGGCGTCCCTACCTTGGTTGTCATCTGGGCTCTGGTCTTTCTTGGATGATACTATGTATAACACCTCCTGAAGAAGCAGCTTTTAACTGTGAAACATATAAAGAATATACAGTACATCCTGAATCAAATGCCTTCAGCATCCGTCTGAGGCTACTATGTGACCAGTTAGACATGTTTGTATAACTTACTGTCTGTTGGGGTTATCTTGAATTGCTGTTTTAACATCCATTGTGCATCTTTGTCTTTTTAAACAATTTTGGACACACAAAAAGTATATATTTTTAATATTTTTGTTTAATAATTGTGTACCGAGATAGTCCATATTTCCGATTGGAGTAGTGACAAATTGCTGAAACAAGAAATGTAGGAATAAACGCTTTCTAAAAATGAATAAGTACGCTTTAACTCCTTGGGATAAGTGGAGACTATGCCCACATCCCTAAACACGAATTAGAAAAACAAAACCCTCTGGCGGGACTTTAACTAGTTCCACACCGCCTACCGTATATTTACTGCGGCAGTGTGGACGCTGGCCGTGAATCGCCGTAAAAAGGCGGCGATCTGCTGAGGAGTGTGCCCGCGGCTTGGGCAGACCCGATGTCTGCTGGCGAGCTGCGACGAGCGGCCACAGGCAAAGAACAGGGAACCGCAATATAAACACGGCGGTTCCCCATTCTGACAGTGCGGGCATGAGAGATCTACTGATCCCTGTCACTGGGATCAGTTAGATCTCTCATGCCCATGGTAGCCCAACCCCCCCACAGTAAGAACACACCCAGGGAACACACTTAACCCCTAGATCTCCCCCTGCAGGTTAACCCCTTCACTGCCAATGACATTTATACAGTAATCAGTGGACATTTAAATTTCTGATCGCTGTATAAATGTCATTGGTCCCAAAAAAGTGTCAAAAATGTCCGACATGTCCACCCCAATATCGCAGTACCGCTAAAAAACGCAGATCGCCGCCATTACTAGTAAAAAATAAATAAAAACCCCAGAAATGAATTCTCACCATCCGTAAACACGGCCATTTTTGCACAAACTAATCAATAAGCGACGATTGCAATTTTTTTTTATCACAAATATGAGGAAGAATATAAATCTGCCAAAATCGGTGAAAAAAAATGTATTTTTATATATTTTTTTGGATTTGAATTTTAGCAAAAAGTAAGAAATTTAGGTTTTTTTGCAAATAAAATCAAATGGGATCAAATAGCACCAAAAGAAAGCTCTATTTGTGGGAAAAAAAGGACGCAAATTTTGTTTGGTTACAACGTCGCACGACCGCGCAATTGTCAGTTAAAGCGACGCAGTGCCGAATCGAAAAAAGTGCTCTGGTCCTAAACTGGGAAATTCTTCCGGAGGCGAAGTGGTTAAAGGGCACAGGCTCCACTAAAAAAATAGGTACAAAGTAATGTAAAATTCCAAAAAAAGGGTTGCACTCTATTTCAATTACATAGTAGTGCAGTTAAAAAGTGGTTCTGTTATATGTATTTGTTGCATTTTAATGTAATACTGTTTCCTGTACACTGGGTTTTTGTAAACCCCACCCCATCTTCCCCCTTTTCTTCCCCAACCTTTTTAATTTTTGTAATAAACTATGAAATTTTACATTACTTTGTGCCTATTTTTTTAGTGGAGCCTATGCCCTTTATAGTCCCGAGGGTTTAGTTTTTCGAATGAACACTTTCATTCAATGGAATTGTTTATTGATTAGTTTGAAATAGTTAATGAACGTGGTAACACATAGTAACATTTCTCTTTCAAATTATAAAAAGTATAGTGGTAGTTTTACTAATGTCTTATCAATTTTCTCAGTTGTGTGCATTAAAATGCCCAAGTTTGCATATGAATCGGTGCTTGCCAAATCCCAGGCACCAGGTTGCCACGGTGGCCAGAAATTGAGTCCTAGTGCCTGGGATGCTTCCCCATCCCTGCGCGCACCCTCCCACTATGTATCCTGGGCTACACTTGCCCATCTGCGGGCCTGGGACCGGAATAGCGGGTGCCGTCGGGTAGACATCACTTCTGGGTCCCCGTTGACAGTTTCTTTGGCCATCAAGTCCGGGAAAGAATGTAATACAGCGTGATGTGCATTGCATTACATTCAGTGGAGCACAGGGGAGACATCCAGGGTCTTTTAGACCGTGCACGCCGGAATGAGAGCAATAATTCTAGCACCAGACCTCCTTCGCAAACGCTAAACTGATATTCTATAGGGGGCTTTTAAAACGTCACCTATGGAAAAAATAGGGTATTGAAGTTTGACGCTATTTCATGGGCATATGCAAATTTGAGGTTTGACATGTTGGGTATCTATTTACTTTGTGCAACTGCGGCTTTTATAGTTTACTAAAGAATTGGTTAATTTATTGTGTTTTTGTGCACCCTAAAATTAACTTTAACCATTTGCCGACCAGCCGGAGCCGATGCGCATGGCCAGCGGCCGCGATGTCCATCGGCCACCCGTGATCGCTCCTCAGAGAGCCAGAATGGGGATCTGTCAATGTAAACAGACAGATCCCTATTCTGACAGGGGAGTGGAGAGAGATTGTCTGTTCCTAGTACTCAGAAACAGCGATCTCTCTCCTCCTCCAGTCAGTACACTCCCCCCACGGTTCGAAACACCTCCCAGGGAACACTTAACCCCTTGATCGCCCCCTAGTGTTAACCCCTTCCCTGCCAGTTTCATTAATAAAGTAATGAGTGCATCTTTATATCACTGATCGCTGTATACATATCACTGGTCCCACTAAAAATCTATGTAGAAGAATACATATTGGCCTAAACTGATGAAAAGTAAAAAATATTGATTTTATTTAACATTGTCACTCTTTTTTTGTCTATAGCTTCATAACTAAAAACCGCAGAGGTGATCAAATACCCCCAAAAGAAAGCTCTATTTGTGGGGAAAAAAGGACATCAATTTTGTTTGGGTACAATGTCGCACGATCGCGCAATTGTCAATTAAAGTGACGCAGTGCAGTATCGCAAAAAATGGCCTGGTCATTAAGGGGGTAAATCCTTCCGGGGCTGAACTGCTTAATGTGTTTTTTACTGAAATGTTGTGTTTACTAGACCAGCCATTTTCAACCAGGGTGCCTTGAGGTTTATTCACAGGTGCCTTGGCAAAATGCCTAAAAATTGCCCCAATATTGTATACAAGCTGTGGGCGGATGAAATCTGCCTTTTAGTTACATAAAGCCACAGGTTTTCATTGTACACCATTGCAAACTTCTAGCTGCCAACCTCCTAATGACCAGTGACATCATCAGTTGATAAGAGTATGTCAGTTGCCCACATATCATGCTTGTTTGACCCTCCCCTGCCCCTCTCCATCAGATTTGGGGTCTCATTAGCTGAGTGATGGAGAAAAATTGAAGGAGAAGAGAAACATTGGAATTCTAGTCATCAGAACCAGTTTGCAAAAGTGTATTTGCTTTGGAAGAATAAATCCCCATCTATCGTTGGGTCTCCTATGTTTATTGATGTTGCTGCGTTATGTAAAATTATCACAACAGTTTTTACATTTTAGAATGGGGCGCCTCAAGACTGTCCATAATTTTGGAGGATGCCTTGAGATTGTCCGTAATTGAAATGGTGCCTTGACTGAAAAATTTTGAGAAACACTGTCCTAGACCTTTGCGGAAATATTGTGTGACATAAAAAATTGGAAGACTATGACTTTTAGTCTTTGACTAAAATGCCATTTTAGTTTTAGTCCCATTTTAGTCATTGTATTTTAGTCAACTAAAATCCCCAGTACATTTTAGTCGAATAAAATTATTTTAGTCAACTAAACGAATGTGTTTAGTTAAATTGTAATGCATTAGTTAAAGCGGAGGTCCGCCAGGGAAAAAAAAATTAATTAATAATAGGACACTTACCTGTTCTGGAGTCCAGCAATGTCTGCACCCGCCGCCGATCTTCGGATCGGGGGACAGTTGCAGCCGCCTCCATTGCGGGTAAGGGAGCCCGGACGTGTAGCATTACAGCTTCATGCCGGGCATCTTACTGCGCATGCGCGAGGCTCTGCCGCGCTCTGCTAGTAGCCAGGCGGCCAGTAACAGAGCGAGAAGGGAGGAGGGAGCTGGGCTGCTGACGTCAGCGGCCGCTGTGGCCGGCCAGAGCTCCCGGATGTGTGGAAAAGGACACCTGTCTAAAGACAGGTGTCCTCTCCCCCCCCCCCCCAGAAAGGTGCCAAATGTGACACCTGAGGGGGGTAGGAATCCAACCAGCGGAAGTTCCAGTTTTGGGTGGAACTCCGCTTTAAGCATTTCTCTAGAATTTCCAAACTCATTATATACTCCTGGAGTAAAAAAATTGAATATCATGTTATTATGGTATTAAGGTTTGAACAAATTCACAGATACAGATTTAGCCTCTCTGGACAGTCTTAGGAGGCCTGTAATGCTGCACAGTGCTCTTGGACGGTGGTCTGAGGAGGCCTGTAATGCTGCACAGTGCTCTGGATGGTGGTCTGAGGAGGCCTGTAATGATGCACAGTGCTCTGGACAGTTGTCTGAGGAGGCCTGTAAAGCTGCACAGTGTCCTGGACGGTGGTCTGAGGAGGCCTGTAATGCTGCACAGGGCTCTGGACAGTGGTCTGAGGAGGCCTGTAATGCTGTAGAGTGCTCTGGACGGTGGTCTGAGGAGGCCTGTAATGCTGCAGAGTGCTCTGGACGGTGGTCTGAGCAGGCCTGTAATGTTGCATAGAGCTCTAGACTATGGTTTGAGGATGCCTGCAATGCTGCATACTGCATAGTGCTCTGGACGGTGATCTGATGATGCCTGTAATGCTGCACAGTGCTCTGGATGGTGGTCTGAGGAGGCCTGTAATGCTGCACAGTGCTCTGGACAGTTGGCTGAGGAGGCCTGTAATTCTGCACAGTGCCTTGGACAGTGGTCTGAGGAGGCCTGTAATGCTGCAGAGAGCTCTGGACGGTGGTCTGAGGAGGCTTGCAATGCTGCAGAGTGCTCTGGACGGTGGTCTGAGGAGGCTTGCAATGCTGCAGGTCTCGTGAGACGTCGTAACGTTCGGAGGAGTCTGGTGGCAG
>BLSH010331398.1:255776-269550 GCA_018402905.1 Glandirana rugosa | reverse complement strand
CACCAAAGCCCCCCCCCCCCCCCAGCAGGGCTCCTATATAAAATTTGAAAAAAATAAAATATAATATTGTAAAAAATAATAAAAAAACAAAATTGAAAAATAAAAAAATAAAAATAAACTACTGACACTGATCTCTGCCCTTCTGATGTATATATATACACACACAGTCATGTTTGTTTGAGCTTTGTGGTGCACACCCTAATGCAATAGGCTGCGCACACCTATGACCGGGGTGATGCCTACATCTACAGGCATCATCCCGGTATGGATCTTTTCAGCTAGAAATGACCTTTCTATCAGAAGTGATTTGAGTGACTAATTAGCCACTCAATCACTTCAGTGGGTGGTAAAAGCACGGCCGCTGATAAGGCAGTACAGCCAGCCCTCCTGTATTGGGCCCAGGCCCCATCAGTTCAAAAGGGCGGCCCTGGCACCTGCCAAGCAGACACAACAGCTGTACTGCCATAATGCCAGCTCTTGTGACTCCTTTTGCAACTCTACCGGCTTCTCCTTCTTTCTCTTTCTCTGGATGCACTGCAGGGGAATTGGTATCTGTGTCCCCACCAGGCCTTCTTGTGTGCCCCCCTCCCTTGCAGCATTGCCAGCTTCCCTCCTCTCCTCTTCCACCAGCAGCTTCTGAGGGTACACAGCGGGGTGTTTCACGTTGGAGAGTGGGGTTGTGCAGTAAATATGTCCTATTTACCAGCCCCTTCCTTTCCTGAATGAATACAGTGAGCAATTTGGCAGTGATCACTCGCTGTGTGCATTCATCACTGAAGCCTAGTAAATTGTGTTTACTATGCTTCGGTTTGTTAATGAACAGGGAGCTCAGAGCGCTTCCCATCCATTCACTGTCCATTGCACTTCAGGCTGCAGAAAATGGTTTGGGGAATCTCTGTTCTCGATCCTTTTCTCTGTCTCAAATGTGAGACATCAGGAGTCTGTTTAGATCCCTGATATTTTACCAAAACCCCCCCAACAAGACTGCTAAAAGAATGTAAAAAAAAAAAGGTGAGGGGGGCTGTCAGGTAGGTTATATGGGGCCCTGTGATTTCTAATAGCAGCCCTGGGTGGTGTTTTAACTTGTTACATTGCATACCTTGCTCACACGTGGTTACGGTCTTATCCTATCTTTGTATTTGAAAATTCAAAATAAAGATTATTTTTAAAAAAGTAGCTTGACAGGTATGCTTACGTGTTTCAGCCACTCCAGTGCCTTATTCATTACTATGAATAAGGCTCAGAGTGGCTGAAACACAGTAGTGTTCCTGTCAAGCTGCTTTTTAGCCTTTTGATGTAATGAAGGATACCAAGGATCTTTACTGGAGTGCTGGCTTGTGTTTATAATGATCGTTACTGGAGTGGTTTGCAGAGACTGAAGCTGAGCACCAGTGAATGGAATTGGGTGAGATCAGGTGTGCATGTGTTCAATGATAAATTATTGACAAACTCCGCAATGTTACCTGTGCACATAATGATAAACAAGGGATCAGTCATTGATATGTTTAAAACAATCTTTTGCTCAAAAACAGTCATTTGACACAAAAAAGAAAAAAAATAATTTGGTAACATTTTTATTAAATTTTCTACCAGGGCCGATATTCGCTTTCCATAGAAAGTTTTTTTTTTGTGGATGAAACCACATATTTAGTGCAGTGTGTTTCATAAAAATAGTAGTGGGCCTTTTTAATGGGACACAAATGGAGAAAAAGCTTCTGTAGCGAAGCAGCCCCCCTTTTACTTACCTGAACCCAATCGTCCCAGTGACGGGGACGAGCACAGCAACTCTAGCCGCTGTCTCGGGTCCTCATTGGATAGATTGATAGCAGCAGGAGCCATTGGCTCCCACTGCTGTCGATCACATCCAGTGACACGGGAGCCGGGGGGCGGGGCAGAGTCCTGCTGTCGATGTCAATGAACACAGCAGCAGGACTTGGGAGCGCGCCCACACGAGAGTCCCCATTGAAAGTGGCTCTCCGTGGGGGCACTGGAGAAGAGGAAGAGACAGGAGCGCCGCTGGGGGACCCTGGAAGAGGAGGATCGGGGCCGATCTGTGCAAAACCCTTGTACAGAGGAGGTAAGTATAACATGTTTGTTATTTTTTTTAAAAAAACAAACCTTTACAATCCCTTTGATCCAAAATGTAGCCACCCTAACAGTGGCGGCTGCTCATAAGGGGCACAGGGGCACCGCCCCCATAATCTCCATGCAGGGCACCGAACGCATGGATTTCTATGGGTTTTTTTTTTGAAGCACATGATTAGAGCCTGGGGCTCTAATTGGCTTAAAAAGGGTGGGCTCAGGGTGCAGAGCCCACCCACTTGTGTGAAATTAGCAAATTAATATTCACTATTGCCTTCCCGCTTCTCCTCCCAGCCAATCAGGAAGCGGGTCTTAAGACCTGATTGGCCAGGAGGAGAAGCGACCAGGTTGGGCGGTAGGAAAAACAGGGGGGAAGCCGCCAAAGCCGCTGAGGAGGAGAAGCAGGGGGAAAGCCGTCAAAGCTGCCAGCGACCTGGGTGGGGTAAGTAGTGCAGGACGATCGACTGAGCAACGGGCGGGGGTGGCTGGGAGGTATGTTTGCCGCCCCCACCCCCTCCCAAAATGGAGCACCAGCCGCCACTGCACCCTAATGTAGAAGGTCTGTTACTGGCAGCAACACCAGGTAAAAATAAAGGAAAGCAAGCATAAAAAGAAGAAAACTAATGTAGCCACCACATCTAATGATTGGTAAGCTGTGATATATTACTTTTTGTTTTTGGATTTAACACCACTTTAACAATTTTTCTTCTTTACATTTTTAGAACTTGAAGAAGGATCTAAAGATTTTAGTATTTGGTTTATCCCTCACAAACTGTAATGGCAATCTGGAGAGCAGTAAAAATCTTATGGCATTTAATATACATACAGGTAAGAATGCATCATATTTTATGATATTGTGGCTGCACCCAGCTTAGACGCAATCCTCCACCCTACCTAGCAAATACTTAGCTTTACTTTGCTTTGCCATATCTACATTCAAAGAAGCCAAAAGATAAGATAGTACTTCCAGGTACTGATGAGCATGTGACTCAATCCATGTGACAGCACAGGGCCAGTCAACAGAATCTATAGCCCTGTGTGAGCTGTGACTCCAATGACTCATAGCTTACAGACAATATTTCTTCAATTCCAGCAGTTAAAGAGAACCTGTTGCTTTGCAAAAAAATATTTCTCTTACATTCCTTGACAGACACAGCTCTTCTAATTCTTGAGCATAGGGTTTTAGCGCCACCCACAGGAGTAGGACTTTAGACAAAAAAGAATACAGAGAGAATAGACAGCTTTTTTTGCCTCGACTTCCAATGACAGGTACTGGAAGTAAGGCAAGATCTCCCCAACAGGACCAAAAATAGCAATAACAATCCAATCTTTCTCCACTGTATCCAAAGTGAACAAAAAAGATTTGGTTGAAGTTCGACTTTAAAATAAAGTGCAGACATACCTATAGCCTACCCCATTCCTCGTCTATTTTTTCTCGTCCCACACCTCCCCCCCGGGCCGCAGGGACAGCTTGGCGCAGAGGGTTGTTGTGTCTGCAGGTTATTAACTCTATTTTCTTCATTTCAGCTATAACCAGGACAGGCGCCACCTTCTTGGGATATGATGTCAACAATTTTCTCCCTGTATCTTCAGGTAAAGTAGGGTAGGTATTTGTTGCATTTATGGGGTCAGTTTACCCAAAAATGGTGCTTATTTATTGGTTTAGCCAGAAGTTTGCTTACATCATTTGTCTTTTAGAAGTGAAAATTCCCAGCAATAGTTCAGAGACCGCAAGAGGTAGAAGAGACTGCTGGGTGAAGGGTCAATAACTGCCCATAATGGGCTGATTATCAAGGGGAAAATTCAGAAAAAAAAGAGAAGGGTGAAAGCCACCACAACAATTAAAAAAATGTGCTAATGTAGACTTATCTAGGAGAAGGCTTTGAAGACCAAAGCAAGGTGAAGATGGCAGCATTAGATTACCTTGGTTCCTCAGCACATTTGAATTCACATCCATTAAACCTTTAAACAAATAGATACCGTATATACTCGGGTATAAGCCGAGTTTTTCAGCACATTTTTTGTGCTGAAAAAGACCCCCCTCGACTTATACCCGAGTCATTGTCTGTGGGTGATCAGTAGATTCACATTAAACAGAGCCGTGTTGCTTCTAAGAGCCGTTCTGTGCTTGAAACTGTGACTAATCACATTGGAATGCAGAGAATGCTGAGAGAGGTGTCAGATTTTCAGCTTGATGTCGGCAGGTGGGTGGGACAAGCTGATGTTAGTGGTTCAGTCCCGCCCACCTCCTGATCTCCGTGAAGAGCTGCAGCTCTCTCTCAGCATTCTCTACATTCCAATGTGATTAGTCACAGTTACAAGCACAGAACGGCTCTTAGAAGCAGCACAGCTCTGTTTAATGTGAATCTACCTTACTCATCCCTTATGTGTTCTGGCTACAGTCTCTGTGTCCTGGCTAAAATCCCTGTGTCCTGGCTAATACCCCTGTGTCCTGGCTAATATCCCTGTGTCCTGGCTAAAATCCCTGTGTTCTGGCTCCCTGTCCCTGTGTTCTGGCTGCTGCATTTCCCACCCTAGGCTTATACGCGGGTCAGTAAGTTTTCCCATATTTTTTGGGCAAAAGTAGGGGGTCGGCTTATACACGACTATATACGGTACTTTGCCATTGCCAGGATAACCAAGGCCAGACCACACAGCAGTATTTCTCATGAACCTTAGCTTTGCCCAAGCTATGTAACTGACAGACAGAAGAAAACAAACTCCAAGAGTGTCTTGTGGAATCTGAGATTATTTTCTCTTTCAATGATTTTTATTGTTTTTATCAAAAGGAAATAACAAATATATTCTCCCTTGGCCAAATAAAAACTTCACAGTGTTCACACATTTCACCAGATCAATACAATGAATACAACATTTACCTGTTTGTTAGGCTACTTTTTCCATATGCAGTGGGAAAATAATGATTTGATCCCCTGCAGATTTTGTAAGTTTGCCCACTTACAAAGAAATGAAGGGTCTATAATTTTTATCATAGGTGTATTTTAAATGATAAACACGGCGAGTCCCCCTCCTCAAGAAGACACATGTACAGTCATGCCAATGAACATCTAAATGATTCAGAGAAGGATTGTGAGAAAGTGCTGTGGTCAGATGAGACCAAAATTGAGCTCTTTGCCATTAACTTGACATACTGTGTTTGGAGGAAGAATAATGCTGACTATGACTCTAAGAACACCATCTCTACAGTCAAGCACGGAGGTGGAAACATGATGCTTTAGGGCTGTTTCTCTGCTAAAGGTACAGACCGAATTTTCCACATTGAGGAGCCAATGGACGGGGCCACGTATTGTAAAATCTTGGACGAGAACCTTCTTCCCTCAGCCAAAAAGGTCTTCATCATTCTTAATCCTATAGAAACTTTATGGAGGGAGCTGAAACTTCAAGTTGCCAAGAGACAGCCAAGAAACCTTAAGGATTTAGAGAAGATCTGTAAAGAAGAGTGGACCAAAATCCCTCCTGAGATGTGTGCAAACCTGGTGACCAACTTCAAGAAACGTCTTAGCTCTGTACTTGGCTTGCCAACAAGGATTTCTCCACCAAGTACTAAGTCATGTTTTGCTTGGGGATCAAATATTTATTCTACTCACTGAACTGCTACTTAATTTATAACATTTGTATCATGTGTTTTTTTTTCTGGATTGGTTGATATTCCGTCTCTATCATTTAAAATACACCTATGATAAAATCATAGACCCTTCATTTCTTTGTAAGTTGGCAAATTTACAAAATCTACAGGGATCAAACAATTATTTTCCCCACTGTACATTGTTGTTGAATCATATGCTATGGGAAACTCCATGCAAAACTGGGCACAACATCTGGCCCATCAAAAAAGCATTGAAGAAATCAGGTATGACCAAAGAGATTAGTACTAAGAAATAGAAAAGTGAAAGTAAGCAGAGATAAAGGGACGGTCAGAGTCTCCAAGAAAGGGAGAGGGGGGGAATAGGGGGTCTAAACTCAAGTTGAATAATCTGTTATCTCTTATCCATTATCTGTCCCATTGGGTCAAAATCTTTGGGTTTTTTTTGCTCTGACGGTATTATATTTTATCCATGGATCCCATACCTTTTTTTAAATGCTTTCACTTTATCATTTAAAATAGCCAATAGTTTTTTCATGATCTAGCAATGGCCATTTTCTCCACTATTAAGGCTGGGTTCACATATGAGCCGTTCGTGGCTCACAAAAGGGGTCCGGTGCGTCCTGGTTCACCATTTCAGGTCCAATTTCAGCCCCAATTTCGGACCTGAAACTAACCAAAAGATGCACAGCAATTTTGTGCAAATCACACCGGACCTGCTGCGGAGATATGTGAACCGGCTCAAAATCTCCTGCTATTATGAATAGTATGCGGAGAACCCACATCCAATTCACAATGGTGTGAACCCAGCCTAAGATGAATGAGATCAGTTTTTTAGAGTGTCTATGTGCCTCCTCGACTGTTTTTTTTAGTTAAGCATATAGAGGAGATTTTCTTTAGGTTGATTTGTGTAAAGAAAAATTGTGTAGGCAGATCCAAAATCTTCTAACTTTCAAACATGCCAACCACACGTGGCATGCTGTTCCCTCTTTTCCACAACCTCTGCAACAGGTTCAGGGAGCATTTGGAATATATGAGGCTAATCTCATCGGAACCATGTACCAGTGCAGTAATATTATATAATTTGCTTCTATGACAGATTCTGAGATACTTAGTGTGTAAAATCATAGCAGAACACAGCAGCAGGATCACAAACCCTGGATATGTTTTTCACCCAAAGGTTTTGAATGAGCACCTTCAGGTATGAAATTTTTCCTGGATTTCTGATTCCACAGATGTTTTATGCTATGATTTTACATAATAAAATATTTCCAATTCAGCAAGATACTCATGGAGCCTGTCTTCTTCTCTGTAGCTATGCCATTAAAGCCAGCAACTGAGAAGAAGGATGAAGCATGGGCCCTTCATCAAAGCAAAGGATTCCAGCCAGCACCAAGTGTGGAAATTTCCAAAAATAGCAAGCCTGCAAAAAATTGTAGGACAGAGGTTAGGCAGATTCCTCACTACCATTGTCTAAAAGGAGAAGGTGTTCTAGGGGGATGCAGGCCCCCTTTTGAACTAATAGGACATTGGCCTGGTATGGGAGAGCAGGCTATACTGCCTTATCATTGGCCCTGGTGCACGGGGGGATTAGGGTGTGTCTAGGCATACCCAGCACACCCCCTGCGCACACCTATGGATCTCAACTAAACTGTCAAACCATCGAATGGCTGGTGTCATAACTGATAACATGTGCAGCATCAGGGCAGTTGAAGATCAAACAGAGGCCAAGATGGCAGCTTCCTTGGCTGAAAATGATAGCAGGGTTTAGTTTGCTTTAAGGTTGAACAGATCCTTTAGTTTGAACTGAAACCCTAGCAACCAAGAGAAATATTATATACAGCAACTACTTACAACAAAGTAACTTTTTGTGGGGAAATTACTTCTCTCATTTAAATTCCTGTAATCATGGGAAAAGGCTGATTGTTTCTAGTGTTGCAGATCACAGAAGCAGCTGGATGGATCTTCACGGTCATCGTTCACCACTGTTTGGGAGAAGTTTGCCAGCCAGACACCAGATGAGCGTGATGCCTTCTTATCTGAAGCATTCCCTGGTGGTATTTTGTGGGGTTCTTCTTCTGCTGCCTTCAAGGTTGAAGGGGGCTGGACTGAGGGTGGAAGAGGACAGTCTATATGGGATGTGTTTGGAGAACAAGGCAATGCTCAAGACAATGCCACTGGAAATGTGGCCTCTGACAGCTACAACAAGATTGACTATGACGTATACCTCCTGAGAAGTCTACAGACTAAGGTCTACTACTTCTCCATCTCCTGGTCCCGAATCTTCCCAACAGGGAGAAAGTCCACAGTTAACAAATGGGGAGTGAAATACTACAATAAATTGATTGATAGATTAATAGAAGAAAACATTACACCAATTGTGGCACTATACCACTGGGATCTGCCTCAGGCTCTGCAGGAGACAGGTGGCTGGCAGAATGAAGCCATCGTTGACGCCTTTGAGGAATATGCTGATTTCTGCTTTAGCAGTTTCGGAGACCGTGTGAAGATCTGGATAACCTTCCACGAACCCTGGGTGGTCAGTTATGCAGGTTATGGCACTGGAGAGCATGCCCCTGGGATTAAAGATCCAGGGAATGCCCCGTTCAAGGTGAAAATTACAAAAATAAAAAGCATAATGTTCTTTCTAGATTTCAATCCTTTTATTATATTTTTATGCATTTAACAAAACAGAGGTCCCATGAGGGGTAAAAGTAGACAAGCGCTTGGGTACAAATTTTCATCATGGGGTAACCAATATAGTGAAGACAAAGCATTCAAACAGGGTAGAGAAGAGAAATACCGTTACATCTCAACAATTGCTAGAACGCTGAAGGAAAGAGCAGGTTCTAAAGAGGTCATCCCTCTTATTCAACATTCTCGCTTGCTGTCTTACTTGCACCAAGTGCCTAAACAAATACAAATTACTATCAAGTAGAAATTTGACTTGGTTGTCCAAAAGAAGTAAGAAGGAGGCAGGGCAAGGAGGAAACATGAAGACGATGAGAGAGAAAGAACGGAAGTAGAAAAGATATGATCAAGATCCCCAGGATGCATTAGAGTCTCGTCAGTTGTCGCAGCCAGACTTCTAGGTCTTAACAAACATCGACTGGGTATTGAGGATACATAAGCGTTTATCGTGAATCATTATCCAGTTTAGTTTTTGAGCAACGTATTCAATTGGGACCACTGACTGGTTCCAACACCTAGCTCAACCTACCTTGTAAAAAAAAATAAAATCCACAACTACAAAGCTGTAATAAACTGCAGTGGTCATTCTTAGAATAGCATGTGAAGTCAAAAAGCACAACCAATGCCTTTGGCCCAATAGGGCTGCTTTTTGGCTCCTGAGTACTGATGCAATTATATACACACCACAAAACAATATAAAGCATGTACAAAACAAAACATGCCATATATAAAGTATATCCTGAAAATGATTAAGGCCTCCACTTGAGGATAAAATCAGTCCTTTATTCTTCTTCCTATGAAACATCTAATCCTGTCTAAAGCCTAGTACACACTACTAGTTTTTTTTTTGGTTCAACCTAGCGGGCTGAACGAAAAAAAATGGACAGCTCAGGTTGGAGCCACTGTACTAACCATCCAATGTTAGTACAGCGATCTCCCCTTGCTGTTCTATTATGTTCTGACAGGAGGACAGCTCCCCCTGCCAGAACACTCTCAGTCACTGGCTGGTGACCGGTCGACAGACCTTTATTGGTCATGTCCTTTCGAAAGAAGCCAACCGAGCTGCTGGGTTCTGTCGGACCAGTTGCAGTACACACGGGTCTTATGTCTGCTGGTCTTCTATTGAACCAGCTGATGCCGCCTGACGTATGGCCCGTGTGTACGGTGCTTAAGAAACACTACATTATATGCAGATACCGGATTTCAATTCCATGTATATGATAAAGACCTTCAGGTTGAAATGTGTCATCTGCATATCTGACGTCTAGTGGAAAAAATTACTGCAAGAGACTTTGCGGGAGAGGAGGTGAGTATCGCATTCAACAACTCAAGGGAGACTCTTTTTTTTGCTTGGAGTTGGGTTTTAAGGGCTGATTTTAGGGGTTAACTCTAAAGTGATCAGAGAGGATAGGATGTGTAAAGTCTAAACATTTTTTTTAGATTTAGGCTGGGTTCACACTTAGGGTTTTCCCCGCATCCAATTTGCATGACAGGAGACTGTGACCAGCTCTCAATGGACCTGGTTCACACAAAGAGTCCTGTGCATCTTTGGCTCCATTTCAGGTATAAATTCAGGCAAAAATTAAGACCTGATTCACACCTGAAATGGAGAACAGGGACACACGGACCCCCTGCTGCGAGCCACGGTCGCAGCTAGTGTGAACCCAGCCTTAGACAGTAGAGTAGGGAGAGTAGGGAATGGTAAAAACCCCTGATGAGTTTTTTTTTTTTGCTATCTCTATCCCATTGGGGTGATTTACTTTCACATTCTGTCTTAAGGTACAACAGAAAAGTGAGAGGAGAGCTCCCTTAGGACAGCAGTAAAATCACATAGGGGTTGTAATCCCAATCCTATCCAAAACATGGAAAAAGTTTTGGCTTGTCATACACTTTAGCCATATTTGAAACTTTATGATTTGTATTTCTGTAAGCAGAACTGCCTGCTCAGTAACACTCTTTCTTATGTTGTTTGCACAGGTTACCCATAATATTGTGAAGGCTCATGCAAGGGCCTGGCATGTCTTTGATGATAAGTATCGTGCGGAGCAATATGGAGCAGTGGGCATCTCTCTGAATTCAGACTGGGCAGAGCCGACTAACCCCAATGACCCAGAAAGTGTGAGCGCTGCAGAGCGATATCTCCAGTTCATGCTGGGATGGTTCGCTCATCCTATTCTGTTGAATGGAGACTACCCCGAGGTTCTGAAGACACAGGTAAACCAGAAGAACACCCAGTGCCCCAGCATAGTGGCTCCATTGCCCACTTTCACGGAAGCAGAGAAAAACTATATTCTTGGTACTGCAGACTTCCTTGGGATCTCCCACTACACATCCCGGCTGGTCAATGTCTCTAGCAGCTCTGTTTGTGAGTCCAGCTATGAAAACATTGGTGGGTTTACTACACATGTGGATCCTTCCTGGCCAACCACCGCCTCTCCATGGATCTCAGTTGTGCCATGGGGCCTCAGGAGGCTTTTGAATTTTGTCAAGGAAGAGTATGGAAAAGCAGTAACGTCAATATTCATAACTGGCAATGGAATGCCAACATCCAGTACAGAAGATGTATTCAATGACACGGCCAGAGTGCAGTACCTAACCTCCTACATCAATGAAGCTCTTAAAGGTAATGCCCATTTAATAAGAAATGTGACATTTAAAAGGCTTGAGAATTTGCATTTAAGCAATATCTGCTACTTTGCCCATTTGCTTCTCAACCTACTGATACTTACCTTACTACTCAATTGTCTATGGAAGACCTCAGAAATAACCGGTTATTCTAGTGTGGAAGACCTTCTCTTATTCCTTTTATTATGCCAGGAACAAACATTCATATATTTATATACATATATATATATATAAAATTACATGGACTGGTGGGTACGAAGAGAGATGTAGTATGCTGCCCTCCCCTAAACAGGCATAGAAAATTGGAGGTTTCCCCTATAAGGTTTTCATGGCAGCAATAAGAACACCAAATATGATTATTATGAAAAGTAAAAATGTATTTATTCAAGTATCACAATTTCTTTTGCATCTCCATAAATTTGTTGCATATTAGAGAGATAAAACATGAACCCTGGTTGTGCAAACAAGGGACCTATACATCATACAATGTTGCAGAATCCCAATGTTGCAGGGGATCACAAGTGAATCCCTCACTTGTGACTCCTTGCAAGCCTTTGAGTGAAGGTGGGATTCCGGGCCATGAGAGCGGGGACAGCCAAGAAGAGCCAAACTCTGTGATCTTTTTTAACCATACCCTGGTTTGTTGTTCAGTGAATGTTCAGTGAAGGACACTTCCCCCTGAGGAAGACCTACAAACCCTTTAAAGGTCGAAACGCGTTGGAGCACCAACGCAGCTATTGCGGTGTCATTTATGATCCTTCCCACTGTAAACACTGCAACATTGTATGATGTATATGGAGATGAAAAAGAAGCTGTGATACTTGAATAAATACATTTTTACTTTTCATAATAATCATATTTGGTATTATTATTGCTGCCATGAAACCCTTATAGGGGGAACCTCCCATTTTATATATATATATATATATATATATATATATATATACAGTATCTCTGAGTACACCCCTCAGATTTTTGTAAATATTTTATATCTTTTCATGTGACAACACTGAAGAAATTACACTTTGCTACAATGTAAAGTAGTGAGTGTACAGCTTGCATAACAGTGTAAATATGCTGTCCCCTCATAATAACTCAAAACACAGCCATTGATGTCTAAAACGCTGGTAACAAAAGTGAGTACACCCCTAAGTGAAAATGTCCAAATTGGGCCCAATTCACCATTTTCCCTCCCTGATGTCATGTGGCTCGTTAGTGTTACAGGGTCTCAGGTGTGAATGGGGAGCAGGTGTGTTAAATTTGGCGTTATCGCTCTCACTCTCTCATACTGGTCACTGGAAGTTCAACATGAGGGCAAAAGAACCCTCTGAGGAGCTAAAAAAAAGAATTGTTGCTCTACATAAAGATGGCCTAGGCTATAAGAAGGTTGTCAAGACCCTGAAACAGCGCTGCAGCATGGTGGCCAAGACCATGCAACGGTTTAACAGGACAGGTTCCACTCAGAACAGGCCTCGCTATGGTCAACCAAAGAGGTTGAGTGCATGTGCTCAGCATCATATCCAGAGGTTGACTTTGGGAAATAGATGTATGAGTGCTGCCAGCATTGCTGCAGAGGTTGAAGGGGTGGGGGGTCAGCTTGTCAGTGCTCAGATAATACGCAGCACACTGCATCAAATTGGTCTGCATGGCTGTCATCCCAGAAGGGACGACAAATATGATGCACAAGAAAGCCTGCAAACAGCTTGCTGAAGACAAGCAGACTAAGGACATGGATTATTGCAACCATGTCCTGAAGTCTGATGAGACCAAGATAAAATTATTTGGTTCAGATGGTGTCAAGCGTGTGTGAGGTGAGGAGTACAAAGACAAGTGTGTCTTGCCTACAGTCAAGCATGGTGGTGGGAGTGTCATGGTCTGGGGCTGCATGAGTGCTGCCAGCACTGGGGAGCTACAGTTCATTGAGGGAACCATGAATGCCAACATGTACTGTAACATACTGAAGCAAAGCATGATCCCCTCCCTTTGGAGACTGGGCCGCAGGGCAGTATTCCAACATGATAATGACCCCAAACACACATCCAAGATGACCACTGCCTTGCTAAAGAAGCTGAGGCTAAAGGTGATGGACTGGCCAAGCATGACTCCAGACCTAAACCATATTTAGCATCTGTAGAGCATCCTCAAATGGAAGGTGGAGGAGCGCAAGGTCTCTAACATCCACCAGCTCTGTGATGTCATCATGGAGGAGGGGAAGAGGACTCCAGTGGCAACCTGTGAAGCTCTGGTGAACTCCATGCCCAACAGGGTTAAGGCAGTGCTGGAAAATAATGGTGGCCACTCACAATATTGACAATTGAGACATTTTCACTTAGGGGTGTACTCACTTTTGTTGCCAGCAGTTTAGACATTAATGGCTGTGTGCTGAGTTATTTTGAGGGGACAGCAAATTTACACTGTTATACAAGCTGCACACTCACTACTTTACATTGTAGCAAAGTGTCATTTCTTCAGTTTTGTCACATGAAAAGATAGAATAAAATATTTACAAAAATGTGATGGGTGAGATACTGTGTATACATATGTGTGTATATATGTGTGTGTATATATATATACAGAGGCGGCTCTAGGCTTTGTGAGGCCTTAGGCAAAACTTAGATATGAGGCCCCAGTCACGCCCATAATGGGAAAAATATTTTAAGTGATAAAAATTAACTGTATTAGGTTACATTTCATCACTCACACGTCGAACATATTGTCACATTTAAACGACAGGGGAGTTTTATTGAGTTGTGTGTCGGTAATTACAGATTT
>BLSH010331398.1:230087-242993 GCA_018402905.1 Glandirana rugosa | reverse complement strand
ATGGTGACCCTCTACCACTTTGATCTTCCCCAAGCTCTCCAAGATTTGGGTGGCTGGGAGAATAGCGCTGTTATTGAAGCCTTCAATGACTATGCTGACTTTTGCTTTAGGACATTTGGAGATAGGGTCAAGTTCTGGATGACATTCCACCAACCGCACACCATTGCAACAGCTGGCTATGGAACTGGTATACACCCACCTGCAGTGAAAGACCCTGGCTATGCTCCATACAGAATAGGTCACAACTTGTTGAGAGCCCATGCCAGAGTCTACCATACTTATGATGATAAGTATCGAGGAAACCAAACAGGTGTGATCTCATTAAGTCTCAACACAAACTGGGTGGAACCCAATGACCCAACAGACCCAAAGGACATTGAAGCTGCTGACCGTTACCTGCAGTTCACACTGGGGTGGTTTGCTCACCCCATCTTCATAAACGGTGATTACCCTGAGGCCATGAAATGGCAAGTGGACAGCAAGAGTGCGCTACAGGGTCTCTCATCCTCCAGACTTCCAACTTTTACAGATGAAGAAAAGACCTACATCCAGGGCACAGCTGATGTTTTTTGTATTAACATCTACACCACCAAAATAGTTCAACAGAAAACTGTCAGCTTGCACCCTCCATCTTTCAGTGCTGATATTGACATTGTAGAAAGATTTGATGATAGTTGGCCTACCACAGCTTTTTATGATGTTTACAGGGCAGTAGCTTGGGGAATGAGGCGGCTGCTTAATTGGATTAAAGAAGAGTACGGAGATGTCCCAATCTATGTCACTGAAAGTGGACTTTCAATGGACAATAACACAGATTTTGACGACATTGCCCGAATAGAATATTACATGACATACATTGATGAAGCATTGAAAGGTCAGTAAATTGTCTGTCTATCTATCTAACTCTATCTATATCTATTTTTATGTAGGCTGCCACTGATGACTTCCCTTTGAAAATTTTCTACCTGCCTGGTTGTCATTCTGGTCTGATGGCTTTATTACTTTCTGACTCACAGGGATTGATTTACTAAAACTGGAGTGCAAAATCTGGTGCAGCTCTGCAAAGAAACCAATCAGCTTCCAGTTTTTTCTTTTTTTGTCAAAGCTTAAGGCTGGGTTCACACATATGAGAATTAGAATTTGCATGACCGGCAAGTGTGGCCGGCTCTCAGCGCTCATCTTCGTGCTGGGAGGCACAGCCAAGTGGATCCTAACAATATTGTCAGGACCCTTCCAGGCCCTGGAGCAGCTCATCTTCATTAGCTGATAGTGGGCAAACATAGGTGTACTCCTGTGACCCACAAGAGAAGTTTTTGCCATAGTTTTCTTTTAATCCATTCTCTGCAATAAGGTAAACCCCGCCCCCATCCCTAAACACTTGCCTGAGTCCTGTCACAGATCCAGTGCTGTTCTGGCTGCTTCACCACTCTCCTCATTTCCTGGTTTCACAGGAGACACCATAGCATAGCTCGGGAGTGCACCTGCACAGGTGCCCCCATAACTAGGAAGGAAGAAGGAGCAGCCAACAGGGGATTTCCAGAATAGGAGGTAAGGGATCACTCTGTGCAATATCGTTGCATAGAGCAGGTAAGTATAACATCTTTTTTATTTTAGAAATGTAGCCTTTAATATTACTTTGCACTTTAATATCAGATTGCAGTACTGATGTAATGATTTCTCTCTCTGCATCATTCTATGCAAGTTCAATGCGTCATGGTGACACCCAGTCCACGATGCCTTGCTATTAATTGATGTCCTCAGTCTGCAGGGTTAAATAACGCTGGGCATCGTTTAACCCACAAGACAGGGACATCTAACGGCAGAAAGAAACTACAGCGCCACTCTCAGGGGGATGTACGTATTGCATCCAGAGCTGCTTTTTGTTTCAATCCCCTGCTTGGAGGATTAAATTGGAGGATTTGCTTTATAGACCACAGTGCTGTAATGGTGGTTCTGGATGAGTGACTTGCAGTATTAAAGCCCAACAAAGAGGTCAGGAAAGGCAGCATCCATGTTTCTGTTTACTCTTTATAATTTCTGATGATATGTGTAAATGAGGGAAGCCTTATTTGCTAATTGCACATAAAACTGTGTTCCTTGTTTATTAGTGCAGCATAGTGACTGTGCTTTTGTATTCTCCTTATTTCCACAAAAGCCCTTTGAGAGAGCTCTGCCAATACGTGTATAGTGAAAACAATACACTCACTAGTGAAGGATTGTACTGATTGTTGATTCTACTGGAGGATATTCATATAAAGCTATAAAATTTGATATTGACATTTTTTACTGTTTTGTGAAGCTTACAGCATTGATAGTATCAATCTAAAGGGTTACTGTGCGTGGTCTCTAATGGACACCTTTGAGTGGGAACAAGGATACCAACTCCGGTTTGGACTTCATCATGTGGATTTCAATAATCCCAATCGCCCAAGGACAGCCAAGCGCACAGCCATTTATTACACCGAGGTGATACGCAACAATGGAATACTACAGTCTAGAGATGATGAATTCCTGTATGATGAATTCCGCCCTGACTTCGCTTGGGGTGCGGCCTCCTCTGCATATCAGGTACAGCAATGGTGCTTTTCTGGAAATGTTTTTTTTCTCTGACAGGCATAAGCATATACAGTGCCTTGAAAATGTATTCATACCCCTTGAACTTTATCACATTTTGTCACATTACAACCAAAAACATAAATGTATTTTATTAGGATTTTATCTGATAGACCAACACAAAGTGGCACATAATTTTGAAGTGGCAGGAAAATTATAAATGGTTTTCAACATTTTTTACAAATAAATCTGTGAAAAGTGTGGGGTGCATATGATTTTTTCCCCCCTGAGTCAATACCTTGTAGAACCTCCTTTCACTGCAATTACAGCTGCAAGTCTTTTGGGGGATGTCTCTACCAGCTTTGCACATCTAGAGAGGACATTTTTGCCCATTCTTCTTTGCAAAATATCTCAAGCTCTGTCAAACTGGATGGAGAGCGTCTGTGAACAGCAATTTTCAAGTCTTGCCACAGATTTTCAATTGGATTTAGGTCTGGAGTTTTCTGTCGCACATAGCGTTTTTCTTTTTGGCCAAAAAGTTCAACTTTGGTCTCATCTTCCAGAGCACCTTCTCCCACGTTTGCTGTTTCCCCCACATGGCTTTTCGCAAACTGTAAACGGGACTTCTTATGGCTTTCTTCTTGCCACTCTTCCATAAAGGGCAGATTTGTGGAGTGCATGACCAATAGTTATCCTGTGGGCAGATTCTTCCACCTGAGCTGTAGATTTCTGCAGTTCCTCCAGAGTTACCATGGGCCTCTTGGCTGCTTCTCTGATTAATGCTCTCCTTGTCTGGCCTGTCAGTTTATGTGGACGGCCATGTCTTGGTAGGTTTGCAGTTGTGCCACACTCTTTCCATTTTCGGAGGATTGAACAGTGCTCCGTGAGATGTTCCATGCTTGAGATGTTTTTTTTTATAACCTAACCCTGCTTTATACTTCTCCACAACTTTATACCTGACCTTCCTGGTGTGTTCCTTGGTCTTCATGATTCACTAAGGCTCTCTAACAAACCTCTGAGGGCTTCACAGAACAGCTGTATTTATACTGAGTTTACATTACACACAGGTGGACTCTATTTAATAATTAGGTGACTTCTGAAGGCAATTGGGTCCACTAGATTTTAGTTAGGGGTATCAGAGTAAAGGGGGCTGAATACAAATGCACCCTACACTTTTCAGATATTTATTTGTAAAGAATTTTGAAAACCATTTATCATTTTCCTTCCACTTCACAGTTATGTGCCAATTTGTGTTGGTCTATCAAATAAAATCCCAATAAAATACATTTACGCTTTTGATTGTAACATAACAAAATGTGGAAACTTTCAAGGGGTATGAATACGTTTTTCAAGGCACTGCATTTTCCTGTGAAATTGCTATAACCCATAGTGACTGATCAGATGTGGGGTTACTGTAGCCATGTTAGTTAAAGATAAAATTTGACTGATTGCTGCAGGTTGCTATATATTGAAAATTACTAACTGCCTTCTTAACATGGAACTCTAGCCAAAGCTATTCCTTGTCAAAGAATGAAATTGATTGCGCTGAGTGTCAAAACTAAAATGATTTCAGTGATTAAAAACGAAAACAGTGATAGCTGCAGTCACTATATATCTACATAAATATAGTCAATGAATAAACATAAAAAGGTGTTGTGCTATCCAGATAAAGTGCTAGTACATAAATAATCACATGAAAATAAATAAAGTGTTTAAACAAGCAGAATTCATACTAAATAGATAATTTCATTACCATTCAAAAAAATTAATTTAGAAAAAAGTGTACAGTGCAAAATAATCCATCAATATATGCTCAGTGCAAAACAGTCCATATCAGTGATGCCCAAATCCAAAGATGCTGTGTGTATATGCACCACCTCACACCCGGGTGCGCACCCCACTCACAAGCTGCTTACAGACATGTAAGACTCCAAAGATGGAGGTCTGGCTGCACTTTTTAGGGAGAAATCCCACTGGGATAGATGGATGGCACAGTCCCGGGCTCAGGAACAATTAATTCTAAAGTAACGTAACTCCTGAACCCCTGGATTGCGTCCTATTGGATGAAACACGTCAGGTGGAGCTACAGTGGTGACGTAATCACGCCCGCCTGGGTGTTGACTGTGCTGATCAAGTTTACATGCTGTTTTTGACCTGCTTTTGTAAGTAGCTCTTTATCTAAATAAATGCTGTTATTTTATATTGCTACACTATGAGTCCCTTCTTTACATTTATCCCTTCCTAAGCTTAATTTGAGGACTGCCTTGGTTACTTTTGAAACCATTGTTCCTGAGCCCGGAACTGTGCCATCCACCCATCCCAGTAGGATTTCTCCATAAAAGTGCAGCCAAAGCTATTCCTTAGTTTGGATGGAGTTGGAGTTAGAAGCTGTGCAAGGTTTTTATTGCTTCTAGTGTTCCTGGTAAGGAAATAGTTCTCACTTTCTGTGTGGTCACCTAAACAAGAAGTAGCAGGTTCAGGCATTTGGCACGGGCACCATTCAGAGGATGCTTTGCATTCTCTCAATGAATGCAACATATTCTCTGATTGGACGGAGTGGAGAAGCAGAGTGCTGAAAACTCTTTGCATTCATTGAGAAAATGCAAAGCATTCTCTGGATAGTGCCTGTGCCAAGCAGCCAACCTCCTTTGTTCACAATGCAGAAGGGCAGCCGCTTGGCACAGGACCCAGAAGCTAGCAGCGACCACTGTAGTAGTGGTGCCTACGGCAGTAATTTCCAGCTTCCATGAGGATTCCACAGGTATGGTATTATCCAGGCTTAATATAAGCCTCTGTATTCACTGTATTCTAATTGGCAGGGTTAGGGATCTTGGATTTTGGACACCCTTTTTTGGACCTTTCCGTCATTGAGTTGGGGTAGCTGTTAAGCACATCGTGAAAAATGTGTCTCAGTTGCTATAGAACTCTAGGAGCGAGCAGGATCCAGGTCTAGGTGACAGCTGAAGGGGTCCCAGGGCCAAACAGACTCACGTCATGTGTAAACGGTCAACTTAAATTACCAAAGGGTTGTTGTGCAATTGGACATTGGAGTGTTCACAAATAGTTCATCTACCATTTTCAAACCACTCTTATTTTTGATATCTTATTAAATCACTAATTCACAGTTCAACATGTACTCAGGATGGAATGTATTGTGCCCTAACCCCACCTCCATTCTGATCTGTAGATTGAGGGAGCCTGGAGGGCAGACGGGAAAGGGATCAGCATCTGGGACCAATTCTCACACACAGAGTCAAAGATTGTAGATGGAACGACTGGAGATGTAGCATGCAACAGTTATGACCGAATTGATGAAGATGTAGAGATGCTGAAGAATCTGAAGGTCACCCACTACCGATTCTCCATCTCCTGGCCGAGAGTTCTCCCAGACGGTACAAGAGACTTTGTGAATGAACCAGGGGTCAATTACTACAGTCGTCTGATTGATACCTTACTGGATGCCGGTATTACTCCCCAGGTAAAGCAAACATTTTTTTGTTTCCATTGTAGACCAAATTTCTGCTCAGCTAGGAGATACTCTTGCACTTTAACTCCAATCTTCAAAGTCCAACATTTTTTCCTTTTCAATAAAGAGGACACTGATGACCACAAGTTAGCTGAAGCTGAACATGCTGTAATTCATCCTTATGATTGCAAGATTCCCACTTTGATGAGACAACCCTAAAATAGTTTTTTGCTGTTTAGTTGGTAATAGTGGCTCAATATGGCTAGCAAGATTTATAGTGTAATTTTAAATGTTTTTCTATGTTTTAACATTATTTGTAAAACAATTTATGATTTTTTAAGGAATTGTTATATTTTGGTGCCTGCAATGTCTATGGTTTCAATCGAAAATTCCTAACCCTAAGTTAAAGGTTTCAGCTTAAGGCCTGGACACAACCATTAACTGCTATCTTGGTGGCTCTTGTGACCAAGGACAAGGTCATTTTAGCAGAAAATATAACTTTACTCCATCCCTTCAGCCTTGCTCAGATAGGTAAATATGCTGCGCCAGGCTTCCGCTAGTGTTGGTCACATGACCCCCCCCCCGCTCCCCCATTGTGGAGGGCGCTCTCCTTATTTCTGGCCTGTCCTGGCTGGTAGCGTCCCTGGAGCCCAGCCGAGTCACTCATGGGCTATAGCGTGGCGGCGCTCAGGCTTAGTGACAGGTGGAGCCTGGAGGATGAAATGGAACCGAGGCAGGCAGCACAGCAGTGTTTTGCGAGGAACACCAAGAGAGTCACATCGTCAGACCAAAGCAGTTTGTTTGCAGAGCCCAAGACCATCACTTGTCCTGGTGTGGTGAGTAACAACTGTAACTATCTGAGATTATATTATGACCAATGCAATTTGCAAATGTAAACAGATATAGTGACCCCCCCCACCCAGGCTGCATTGATTGGCACATGGCACTAGTGAGGTTGCAAATGGTGGTCGCTGTTAAAGCTGCATTTGATGAATGCGGGTGAGGCAGCATTTAATGGGCGCAGGTAAAACTGCATTTGATGGGCGCAGGTCAGGCTGCAGTTGATGGGCGCAGGTGAGGCAGCATTTAATGGAAGCAGGTGAGGCTGGATTTGATGGGCACAGGTGAGGCTGCATTTGATGGGCGCAGGTGAGGCTGCATTTTATGGGCGCAGGTGAGGCTGCATTTGATGGGCGCAGGTGAGGCTGCATTTGATGGGCGTAGGTGAGGCTGCATTTGATGGGCGCAGGTGAGGCTGCATTTGATGGGCACAGGTGAGGCTGCATTTGATGGGCACAGGTGAGGTGGCATTTGATGAGCGCAGGTATGGCAGCATTTGATGGGTGCAGGTGAGGCTGCATTTTATGGGCGCAGGTGAGGCTGCATTTGATGGGTGCTGGTAAAGCTGCATTTGATGGGCGCAGATGAGGCTGAGCCAAGGAGGGGGCGGCAAAATGAGGTTTCGTCTAGGGTGTCAAAAATCCTTGCACCGGCCCTGATTCCAAGGCTTGTTGGTTGAACAGGTATTCAAAGCCGAGATAGCAATCTTGCAAATTACGGGGTGGAAAGCTGGTGTGAAACTGGTATTCTCACACAGAAAAGGAAATTCAAGATGGTAGATCACCTGCTTTATTACCAATGTACTTTATATCAAATACATACTTGATTTATACCTAAAAATGGCTGTTCCATCTTCCCCTTCAGGAGGAAAAGCTTCACTTTGCAAAGAATACTTAATCACGTGCAAGGAAAATAAAAAAAAAAGCATTTTTGCTTGCACATGATTGGATGATGGAAGTCAGTAAAGCTTCTGCTCATTTACTAAGCTCTGGAGCAGGGGCTCTTGCAGTGTGCAACTGCACTTTGCAAAGTTAATTTGCCTTTAGTAAATCAACCCCATTGCTACATGACTGCACAGCCTAATGGAAGAGATTGCTTATTCAAACTCAGTGTTTGCAATGTCCTATCTATATCTAGCTCACGTTATCAATACTTGGCAGTAAGACAAATATATCTTTGCATCTAGGTGACAATATATCATTGGGACTTGCCACAAGCTCTGCAGAATGTAGGTGGCTGGGAAAATGAAACTATAGTGGAGAGATTTAGAGACTACTCGGAGCTGCTTTTCCAGAGATTGGGGGACAGAGTGAAGTTCTGGATCACCCTCAATGAACCGTATATCATTGCCCATCTCGGATATGGAGAAGGTGCATTTGCACCCGGTAAGGGTTATGAAACGTCATAATTCACTGTATTTATTCATCTATTGATTATACTGTTTGTCTCAATTTGAATGTGCAGGCTGCCGGAGGGGGGTAAACTATCAAAGCTTTTGTTGTATGGCAGTATTGTAGGTGACATTGTTAGCACTGAGATCCTACTGCGCTATCCAACAAATCAGTTTTTATATAAACCCCTATAATGTGAAACACAGCTGTGATTAAAGTATAACTAAAGGCATAACTTTTTGTTTTAGGTTTGGATAGAATGGAGAGGGATTAGAACCTCTGTCAGTTTTTATTGCTGTCTGCGTCCCCATTAGGGAGATTCACCCTCTCTATTTGTCCTGTTTACCATTATCATTGAAAATAAAAGAAAATCCCAAATTTTGTGTTGTCCCCAGAAAAGTAATAGAGGGGAAATCTTCCAATGGGGGCACTAGTTCTGGTGACTTGGGGGTTGGCAAAGAATTCCCTTTATTTGCAGGGATTTCCTCTCACTTCCTGTTTGACTATGGGACAGGAAGTGAAGGGAAATCGCCACAATGGAAACAGATGGCAAAAAAAAAAAAGGGGTTATAACCCTTACTTGTTGTGTCCAAAATTAAAAAAAAAAAAAAAAAAAAATTTGCACTGCAAATATTAATAAAAATGTTGCAAAGCCCAGGGAAACATTGTGGACTTTGCAGCACTATATTTACTATTTGTAGCACATATGTATGACTTATTAAGGCCCAGTTCACAACAGAACACAATGCGGGAAACCTTTCCTGACTGCACTCTAAACACACTGCAGTTGCGCAGGTGTCAAGTTAAGTTAATAGGGGGAGTGGCAAACAACCACCCCCGGGCAGGCAAGGTTCCTAGGGGTGGTGGCCGGCTGCTTCCATCACATCTCCCCCTCCTCTGTAACACGGCAGCTTCCGCTGTGCGTCTCCTCCTAGGTATCCAATAGGGTCGTCTGTCCTTTCAGCCAACCGGGTGATGGGTCTCAGGGCCTGCTTCCTGATTGGCCAGAAGGAGAATCAGTGTGACAATAGTGAATATTAATTTGCCATTGTCACACAAGTGGGTGTGCTCGGGATGTAGTGCTCTGAGCCCATCCTTTTTTGAAGCTTATTAGAGCCGCTCTAATCACATGCTTCAAAAAGAAAAAACCCCATTGGAATCCATGCTTCTTTCTCCCTGCATGTAGATTAGTGGGCAAGATGGGGGGCGGCACCCCTTATGGACAGGCCATTGCTGCCCCAAATGCAGATCGCAAACTCAGTGTGTACCATGCGATCTGGTTGCTCTGCATTTTGCATGCACCACTTTTGCTGCAGTCTGGTGGGATTCAGCTCGCGGTTTGGAGACCACTGATCTAAAGTCTTTATTTTTCATTTTAGTAGAGTAAAGAATGGTTAAAACCCTGTCAGATTTTATTTCTGTCATCATCTGTCCCATTAGGTGGACTTCACTTTCTGTTCTATTGACACTACAGGAAGTGAGAGGAATGGTCCAAAGAGAGGGCAAAGTGGCTTAATGAGCGACTCAGAGTATGACAGGTCAAAGGTAAAGAAAAATGCCAAATTTATTGAATCGACTTTAAAGATTAAATCACAACAAGGAGAGTCCCCAGTATGTGGGGTACCCTCCAATACTGTTACACAAATGGAGTGACACAAAACATGTAGACCATGGACTAACAAACAGGTAAGACAAACAGTCATCGTTCGGACGCCTGAGAATTTGCAGTGTCTGGGCTGCCTGGGGGGGACAATTGGCTCCTTATTCCAAAAAGGTAAGTAATTAAAGGCGGCTCCAGACACTCTTTCCTTGAGACTTACATTGAACAGCGAATAATACCAAGAGGTCTCAGGGATAGGGTAGTCCCTGCGGAGCATCTCCATAACAAGAAATTTCTCTCCAAATGGAAAACACTCTGCATTAACCATGGGGTGGAGGTGATGAAACTCATTGTAGAAGAAGAAAAAATACAACTAGATGAACTCGACAAGCTGATTGGAGAAAGCGCTGCAGGACGTGCACCATTTAAGGACACGGGACTTCACTAAATACAATGACCAACTCAAAAAAGAGATTGAAAAAACCCAACATAATCTGAAGTTAACCAAACAGGCAAAATATAGACGTGATCTGGGGGACTGGGAAAGGGGTGACATTTTTGACTTGACGGCCAGTAGAAACAGAACCAGATCCAGGGGACGTAGGATACAACGATTTCTCGTAATAAGGGAGATAGTCCTTACAGTGATACCGATGAGGAGAGTGACAACAGAAGCGTGAATTTTTGGAGCCAGAGGGGGAGGAGGAGGTATCGAAGGATACGACCAATCTCCCCCAAAAACAAAAAAACAGGCAGTACAACACAGAGCATGGGGCAGAAACTACCAATTATAAAGTACGCAGAAGAGATAAGAGCAATAAGAAGCTAGAAATCCTCAAAGAAAAAATAGCAGACACTAGGCCCAACCCAGATATGAAGGTGATCAATCTTTCCAGCTTCCCACTCGAACAGAGACACATTAAACTTTCACAAAAGGGATGTCCTTTTCACCAAGCGACAAGATGGATGAATTTACCGTCTTTAAGGACATAATCCTGTTTGTAAGAAAAGTCTATCTATGGCTGCTAAGGGGTCCTGAGGAAGGGGCAGCCGAGGATGCAACCCTATGTGAAAGTGACTTTGAGGCTCTTGACATCCTCAATTCACTTCTTGAAGAGAATGGGGAACTGGAAATTAATGCAAATTCTATAAGAAGGCCTAGTAACATCTACTTTAAGTAAACTAAAATGCCTAACTTTGAAAAGAACAAATGGCTTAGCACCTTTATTGACCAAATTAAGGCTGATCTACACAAGATAAACTGGATAGAAAAAGGTCAGGACAACCTCACAAGGGAAGAAAGAAGGGCCATAGGAGAACTATCTGAAGCAAAGAACTTGGTTATAAAGCGCAGCGATAAAGGTGGCAATGTCTTCCTCCTGGATGACACCCAATATGAAGGGGAGGTTAAGCGGTTACTCTCAGATAGCAGGACGTATCGGAAATTAAAAGGAGATCCTTTCCCCGATCTAGTCAAAGCACTAAACGAGAAACTAAGATTCGCCAGGGTAGAGGGCTTAATAAATAAAAAGGAATTTGAGTATATGCAGGTAAATGAGTACAATGTGCCCATTGTTTACATAATACCAAAGGTCTATAAATCCCTGGTGAATCCTCCCGGGCGACCTATGGTATCTGCCATAAAGGGGCCTCTCGAAAAGACAGGTAAATACCTGGACTCCATGATTAAGGACATGGTGTTTAATTTGGAGTCATATGTGCAGGACACCAGACATGTCCTTCAAGAGATCTCAAAAGTCAAGATTGAGGGGAAAGTTCTGCTAGTGGGATTGATGTAGAGTCTCTCTTCACCTCGATCCCCCACCAGTGGAGAGCTTCTTGGAAAAGCACTATCCAGCAAATGTGGCACAAAATGAGTTCCTGGTAGAGCTCCTCTCCTTTGCCCTAAACAACAATTGCTTCCAGTTCCTGAGTGGATACTACCAGCAAATAGAAGGCACCTCCATGGGAGCCCCATGGGTCCCATCATACCCGTGCCTCCACCTGGGACAGTGGGAGGAAGAGATAGTATACAACATGTCGAAGTACCTCGACCACACCCAGATGTGGTTAAGGTACATTGATGATGTACTATTGGTGTGGCGAGGGGAGGAGGAAGAACTGGCTGAGTTTATAAATCAACTCAACACCAACGACCGCAACATTAGACTCACCTACACCGGCGATAGGCAAGAGATCTCCTTTCTGGATCTGCGGATAGGCATCGAGGGGTCCTCCCTGGTGACCCGGTACCTACAGAAAGGAGACCTCGGCAAACACATTGCTGGGAGCCAGGAGCCACCACCCTAAGTGGTAAAAGAATGACATCCCAGTAGGACAGTTCCTACGCATAAAGAGAAACTGTTCAGATGCCAAATCCTATAAGGAGGAGTCCGAAGACCTGTACGGGAGGTTCAGGGAGAGAGGATACTCTTACAGAAATTGAGGAGGGCCAAAAGAAGAGCTACAATGGCTGATAGAAATACTCTTCTTGAACTGAGACCCAGGAAACAACTTAATTACACAGGCAGCGGGACACAAGGTCCAGTGTGGATCATTACCCAGTACGGTCAACAGTGGGACCAAGTCAGATATGATCTTAAGAAAAACTGGGACATCATGACTAACACCCCAGGACTATGTGAAATAGTAGGCCCGAAACCTAATATGGTAGCCAGGAGAGCTAAAAACCTGGGGGACATACTTACTCGGTCAGAATACACTAGGACTCCCGATGACACATGGCTCTCAAACTATCCTAGGTCAAGAGGAATGTTCCCCTGTGGCGACTGCCAAATTTGCCCGTTTGTAGACAGAACAGATACGTTTTGGGATACATACCGTGAAAAACAGTTCCATATAAAGGACCTGGTCAATTGAGCTACCAATTGAGTCATCTACATGCTTACCTGCCCATGTAACAAGATGTACATAGGGAAGACTAAAAGACAGCTAAGGATACGCATAGGGGAACATATGAGGGAGATCAGAGAAAAAGACCTGGAAAAACCACTGGCAAGACACTTTTCTAACCTTTATGGGGGGGGGGGGGGGGA
>BLSH010331398.1:198005-213677 GCA_018402905.1 Glandirana rugosa | reverse complement strand
CGGCGGCTTCGATTGCCGCCGGCTACCCGCGATGGCCCCCCCCGGAGCGAAGGAGCGGAGGTCCGTGTATGTAAACACGGACCTCCGCTCTGTGTGAGGGGGAAGGGATGTGATCACAGCCTTCCTGTATACGAAGGCTGTGACCACTTCCCTTCCCCAGCTAGGACAGTCCCCCTACAGTTAGAACACGCCCAGGGAACACAGTTAACCCTTAGAGCGCCCCCTGCAGGTTAACCCCTTCACTGCCAATGACATTTACACAGTAATCAGTGCATTTTTATAGCACTGATCGCTGTATAAATGCCAATGGTCCCAAAAAAGTGTCAAAATAGTCCGACATGTCCGCTGAAATATCGCAGTACCGCTAAAAATCGCAGATCGCCGCCATTACTAGTAAAAAAAAAAAAAAATAATAAAAACCCCAAAAATGAATTATCATCTGTACACGCGACCACTTTTGCGCAAACCAATCAATAAACGCCGATTGCGATTTTTTTTATCGCAAATATGAGGAAGAATATAAATCGGCCAAAAACGGTGAAAAAAAATGTTTTTTTATATTTTTTTTTGGATTTGTATTTTAGCAAAAAGTAAGAAATTTGGGTTTTTTTGCAAAATGGTTGCTCTTCTTTTGTTTATAGCGGCGATCAGAAATGACGCAGAGGGGATCAAATACCACGCAAATTTCGTTTGGGTACAACGTCGCACGACCGCGCAATTGTCAGTTAAAGCGACGCATCGCCGAATCGCAAAAAGAGCTCCGGTCCTAAAGCAGCAAATCCTTCCGGGGCTGAAGTGGTTAAGAAACACATTAAAACACATATAAATATATAACCAGAGGTTACCATCAGGGAATATTTGTAAAAATGGTCAGTAGTAAATCTCCCAACTCTGAGATGGGAAAGAAGGATCCCTTTCAGCAGAAATTATTTAGGGAAAGGACATATCCTTGTCATACATGCAGCCCTCTTTCTCCAACCACCTTCATACCTTTGAAGTGTATCTTAAGCTAAGTCCTGGAAATTAATGTCAATGAGAAGGGCCTCCACAACTTTTTTTCCTGAAAAAAATGAGAAAAATTTAATGACAGAGGAATTTTTACTGACAACCTGATGTCAGAGCCTGTGCCATTGCCGTAACCGGAGGCCGCAAACCCAGTAGGAGGACTGAGTGAAGATGGAAGCCCTCTCAGTGGTGACAGCACCACGCTGGAGGGCTTTGTTTTAATGTAAGTCTCACATAATGTGCTAGTATGCGAAGCATACTAGCACATTATAACATTGCCTTGCAGGGGAATTTTTTTTTTCTTTAACTGTGGTTTACTAGAGCTTTAACCACTTCACCCCCGGAAGGATTTCGTCCTTTTTTTCCCACAAATAGAGTTTTCTTTTAGTGGTATTTGGTCACCCCTACAAAAAAAATATATATATATAAAAAACAAATTTATTCATCGATTTTGTCCAATTTATATTCTTCCTCATATTTTTGGTAAAAAAAAATCGCAATCGGCGTTTATTGAATGGTTTGCGCAAAAGTTGCCGCGTTTACCATGAAATCCATGAGAATTAATTTCTGGCGTTTTTGCTTTTTTTTTTACTGGTAATGGCGGCGATATGCGATTTTTATCGGGACTTTGATATTGGGACGGACATGTCAGACATTTTTGACACTTTTTTGGGACCAATGACATTTATGCAGCGATCACAAATTTAATTATCCACTGATTACTGTGTAAATGTCATTGGCAGTGAAGGGGTTAACCTGCAGGGGGAGATCTAGGGGGTGAACTGTGTTCCCTAGGCGTGTCCTAACTGTGAGGGGGCTGGGCTACCATGGGCATAAGAGATTTAACTGATCCCAGTGACAGGGATCAGTAGATCTCTCACATGCCCACAGTTTATATCAGCGGTTCCCCGTTCTTTCTCCTGGTCCGCCCGAGCCACGGGCACACTCCTGCAGCGTGCGGTGGGCAGGAGAGCGCGCCGCCACGCTCCCGCTCGCTAACTGTGCACGCGCAGATCGCCGCTTATATACGCCGATTCGCGAGACAGCACCACACTGAAGCAGTATATATACAGTACGCGGTTGGGAACCAGCTAAACATTATAAACAATATACAAATGTCGGACATTGACAATACCCACAACAAGTAATCTGCTTGGCTCTACAATTCAAGTCAAAACAGTGGGACCAAATGTAAGCATGACTAGAATAATGAATGACACCCTGGGATACATCGGTAAAACACAGTGCCATGGTGAACAGTGGGCTTGGCCAGCTTTTTTCTAGCAGTGGGAGGAGCTTGAAGGGAGATGAAGAAATAGAATCTGTACCTAAGCGCTGTACTGTATACACTGTATATAGATATATATATATCACAGTCCTTGCATCTACAAAATACCCCTACTTACTGGGTCACAAGTGACAGTCTCACAGATATACATAAATGGTTATTTTTTAACAAATTAAACTGCTGGGACAAGGAACACTTTGGTCAGCACTATATAATGTACAGCATAATATATACAGTGCAGAGTTCAGGAGTAGGTAACATAAAAAAACAAATAATTTCAGCAGTTAGGAAAAGTTCCCTCCCAAAAGTCTTCATAAGAGTCCTCCCTTACATCAGGGGTCCCCCCTTATATTACGAGCCTTCATCAAAGTCCTCCCTTACATCAGGGGCCCCCAAAGTCTCCCTTTATATTAGAGTACCTAGAATCCCCCTATAGATAAGAGACCTCCCCTCTTACATCAGGGTCTCAAGAGTCACCCCACTTACATCTAGGTCCCCAGTGTTCACCCCCCTTACATCAGGGTCCCCGGAGTCTCTCCTCCTCTTCACATCAGGGTCCCAAGAGTCCCTCCCCCTTACATCAGACTCCCCAGAGTCTGAATGTCGGGACCTGGGGGCAGGGTAAGCACGTGATTGGTTGCTAGAACACTAGGCAGCCCTAGCAACCAACCACTAGCACTGGCAGTGGAAGTGGTTAAACCTATGTGACAGAGTTCCACGCACTGTGCTGTCAGCCAGTGTATTTTCACGTACAGTTCTTCTGCCCATGGACTTTTATGGACATGAGAAATCAGGTGTATTTTTACAAATTGTCCATGCAAATACAGACAGTTGGCAACCCCATCAATGAGACAGAAGTGACAGATAATGTTACAGTTGTCACCAGAACAGAAGGTGAAAGTAAATCTTCCATTGGAGACATCTGTTCCCGTGAAAGCTACCATTAAGAGTCAGTCAACACCGGGAATAGTACAGAAACGCGATGTGCATTCCTGTGCAATTCATATGCAGCTCTGTGCAGTGCGATTTCAGCCCATTCATTTAGAATGGACTGAAATTGCACCACACCAAAAGTAGTGCATGTACTACTTTTGGAAACTTACTGCAACCGGATCATATGGTACTTCGGTGCCATGTGATCCGGTGCGGGCAAACACACCGCGTTTGTGATCTGCATTTTGGGTATTATTAACGTAATATTGTCACCGGCCACAGATCACAACTGCAGTGAGTTTTGCATACGGTGTGGGAAACGCGTACAAAATGAGGGTTTCCTGCACCGTGTTCTGGTGTGAACAGGCCCTAAACGGGTTTTGTTGTTAGTTTAGAGAATCCACTAGCTGGCACACAATATAATCCATTTTTCTGTGCCCTCTTATGGAGTACCCCTAAAACTTTATATCCCACAATTTATTGACAACAGTATGCTGGCTTTCAACTGAGCCCTCAACCTTCCATGGCCTTGTTGGGAGTTAGGAAAGTCCCTCCACTGGGGTCATAAAAAGGAGTGAAGACCCAAAAAAGAGAAAGAGCCTAGCCAAAATCTCACTGAAAATAGATGAACACAGTTTGGATGTGGTTACGCTTTAAATTTAGGTATTACAGAATTATTCCTATTGGTTGTTACAAGGTAAAGCTAGTGGAGAAATATTGGCCAAGTCATAGTGGTTAATTCAAGATTAGGAAAAACAAATCTGACATTTTAAAATCCTTGATAAAAATCTCAATACATAAAGTGCAAAAATGTGACATAAATGCAAATTTACATGTCATAAAAAATACACCAACATAATATTATTAGTGTGCTGAAAAAAACAATATTTAAATCCTATAAACAAATAATAAATCCCAATTCATGAATTAAAAAATCTAAAAAATTGTTAATTCATGTGAAAAGTCCAAAAAAATATACAGTGTATCGTCCCATATCCAAGTGCAAGTGAATGCCGCTCTTATACAATAAATATAAGAAATCCAAGAAACAGACAGTTGTTACATCCAATGCTGATCACACGTGATATAAGATAAGGTTGGTTCTTTACCGGATAGTGTGGACCAAATGAAATGGTCAACAGCGCATTTAAAATAACCAGGATGTCTTCCTATCACTCCTCATCCTCTTGCTGCAAACTCTCCCAGCAATGTAATGCAAAGCAAGAAAACGGCATCTAATAGTGTAATATGTTTAAAAAATCTGTATCTTTATGTTCCAGCAGTCAGATAGGGTAAAGGTGTCACGTGGATTTTAATATTGGGTTTTCAGCTCATTTTATTATTTCGGTGTATTTTTTATGAAATGTAAATTTGCAATTAGTTCACATTTTTGCACTTCATGAATTAAGATTTTTATCATTAATTTATATTAGAGCTTTATGCACATTAAGTATGGTATATTTTCTATCATATTGTATTAATTTAGCGCCACACTATTTGATTTATTTATACACTAATTTGGTATCACAGATTTAGGTGTAGGCTGCTTTTATGTGTTAAAATCTTTCCGAGCGCAGAATTATTTTTGTTTTTATATTTTAAAATCATTGTCTATGTTTTTTTCCCACACAGCTGCCAAACTGGATGGGGTGGACTTGCGTGGGTACTCAGCTTGGAGACTGCTGAAGTTGTGGCCCACCTATCACCCTGCCCAGCCCGGCATTCACTTTCTCAATCTCTTAGAGACAGTAAACAGTCCATGTGCTTGTTTTGTTTTATTTTATTGAGGGATTGAACTTGGATGGGGTTTGGGATTTTATGAGATGTCCTTAAAGAAATTTAAGTATTTGCAATGGGACCGAACTATGTACACTCCCTGTACATATAGACACACCAGACTCCTCCTGCACAACTTGCTTGCAGACTATTACTCTCTTCCTCTTGCACAACACTTTATCCCAGGCACAGCTAGCACATGGTTAGACCTGATACTGGCTTCAGCCTGGCCTTAGCAGAATGCCTTATTACAGGCAGGGACTGCAGGTCCCTTTGGTGTAGCAATAGAAAGTTCTGGTGCTAGCTCTCCTCTTGGTGGACTACTGATCCCAGTCAGCCCACTTCAGACCCTGCCAACCCTCCTGGCTGCAGCTGCCTGACTCCACTGCCCATGACACCACAGTTCTCTCAACTGGCTTTGCACCCATCCCAGTCTTCCTCAAAGGCCCCAACAGCCTAGCACTCCATCTCCTAGTTCTTCCACCCAAACTTTCCTCCCCAGCTGGGCTGACCCTGGGTATTTGAGGAGGCCTGCCCCCTGCCAGTCCAAGTTGGGGATTGGTCAAGGCTCCTCAGAATACCCCAGATGGCTCCACCTCCCCTCCCACCTCTCTTTCTAGTATCTTCTAGAAAGAAGTAGGAGGATCTGATGACACCGTCTGTGAGTCACCCAGTACTACTCTGAGCCACTCCCAGCCCAGCAAATCAAAACAAACAGGCCTAGCTGCCAGCTAGGCCTGCTTAAATTTACCTACTCTTACCAATACTCTCACTCTAGCACCTACAGTACCTAAGTAGAGGGTGCTACATGAACTTTAAGAAAGAGGAAAGAATGGTGCTGCCTAGTGTGTACCAAAATAATAAAATAGAGAGCATAAATATGTGTGTACCAAAATAAAGTGTGATACAATACCATGGAACTATGCCACATGTAAAGTGCTAAGTGGAATGGATAATTGGTGAGGTACAAAAAAAAAACCAATCCAAATAGAAACACTAATATCCTCTATGTACCAAAATGATTGAACAAGGTACATACCTATGTGTGTACCAAATTAAAGTGCAGTGTACAACAATATATAAATATGGAACTATACCACATATCAAAGTGCTGAGTGCAATGGATATTTGGTGAGGTGCAAAAAAACTATCCAAGAACAACGTTGATAACCTGTAAGACATAGGATAAAGGTATATAATATGAGGTGTGTTCTCCTTTGGAACAGATAAATTAAATTAAAAAATAAAAGAATTATTATAATTGTGTTACTGTGCCAAATTGATGAAGTGTATAAAGTAACCAAAAGGTGTATCAAAATCTAAATAAAAATGAATTTAAAATGAAAACGTGTGTGTTGCTTTAAAAACGGCTATAACTCTTGACTCAAAATTACATCAAGCAGTTGGTAAATCTATATATTAAGAAAGTTCATGAGGGAAGGGAGAAAGATATAGGCAATATCCTGATGAAAGTCCCACATCAAGATGTATACAGTTCATATAGTCTACTTAAATATGCGATGGAAAACAATCCTCCAGGTGACTGGTGCATTAAAGGCTACAAATCCTATACAGGGATGTGCTCTTCACTCGTGCTCCCCTCCTAGAACCCCACTTACCAGGTGGCGGCACCCCTCGAGGGGTAAACCGCATGTAAGCCGCCACTAGTGATCACTCTTCTCCTGGAAGGGGAAGGGGGGGAATCCTCTGTGCGGACGTGCTGTTGACCAGATGCTCCACCGTATGGAGGATTTACAGGGGAGTAAGAAAAATATTGTAACGTAATTCCGTTTAAACATAAGGGAATTTATTGTATGCTAGTAAAAAGTTATTCCACAGTGCGTTAATAAAGTGCTGAATATTGCAATCCAATCCTACAAGGAAGTATAGCCGGTGTATGTTCTACAGCTCCGGTATACAAAAACCGGAAGTGCTTCCCCGGAAATGACGTGGTCACGTACCTAGCTCCGGCTTACGCGTTTTGTCATTGGACATCATCAAAAGGAAGGAAGCACGAGTGAAGAGCACATCCCTGTATATGATTTGTAGCCTTTAATGTACCAGTCACCTGGAGGATCATTTTCCATCGCATATTTAAGGAGACTATAAGAACTGTATACATCTTGATGTGGAATTTGCATCAGAATATTGCCTAAATCTTTCTCCCTTCCCTCATGAACTTTCTTAATATATAGATTTACCAACTGTTTGATGTAAATTTAGGCAAGATTTATAGCCATTTTTAAAGCAACACACACATTTTAATTTTAAATTAATTTTTATTTAGATTTGGATACACCTTTTGGTTACTTTATACACTTCATCAATTTGGCACAGTAACACAATTATAATAATTCTTTTATTTTTCAATTTATTTTATCCATTCCAAAGGAGAACACACCTCATAATATATACCTTTATCCTCTGTTCTAGAGGTTATCCATGTTTTTCTTGGATCGTTTTTTTGCACCTCACCAAATATCCATTGCACTCAGCACTTTGATATGTGGTATAGTTCCATATTTATATATTGTTGTACACTGCACTTTAATTTGGTACACACATAGTTATACGCTTTATTCAATCATTTTGGTACATAGAGGTTATTAGTGTTTCTACTTGGATTGTTTTTTTTTGTACCTCACCAATTATCCATTGCACTTAGCACTTTACATGTGGCATAGATCTATATTTTTTATTGTTGTGCACCGCACTTTATTTTGGTACACACATATTTATGCTCTCTAGTTTACTATTTTGGTACACACTAGGCAGCACCAATCTTTCCTCTTTCTTATATACACACTCCAGGCACTTCTTCTGAAGTACTACGGGAAGGGCAGCAGCCTATACATATATACAAATACAGATATCTTCTTTTTACTTACATTTACATCTATACCCACCTCCTCAAGCGTGGATACTATATCCTTTCTTTTAAATGCACATTAAGTACCGTATATTTTCTATCATGTTGTATTAATTTAACGCCACGCTATTTGATTTACTTATACACTAATATGGTATCACAGGTTTTGGTGTAGGCTGCTTTCATGAGTTAAAATCTTCCCCAATGCAGAATTATTTTTGTTTTTATATTTTAAAATCATTGTCTATGTTTTGTTCCCACACAGCTGCCAAACTGGACGGGGTGGACTTGCGTGGGTACTCAGCTTGGAGTCTCATGGATAACTTTGAGTGGGCTAGTGGTTACTCAGAACGCTTTGGTTTGTACTACGTCAACTTCTCAGATCCAGCTTTGCCCCGCACTCCCAAGGATTCTGCCAAATACTACAGATCCATTATTAGGTGTAATGGTTTTCCCAATCCCCGGAATATCTCTCATCCTTGTTTCCAACCAGAGAATTTGCCTGAAGGTGAGTCGAGGGAAGTTTTGTGCGACCTTACTGGGTTGTTGTCATGCTAAGTCACAGTGACTAAAATAAGCAGACCGGCTCGCTGTCTCTGTTAACTTTGTCATTGAGAAAGGTGGATAGGGCTTTTCTGCTGCTTGTACATCCTTTTCTTCTGCCTAATCACCACAAGAAATCAGGAGGAGCTGTGATTGCTAGAAGTTGGAAGGACTCCTTTTAGCACAAAGTATGTAGGCAAAGAACTTGCCCTGCCATACCACCAGTGAATCATGAAGAATTACAGTCCTTTTTTTTTTACCTCTACGTTTTTTTATACTGATTTTTCAAAATAACAAATGCAATCATTTAGAGGTTGGATGAACAGTTTAGTGCAGTATAGCACTTTTAATAGATAAATGGAACATATTTTCCTAGAGAACCGTATAAAGAGACCAAAGAGAGGGACAACTGAGGAGGAGAGAGTGACTGAATGATTTGGTTACAAATGAGGGACAGTCAAAATGAAAACACCAACCTCCCTGCCTTCATACTGCCTCTGTTTTTAATTACAACTTAGCTGTAGTGAATCAAACTACCCCACTACTTATAATTAATTACCTTGCTACAGTGATATGATGGTGTGCAAACTCTGTTCCTCTACCTCAATCAGAAGCCACTTCTCTCATGTAGACCTGAAAGAATTGCAGAAGTAGAGTTCTATTGTGCACACTGCAACTGCATGAGTTACCTCTTTAGATCTAGGTCCATTTATCAAAGATGTGGGTCGGGAGGTACTGGGACCACTTCCGGCTGTCACATAGACCTGAACACTGCTCATTTCCTGGCCAGGTGAGAAATGAGCAATCCTCATTAATTTCTCCTCATAATTGCATAGGGGAAGGGGAGGAAGCAGATTTTTTATAGGGGCTTTTCCCGAATATGTCTGCCACTTTCTTTATTTCCAAAAATGTTTATTATTTATATTCCAAGAACAATACAAATTGATCACATTCCATTGAACACATCAAGTATAAAATGTTTTCCATACAATACAAGCAAGATGAAAAAGTAAAGGCATTTTGGTGGCTATAGAAAACAGTTAAAGGGTTCTGTCGTTCCAGAGTCTATCATTCCACTAACAAAGAGGTGACTCTCCTCGTATGTCTTGGCATAATAATGCCTGTTGAAGGGATTTCTTAAGATTCACTTGAGTGAGAGAGTAGATAAAGTTGTATAGTCATGTCCAAAATCGTTTCACTTTCAGGCAAGTCCACCAAATGTGGAATGGTGTACCTGGCTACATTCTCTAAAACAGTGTGGAGAAGTCCCCAGGACATAAGATACCACCCTTGCCATTACCATATACTATTTAAACATCACTTTATAATTGGCCTCTATGATTGAGGTTTAATATAGGTCCTGGAGTTACACTGTGCCAGCTTTTACCAGTCATCCAGCTCAAGTACCTCACCCATGTCTCACTCCCATTTCTCCATATAAGGCAACTTGGTAGAGGTAGAGGTGTGTATGGTGTAGATCTTAAATATATGGCTCTGCAGCTTCCTGCATGGGTGTTCAATTGATGCAAACATGGTCAGGTCAGAATTACGTTTCAAAGAGGTTAGAAAATATGCTATCTGGGTATATCAAAAATATTCTGCAGAAGGTAGCTGATACTTCTACTGCAAGAATTTTTTTGACGCTATACCTTTATTGTCACAGAAATCCGCAACAAGCTTTTGTTGGTCCACCAATTAAAGTTTTGTGGAGTGAGACCCAGGGTGAAAGTGGGGTTGTGGAGTTGTAGGGCTAGGAGACCATGCATGGATCAAGGAGCAAGAAGGATAAAGTCAGACAGAGGATAACAGGTCTATCCTTAGAAGACACATCAAGTGACTAATCTTTCTCGATTGATGAAGAGGGGATTCCAATTTCATCCATTAGTTAGAGGACTTCTGTGTATGAAATCTTATTAGCTGTGCCAATTGCTCAGCCTGGAAATACTTGCCTAAGTCATCTGCCACTTCTTTATACTAGGGTTTTAACTGTTCTGATAACATCTAAGCATGCTTGCCAGTGTAGCAAGTGTGGCTGCTGATTGATTGGCTGCCTGAGCAGCAAATTGGTGCCTCTGCCTCTCCCAAATCCAGCTCCTTGCCATGGATGAAAATGGGAGGCAGCTGGAAGGATCAAGTCACTGTAGAATGGAGGGAGATGGTGCCACTTGTAGGTGTATCAGCACTTGAATTGCAGTCTTTAAATAGTCAGCAGTGGGAATTAAATGGTCAGCTTGAAAAATATTCCTTTAATAAAACACAGTCCCTCACAATGGGCTCTTTTCATTAGCTATGTAAAAATACTTAAAAAAATATTAGCTGAACTGTGACATGACCTATCTAACCTAGGTAATGAGCTTCTCATGGATTCAATGGGTGGCCATAAGCCTAATTATTCGATCTGCTCCCCCTGGCGTAGGGGCCTACGACCTCTACCCCCTACCTTCACACCCTCCCCTTCCTCCCCCCCCCCTTTTTTTTTTTCTCTTCTTCTTCTCTCTCTCTCGCCCTCCTTTTTTTCCCCTCCTGGCCCTAATGCTAATGCTGTCTGCTCTCTCTTTTTCACTATATACCCTGATTAATAACTAGACCAGTTGAACCACAATGTTCGGACTAATTTTGAGAATGAGCAATGACCCCAATGGGAGGGGGGCGACCAGGGAATGCCATAATTCACTCCACTTGAAACCGCTATAAGCAGGCTCCCTGGCATAGCCCCAGTGAATTCATCTGAGGACTACTTCCCTTCTAGTTGGTTTAGTTGATGTACTCAATAGACGCTATGTAGTTTGTTCCCCAGAAAGGGATTGATGAACCCGGGTGCATACTTCAAATTACCGTCAGGATACTACGAGATCATGGTTCAATATAAAATAAAATACTTGAGGATATTTTGATGCTGTCAAGACGCCATTTGTGTCATGGTTGATATTTACACCAGACGTACTGTGGTTTGTTCTATGTACTTGAGCTTGACTTGTATACAGCTTAATCCTGTTACCACTGTATGTACATTCTGTTTGGAACATCTTGACTTAATAAAGAGAATTAAAAAAAAAATATTAGCTAAGCTTCTTACTAAAGACCTTGTTTTTCTCTGCAGATACAACAGCCAGCACATCAAGTACCAGCAGCACCACCAGGAATACTCAGACAGGCGATAGCCCAGAACCCACCAAGAAAACAGAATCTGTCAGTTTCCTGGGATTGGACATCTCTATGAAAGATGCCTCCACTGCCTTGTACGTGGAGTTTGCCCTGCTACTCGCTTCTGTCTTGGGCATTATTTTATCTATTGTGATGTACATTAAAAAAGGCAAGAAGGCAGTTAAAACTGAAACATTCTAACTGTGTTTGTTACTAATATATAGTTTTATATAAAAGATCTTCCTGAATGGCCTGAAATAAAATCATTCCAAACAAATGTCTTATTTTTGTTTGTTTGTCAACCACATATTCATCCCAAATGTAATATACAAGTAAACTGAAAGCACAATAACTGACTCCTTCTCAGGTTCAAGGCACCTCTAGGTTTATACTAAAATCCTGGGGTACCATGCATAGGACATTGCAACATTACTTGCATGGTTCCTATGTAGCCCTCCCCCAACTATTGAGAAGGATATGAATGACATTGTTGTTCAAAAGAAAGATGCAGTGGGCAAGAATGAATGGGTGTTCACAGGGACCAGTCATTGGCAAGCACTGCCTGCAACTTCCATTACATAGTAAAGCTTTTCAGCTACTGGGGTACTGTTCTAACAAATGGAATAAACATGGAGGAACCCTTGAAATAACTTGCTGGTCTCAGGGAACCCCTGCTAGTAATTACTATATCTACAGTTCAGAATACATTAGTGTGATGGTCACTAGAAAGAATGTTCCTTATATTTGTGGTCTTTACAGATAGCTTAAAAGATTGTAGTTTCAGTGGTTACTTATCTAAGAGGCAGAAATTACTCATTGCTAAAGAAATCCCTAAAAACCTTTTGAGGAACCCTAGGATTCCACAGAACCCTAAGTTTTGACACAAGAAACAGTTAAAACCCCTGTTAGACATTGTTACTACCTATGTCATTTGGGAAGATTTATCCTTTATTCTTCTTCCAGTGATAACTACAAATTTTGGATTCCCCATTACTTTCAGTCCTGTGTCTATGGTCACCAAGATAAATGGGGAGGGTGAATCCCATCAGTGAGGACCCACACATCTATTACAACCCAGAAGAGATTTAAGCCTTCCATACATTAACCAAATCTAAAAAAAGTTATGGCTTTAGATACATGTAGGCAGATAGAGTCCTATGGTGCTCCGGACAGGAGAGTTAAAATTTATTGTGTTCCCGGTTCTTTCTTGGCAGGCAGAACCTACTGGTTCTGTGTGTTATAAAAGGGACAAGGTCCCGACCCCCTTTTTGGGGTCCAGAGTTTACGAGTGAGAGCGGTTGCTGTTGAAGATGCCAATCCTGAATACTACCCTCATTGACTCTGTGCAGGTATGCTGGGGCAGCCATGTTATAAAGTTTTTGAAACTTTGCCTTTGCCTGGTCTGAAGTTACTCAAGCAGTGCAATGCAAGTAACCAGTACACAGAGGCTACAGTTTGGGTCAGCCAAACATACTGGGGTATGAAATCAACAGTGTAAGAGTTAATGATGCGTGAAGATGCAAGTGGTCACCAAGAGTAACAAAGGTTTCTCTAGCAGCCTGTCATAAGCGTGGACATGGGATAGCCTCTTGCAGGATGAGTTTTTGTTGGAACACCCTCTGTGAGCAGGTTTGTCTCCCATAGCAACGGGAGCAGATCGGCCCCACAGAGGTTCTCAGCTTGTGCACAGGTATGGAAGAAGAAGAGTTTAGTGTAGTGCATTAGATTTATAAATTGTGCTAATTCAACAGGCCAAAAGGCACATTCATCCCAAATTTAGGATACATATAATTAGAAAGGAAAGGGGATTTTTATGGTGCCAAAAAAAGAGGTTCAAGGCAAAAAAAAAAAAAAAATATATATATATATATATATATAAATAGAACATTTTTATTGTTTGTAATACATTAAAATAAGGGAGAACATCATAGTAATCTCTTCCAATGGTTGTTGACACATATATTTTTACCATATGAAGAACATATAGATACAAGAGAACTTGTTGGAATGCCTGATAGTTCTACATGTTTCGTAATTTGCCTACTCAGGAACAGTGAGGCATTTATAAGTTCAAAATAAACAGAAAAAACTGAAAATCAATACATAATAAATACATATAAAGACACATGAAAATACACAAGTATATTAAATCATGTCAAAAAATCATTAAAACTGTTCAAATTCGTATACAAACATTATATATTGTCATAGTTTTGTGTCGCTGCTACTGTATTTGAAATGCGTATCCCAATGAGCATCAAAACTCACCTAATGAAAATAATGGTAAAAGATGTTGTATATTTGCTATATCTTGAGGAGGTAACGGCGTCCAATGGCAGGAAGGCCTGCCAAAGGTTCCTGGATGGAAACTGCAGAGTGAAGCCCGGATAACAAGTAAATGTATATGCAATATACCATCATATTGGTCCCTCTGGAAGTGCTAAGTCAGTCACTCTAAAATGGATACAAATGAATATAAATGAAAATATGCTGGGAGAACTGATAGATACAGTGCAGCGATGGAGAGGAAGAAAGACAAGAGCATATGGGTATGGTCAGTATATATACAATGATACATACTCATGTAAGAGCATAATGATGTTATGAGATTCCAATGTCATTCCAATCAGCCAGCATCCGACACAGCTGGCTGATTGCGGACGTTTGAAGTGCTATCGCACATGCATGGGCGCCGCACGCACACTGACATCACGCGCATATGCGCGCTGATGTCACGCGCACGAGAGCGCACAGAATCACAAATCGCCATCTTGGAAAATCATGTACCTCCACACAAAAGAGGTGGAAATATGCTACAAAAAGAAGCTAAATGGATTTACCAATTATCTGCTATCAACTATCCGGCCCTTAACGAGGTCATGAGCTTTAAACCGTTCCTTTAAGGAAGATATGTATGCACTAATTGATGTATATAGGTCTTCCTCACATAGGCCATGACTTTAGAATTTTTAATTACTGATAGGATTAGGTACCTCTTTGTACATGTAGGGCTCTTCTCACACCAAGTGTTAAACTAACCCTTTGTCCACCCCTTAACTTCCATCTTCCTCTCCTGGTAAATCTTTCCATCTCACTAGGATTTCGTTTTTATATGTACAGTAATTTATAACAGTTATGTCATTGCTTCTTAGGAATGCTGGTTCCCTCCCTAAAAAAGTTTTTATTCAGATTTTCCAGTTGGAGGTTTAGGAGTCAACTTGTGTGGATGACCTGTTTTGGGTTCCTCATTGGGAGTCTGTACAGATGGGTGGGGGTGTTCTCCCCAAGGGCTAGTTTGGCTGTGTCTCCAACATTTCCTTCTTTCCCTTTTTTTGGGTGGGTCGCCACCTTTTTAGCTGCTCCGCATGCCAATTCACAATTACTTCTTGGCACTTCATCTGGGTGGGATCTTTTTTCCCTTTGTCCCTCGCAGTCCCTGATGTGGGTCTCCTCCTCCTCCCCCCCATGTCTCCATCTTGGGATCACCATCAATCGGCTCCCTCAGGGATGCCCTTCCCCTTTTTGCCAGTGTGAGGCGTCCCTGTGGGCTCCCTATTTCGTTGGCATTGCCTGACTGGGAGATCAGAAGGTGGGGAATGAGTTTCATCTTGGTTCCTATGTATGAACCTAGGAGACCAATTGTCTCCCTTCCCCTCTTCCAACTTTTTTAGCCATTTGTCCACTTTTAGGGAGGATTTTTAACCTCTGGAGGATTTTCCAAGATGGCGATTTGTGAATCTGGGCACACGCACGTGCACGTGACGTCAGCGTGCATGTGTGTGTGATGTCAGCGCGCATGTGCACATGATGTCAGTGCGTGCGTGGTGCCCACGCATGGGCGATAGCACTTTAAATGTCCACAATCAGCCAGCTGTGTCAGATGCTGGCTGATTGGAGTGAATCCCATATAATGCAAAAAATCTATAAGTTACAGCGCACACATGATACATACTCCTGTCAGGCTATTTTAAAAGCATCTAAACGTATATAGCAAAAAATGCAAAGATACGGGGGTTTGGTCATTAGGAGGGATTTTCACCTGTTTACCGATTTTTTCAACCTTCTCCCCTTCCCTCTGTTAACCAGAGGATCCAAGTATGTATCCTTGGTTCTA
>BLSH010331398.1:184205-197995 GCA_018402905.1 Glandirana rugosa | reverse complement strand
TTAGGGAGGATTTTTAACCTCTGGAGGATTTTCCAAGATGGCGATTTGTGAATCTGGGCACACGCACGTGCACGTGACGTCAGCGTGCATGTGTGTGTGATGTCAGCGCGCATGTGCACATGATGTCAGTGCGTGCGTGGTGCCCACGCATGGGCGATAGCACTTTAAATGTCCACAATCAGCCAGCTGTGTCAGATGCTGGCTGATTGGAGTGAATCCCATATAATGCAAAAAATCTATAAGTTACAGCGCACACATGATACATACTCCTGTCAGGCTATTTTAAAAGCATCTAAACGTATATAGCAAAAAATGCAAAGATACGGGGGTTTGGTCACACTGAATGGCCATGAAGTGCTTAAGCCCACTGACTGCTGCAAAGTACCCCGTTACCAGTGGGAACCTACACTGACCTTAGAGTGAATGCTCATATCTCTTAAACCATGGAAGCTAACGCCTCTCTTTATGGGAGACCAGAGGACACATCCCATGGATCAGGTGGACACTGATTGGGGCTAATTAAGGAGGATGGGGTTCACCAACCCAAAAAGGTCTGGTGAGGACCCAAGCATAAAGCATACAAAAAAACTAGATATTTGGGGGGAACACCCTGCCAAACGCATGGTACTGCTCGTAACGACCAACAAACAAAAAATCTATAAGTTACAGCGCACACATGATACATACCCCTGTCAGGCTATTTTAAAAGCATCTAAACGTATATAGCAAAAAATGCAAAGATACAGGGGTTTGGTCACACTGAATGGCCATGAAGTGCTTTAAGCCCACTGACTGCTGCAAAGTACCCCGTTACCAGTGGGAACCTACACTGACCTTAGAGTGAATGCTCATATCTCTTAAACCATGGAAGCTAACGCCTCTCTTTATGGGAGACCAGAGGACACATCCCATGGATCAGGTGGACACTGATTGGGGCTAATCAGAATCGCCTGCTGAAAAAAAAGATATCGTGCTTATGGTAGCTATCTGCTACCATAACAACAGTATTCCACTTCAAACTGCCGCCGTCAAATGACGGCGGGCGGCCCGGAAGTGGTTAAAAAACATTTTCTAAGCAGCGTCTCCTGCCACTAAAAAGCCGATGCCCAGAGAGCCCAGAGAGCGTCCAGTGTGCATGGAGCCTTATACAAGCTGTACACTCACTACTTTACATTGTAGCAAAGTGTCATTTCTTCAGTGTTGTCACATGAAAAGATAGAATAAAATATTTACAAAAATGTGAGGGGTGTACTCACTTTTGTGAGATACTGTGTATATACTGACCATACCCAAATGCTATTTCCTTTCTTCCTCTCCATCTCTGCACTGTATCTATCAGTTCTCCCTGCATATTTTCATTTGTATTCATTTGTATCCATTTTAGAGTGCCCGACTTAGCACTTCCAGAGGGACCAATATGATGGTATATTGCATATACATTTACTAGTTATCCAGGGTTCACTCTGCAGTCTCCATCCTGGAACCTTTGGTGGGCCTTCTTGCCATTGGACCTCCTCAAGATATAGCAAATATACAATATCTTTTACCATTATTTTCATTAGGTGAGTTTTGATGCTCATTGGGACCCACATTCCAAATACAGTAGCAGTGACACAAAACTATGACAATATATAATGTTTGTATACGAATTTGAACAGTTTTGATGATTTTTTGACATGATTTAAGGTACTTAGTGTATTTTCATGTGTCTTTATATGTATTGATTTTCTGTTCTTTATGTTTACTTAGAACTTATAAATGCCTCATTGTTCCTAAGGAAGCAAATCGCAAAACATGTAGAACTATCAGGCGTCCCAAAAAGTTATCTTGTATCTATATGTTCTTCATGTGGTAAAAATATATGTGTCAACAACCATTGGAAGAGATAACTATGATACTCTCCCTTATTTTAATGTATACTAAACAATAAAAAATGTATATTTTTATATATATATATTTTGTCTTGAATCCCTTTTTTTGGCAATATAAAAATCCCCTTCCCTTTCTAATTTTCTGTAGTGCATTAGGTGCATGGTGGCCAGTGGGGCTCTATTCTGTTACTGGGAGTGAGTTAGTGGAGATAGGCTAGACAGGTGGACAGGACATAGTCCCTCCTAAATACATCAGTGACCGTGATTGTGTATATTACAAAGGAGAGTTTATTAAAGTTCAGTCGTCTGTGCAAGTAAAGATACTGCATGTGTAAAGCAGTGACCCTGTTCTAAGTGCCTGGCATAGCCCAGAAGAACCCACTCTGGGGTAGGCTTCTGATGTGACCCTTGCTTAATGCCCAATGAAAAGGGAAACATGGAGGACATGATAACTACCCACGACTACCCCTCTGACAACATACATGTAAACATCCTTAATAGGCATGGAAGCTTTTACAGCTCACCCTCTCTTCCCAAAACTCTATAACTCTGAGGTCTCAGTATGTAGGAAAGCTTTGGGGAAAGCGGCTACCACCACACTTAAGGACTAGCAAACTGCAACATATTACATTTTTGTTCTTGGGTTTAGTTATCCTGCCAGGTTCACATTGCAATCCAATTTTGATGGGATTTCCAGTGCGGTTATGTTTTGCTACTTTGTCACTACTTAGTTGTATTTTGGATGTGGCTTTCATATTCTATGAGCCTAAAATCACACTGTTAATAGCATCTAAGTACAGGCGGTCCCCAGGTTACAAACAAGATAGGGACTGTTGGTTTGTTCTTAAGTTGAATTTGTTTGTAAGTCAGAACAGGTACATTTTTTAAGTGTAGCTTCAGCCAAAAAAAATATTTTTAAGCTTTTTGGATAGCATAGGGAGGGGGTAACACCACTGTAGTGTTTGTTTTGCTGTCTATGTTTCTGTTCAGAGGATTTCACCTCACTTCCTGTCCCAATGATAATTGGATTTTGAAATATTTTGGTTGTTGTGGAAACAAGGATTGGTGATAAAGTATCAGTGGAGACATCTTTTCCCCATAATAACTCTTACAAAAGTGAATTTCCCTTCCTAGGGGGAGATTTCCTCTCACTTCCTGTTGTCTCCCTCCGTTTGTAAGTAGGAGTCATTTGTAAGTCGGATATTTGTAACTAGGGGTCCGCCTGTAGTACACTAACCATTTTTTAAAAGTACGCTGCATGGAGTCGCATTGAGGTGAATGGACACCGTTAATAGCACTGTGATTTCCATTGTCATGCAATTCTGTGTGACTCAAGTTGCATCTGAATTAACACCAGTGTGAACCAGGCCTTATTTTGAGTTCAATAAAATCCCCAGAATCACTCTGAATTATCAACATAATAATCATTTAACATGAATACTGACTAAAACCATAGTATCTTTTCCCCTAAATATTTTTCCCCGATCAGTCATATGATTGGTTACTCATTATACCTGCTATTCATATCAGAAAATTGTAGATTTGTTGATTAACAGATTGCAATAAATGCTAAGGGTCCCTATAACTGGGATCAAAGACCAAACTGATCCCGATAAGATATGGAAATAACAACACATCAACAATAAATACAACAATCATGTGTCATCTGACCAACATGACAGTCTATTAAATTATTATCTCCATTTTTCAGATTTATTTGCTAAGTCCAAAAAATGATAGGATGATAAGTAAATTGGCAGTTTTCCTTGGAAATGTCACGGTGCTCACTGGGTAATAAAATCCCAACATTTCTTTCTGCATTGCACAGACTTCTTACCATTGCAGCTCTGAATTCAAGGGAGAATGGTCTTGGGAATAATTATTACTAATAACCTTTTTTTGTACTAATTATTATTATTATTATTTAAATTATCATTAAAGGCAAACCTTTTTTCAGTTTTGGAAAGAAGGGAGAGGGAATAGATCATTTGTCAGATTTGTATTGCTGTTTGTGCCGCCCGTTAGGAAGATTCACCCTCTCTATTTGTCATGTTTACCTCTACCCCCGAAAGTGAAGGAAAATCGCAAAGTTTACTTTTTTGGGGGGGTTTTTTTTATTGTTTTTTATTCGTTTTAGAAAACTAAGTTACGTAACAGCACCTCTGGACATTCCCCAGCTCAAAAGAAAACATAATATATAAAATAACAAGACAACACAATCCCACTTGTAGTCACAACTCCAGAACCCTTCGATCAACAAAGGTAGCAGCATCACATGACCAAGGTAGGCAATCGAAAATCCCAAAGTTTGAGCTGTTACCACAATATTAAGGCTCTGTGCACACCTGTGTAATTTTTCATGCGAGTTTGGACATCAAATTCGCATGACAAGTTGCAGCCCATTTTTTTCAACGGCACCCATGTAAATCAACGCAACTTGAATTTGCAGCAACTTTGAAAAGATTCCTGCACTTTTTTGATGTGATTTTGATGCAGAGAGTGTAAAATCAGATAATAGTCACACTCAAAGTCGCATCAAAGTTGCACTGGAAATCATGCAACTTTAGAGTTGTGCTAGTGTGAATGGAACCTAATAGAGGGATAATCTTTCAATAGGGACACTAGTTCTGGTAACAACCAAGGATTCCCTCACTTTGGAGATATTTTATGTCACTTTCTGTTTTGGCTATGGAACAGGACGTGAAGGGGAAGTAGATGTGTTGCCTTTAGTCCCTTTTCACACTTGTGCGACTTGTCCTGCAACTTTATTTTTTGTTTAATACATTTTTATTATAAGAAAAGGCAGAGTTAGACACCATACAAGTATGACATGAGTCGTTGTGACAGGGCATGTAAAAAGCCGATTCCATTAGCAAATACAATTTTAGTTGAATATCTGACAAGCCAGTAATGATTTAAGGTCTAAAAACTTAGCAACCTGTAGTGTATAACAGCCAAAAACATATTATGCAGTGTGTTTCTTGGATGGTAGAGAGAGATAGTAAGAGAGGAAAGGAATTGCGAGATGAAAACGAAGGTAGAAGACCGAGAACCAAGAGAGGTAGAGATGGGGAAGGGGAGAGGTGGGGAGTATACTCCTGCAACAACAAACAAGTACATAAAAATGATAACGTGTCTAGCAAGGTATTTCAGTTACACAGGTCTATTGAGAGATGAGTTCTGCGTATGTAGAGGTAAATTTGAAGGCGAACCAGCAGGCCCATATCTTACTCGCAACCTGTGCCTTATCTCTTAGTTCATAAATAAGGTCTTCCATGTAATATGTCTGATCTACCTCCTTGAGCCAAAGTTGTATAGTAGGAATTGTGGGTGTTTTCCAAAAACAAGGGATGATAGTTTTTGCAGCATTCAAAAGATGAGGGGTAATGGAGCGTTTTTATCGGCCTGCTGGTTCATCTGTACAGTGGAACAATACGACCCATGGGTCATTTGGTATAGGAAATCCGTGTATGACCTCGATCCAATGTAAGACCGAGGACCAGTAAGGGCGTATTAGTGGACAGTGCCACCAAATGTGAGCATGAGTGGCAGGTTCTCCACATCCTCTCCAGCATAAGGCAGACACATCTGGAAAGATCCTATGTAAATGAATGGGTGTAAGGTGCCATCTTGTTATAAGTTTATAGTTGACCTTGGCAATTCTGGAGGCAATAGACGAGGTGTGGGTAAGTTGAAGTATAGTTGCTCGTTGTTCATCTGTGAGACTATGTTGTAGATCCAATTACCATGAGCTCAGAAATGTAAGAACAGACCTGTTTTCTAAGTCCAGCATGGCTCTGTAGAATTGAGAGAGGGTTTTCTGTGGTGGTTGAGAGTTTGCTAGAATACTTTCGATTGGTGTGTAGTCGGAAGGAGTTCATAAAGGTTTGGGTAGAGCTCTAATGAATTGAGACAGTTGCGCGTGTCTCCAATAGTCCATGAAGGATGGGGGACGAGATTGTGTGAAGGCACTTATGGGTAATAGGCCGTTTGAGTTTATCACTTGATGCAAGAGGATGCTTGAGCTTGATTGCCATTGGCAAAACTGGGGGTCTATTTGACCCGGTTGGAAGTAGGGATGGCCTAGTAACGGCATCAGGGGAGAATTGTACTTCCATCCATAAGTTTTGTGCAAAGACTCCCAGATAGAGATGGTGGACTGTGTTACAGGTGAAGCAAGAGCTTTGAGGTGTCTGTGCTTTTTTGGTAAACAGATTTGTAGAAAGGGGCAAGTGTCACATAGGTCATGATCAAGTTGAACCCATAGTTTAGTATCTACAGCAGGGATATGCAATTAGCGGACCTCTAGCTGTTGCAAAACTATAAGTCCCATCATGCCTCTGCCTCTGGGTGTCCTGCTTGTAGCTGTCAGAGTCTTGCTATGCCTCATGGGACTTGTAGTTCTGCAACAGCTGTACGCTAATTGCCTATCCCTGATCTACGTGATGATTCCAGTCTGAGATTCTATGTAGGATCACAGCCATATAGTATTTCTTGAAATCAGGGAGAGAAAGTCCCCCATTGTTTTTATGTCTGGTAAACATAATGTGAGAAATGCGAGGGAGTTTATGACGCCACACGTATCTTGGGATTATTGAAGATAATAGTGAAAAGAACCCTGGTGGGATTTTGTAAGGTAACATTTGCATAAGGAAGAGCACCCTGGGCAACACATTCATCTTGACGACACTTGTCCTTCCCAACCAGGAGCTGGCTAGATTATTCCATTTATTGAGATCTTGTCTGATAGAGTTAGGTAACAGGATAAAGTTCAATTGGAATAGGTTATTAAGGTTGAGTGTTAAATATATCGCTAAGTATTTTAGAACACGGGGTTGCCAAACCAAAGGGAAGGCAGGTTTCAAACTATTGGCAATTGCGCTGCAAACTGAAATATTAAGGATTTCGGATTTTGTCAAATGAATCTTGAAATTTGAAATAAGGCCAAAAGATGTGAAAGCAGATAACAGATTGGACAGCATAAGATTGGGTTGGTTGTATATAGAATAAGATGTCATCTGCGTAAGCAGAGTATTTGTGTTCGTAACACTTTATTTTTATGCCATGTATGTTGGGGTTCTGTTGTATTGTCTCCAAGAAGGGTTCCAGCGAGAGAGAGAGGGGGCACCCCTGTCTAGTGCCATTAAAAAGGGTAAACGATTCACTCAACGTACCTTTGGCACGGATTTGGGCTGTGGGAAAGCTATATAGGGCAGCGAACATGTTCAGCATTTTAGGTTTAAAGCCTAAGTGGGCAAGCGCAGCAATTAGGTATTCCTAGTCCACCCTATCAAACATCTTCTCAGCATCAGTGGAGAGAAGAAGGGTGGGCTGGGAACTACGGCATACAAATTAAATAATTGATATAGTGCGTAAGGCATTGTCCCGGGCTTCTCTCCTCGGGATAAAGCCGGTCTGATCTTTAGAAACCCATTGGGGAATTAAAGGCAGTAGTCTACCATCACAACATATCACAAAATAACCTTGACAGACCCCAGACACACATCTATAAACATAACCCCAGCTTGGAAACCCACACCCAGCGCCCAGAGATACCCCTCAGATTCCACATACATCTCTTCAACATCGCGCTGGATGAATGCCATCCCTTCCAAGTATACCCCTATGAAGACCTGCAGTCACTTAGTCACTTAGAGGTGGGCCTCATAAACGTGTATAAGATAGGTAAGATCTAAAGGATAACACTCCGTGCGCTCCCTGTAAACACACGGTTGAGTAGAACAGGAGAAGAATGATAGGGAATAGGACCGGGGGGGGGGAGGTGGCCAGCCACCCCGCCCCCACGCAGTTTGGTCCCAGATGGGGCGCGGGGGAGGAGGGCAGGCTGCATCCAAGCACCTGCTACAACTGGATGTGGCCCCTGTCCCGGGCTTGGGAGTAGGCTCCCGCTTGCTGTCGCCCCGGGGCGGGGATGTAACCTAACTTTTTCTCTCCCTGTCATGCCTATAATGGATTGCGGAGTAATACACAAGTTTATATTACTGTACTGTTTGTATGGAGCATGTACGTATACCCTGTATTGTTCACACCTTTAAATCCTCAATAAAATTTGTATTAAAAAAAATAAAAGGCAGTAGTCTATTAGCTATGGCTAATTTTGTGTCTATGTTTAGGAGGGATATTGGCCTATAGCTGCCGTATAGACTGGGATCTTTCCCCTGTTTAGGAAGGACAGTAATGTGGGCATGTAGTGTTTCAGGTCTAGGTTTGGTTCCCCCTGAGAACGTATTAGAATATTTTGTGAGGAATGGTAGCAGAGTGTCTTGGAACGTGCGATAATAAGACACAGAGAGCCGTCTGGACCGGGGGCTCTGCCTTTGACCATGGATTTCAAGGCTGTTCTTAACTCAGAGGTAATAGTCTTAGCTTCAATGTAATCCAGAACAGAAGTGGATAATTATGGCAGATTAGCCTGGGTAAGGTAATCCCGGATCAGAGTCCCCCTGTCAGCGTCACCACACGTCTTGTTATGTGCGTGGTATAGATGTTGGTAAAAAGAACGAAATTCATCTGCAATAGCTTTAGTTTCATATACTAGTGTGTCGTTGCTAGTTTTGATGTTAAGGATAAAAGTTGCTGATTTTTTGGTGAAGAGACCTTACTAAATGCTTACTGGGTTTATTCTCCCACTCATAAAATTGTTGGGCTACGAGACTGAAAGAGGGTTTTTGCTCCGTATGATATAGGGTTTTCAATTCTTACTGTTTTTGGGTGAGTTGGAGCAATAGATCATGTAATTGGGAGAGTTTATGAATGAGGGCATTTTGATTGGAAATTCGTTCTTTTTTTTTTTTTTTGGTGCCTAATTCCATGAATTTCCCTCGTATGTACGCTTTGTGTGCTTCCCACAACGTCCCAGGGGCAGTGTCTGGTGTTGAGTGGTCGGCAAAGTAAAGCGACCGATCCTGGCCTATTTGTAATCGGTCAATGGAGTCAAATAGTAGGGTGTCATTAAGTTTCCAGTTATTGCTCTTAGTTGGAAGCAAGGGAATTGCGATCTTCACATGTATCGGACCATGGTCCGATATAGTGGCAATATCTATATCAGCTTGTTTAAGGCAGTGCAAATGATGGTGGTCTAAAAGGATGTAGTCGATCCTTGAATAAGAGTGGTGGGTGTGAGAGAAATATGTGTAATCTCTGCCTTTTGGGTGAAAAATCCTCCAGGTGTCCATGAGTTGGACATCGTGAAGGCATTTACGTATAAAAGCTAATTTTCTGGAAGAGATGGCTGAGGAGCCCTGGGAAGTGTCAATGGTAGGTTCTAATATTAAAAATTAAATATATTAAAATCACCTGCAAATATAATAGCTCCCTGAGCCAATTCTTTCAGTTTGCCTAAGATGCTTGATATAAATCCAGCTTGATCCTGATTAGGAGAGTAAATATTGTGCATTTCGTGTTGCAAAGAGTGCCCTTTAAAAATAGAAATCTACTACAGTCGTCTGCCAAGCTAGCCTCACGATGGAATAAAGTTCCTTTGTGTAACCCTATGGCGACACCTTTCGATTTATGAAGCGTAATGTCATATAGGGTATTCGCGGGAGAAAAGTTTAGTGGTAGTAATGTGTGTGAGGTGAGTCTCCTGGAGAAATGCCACATCACACTGGAGACATTTTAGTTCCCTAAAGAGATTGTGCCTCTTCCCAGGGGCATGAAGGCCCCTCACATTGAGGGAGACAAGATTAATGGTCGCCATAGGGTTCACCAGGAAAGCTCACATATGATAAATATGCATGGAGGACTGTGTTGTGGCGGGAGGGGGAAAGGGGAAACAGAATAAGCCAGGAAGAGGGGAAAGAAAGAAGACGTGTTAAAATTAGCTTAGAAAAAAGGATGCAGTACATTAGTACGACAAACCAGTGAACCATATGTTGGTACCGAAGCACGCCATGAATGCAGGGGAGATCTCCGAGACAGTATGTCACCATTCCAAAGAGCCCCCTGGAGGTACCCCAAATGACCAGTATAACTTTATAGCTTAGAACCAAATGAAATAGTTTTATATAGAATGTGTCAGTGACCCAATTCTGTAATCTAACAATACATATTGATAACCTGTTTAGGCCAACTAGTGGCAAAGCTTGATCTTGAAAAAAATATGCTCAATAGCTGCTGACCCAGTGGGGAAGACTAGAACTTGTTTAGATGTAAGCCACAGTTCCAATCAGTTATAGTTAGTGAGGCCATATAACTAGAGTTGAAATATAAGTCCCAGATGATTAAAAAATACTGAACCTGTTGCGGTAATCACAACTCAGGTTGTGGAGGGTCCGGAAAGGTGCCTAGGCGAATAAATCTTGTAGATCCGGAGATAGTCGAGCTTGTGAGCAGGGCCAGGCGTGTTAGAGCGACGCTTTTTAGAAACTGTGTGCCATTGGGGCTCAATGGAAGGTTCCAGAAGCGGGATGTCTTCCTGCCATTCAGGTAGATCAGGTGGAGTTATGTTGAGGTCCATGCAGAACTTCTCTAGATCCTCGTAGTAGTAGTATTAGTAGTTGATTAAAAATACCTTTCACCGCGGCGGGAAGATCTGCATCTCCGGTCGCCTCAGGGAGACCTCGGATCCGAATGTTGTTTCGTCGGTTCCGGTTCTCTTGGTCTTCCAGCTTGTGGAGCACCATCCTATGTGCTAAGGCCAGGCGTCTGGTGTTGGTTTGAAGGTCAGTGTTCAGTGTTCAGTCTCTTCCACGCTGGTGAGCACCTGCGTCAAATCTGAGCGGAATGCTGTCAATTCTTTCTTTATGGCCCGCTCCAGGCTACGGAGCATGAAGGCCAGCTCTGACTTCGTTGGGGGGAAACCGCTCATGAAGGCTGTCACTTCTGTCCAGAGCGGGGAGTCAGTCGATCTGTCAGTGCCGTACGATGAGGCCGGGAGCTGTGTGTGGACAAGAGCCTCAGGTGGGAGGCAGAGCCAGCGCTATGCTGTAAGCGGCCTATGCCTCCAGCATCCAGTGAGTCCTCCAGTTCAGGGGCCAAGTATCGCTTAATAGACCCGGAGGATGCATTTTTGGATGACTGGGAACGTCCAGTCCATTTCCCCATCATTGGCAAGGTTAGGGATTGCAGATTAGAGTTAGAAGGGATGGAGTTAGAAGGGATACCTCCGGTGGAGTTCAAGGAGAACGCATCTTCACTGCTCCATGCGCAAACCACGCCCCTGTCTGCAAAGTTGCATGACAAGTCGTTCCCCATGATTTCCAATGACAACCATTCATATATGTATGACTTCAAGTCGTGTGACTTCAAAGTAGTCCCTGCACTACTTTGGTCCGACTTTCATGCGAGTTGAGGTCCATAGACCTTAAGTTCGCACAGGCATTCCCTGAAATCGTGTCAAAATCGCGTCAAAATTGTGCCCGCAAAATCGCGCGACTTTCAAGTCACAGCAGTGTGAAAGGGGCCTTAGTTCTACTTTAATACTCACTTTTTTATTACTTATAAATATATATATATATATATATATAATGATTATTTAATATTACTTAAAGTGAGTGTAAAGCTTAACTTTTTTATTAAAATTATAAACATGGTATACTTACTATGGTATTGCACAGAGGGCCCCGAAGCTCCTCTTTTTGTGCTCCTCTTCTGTGCTCCGGGCTCCTCCAGTTCTCGGTTCACCACCATAGGAAGCCACATCCTATGGTGGCCCACCTGCGGGCTTAAACTTGAGCCACACTATGTGCATCTATTGACACACACAGCACAGCTCAGCCCCACCCCTTGCAATCTGCTCACAGGATTTGATTGACATCAGGAGGAGCCAATGGCTCCCACTACTGCCTCTGTGAGCAGAGAGAGAGGGAGGCGAGAGCAGATGGGTACAATGGTGGATCGAAATCGGACTCAGGTATGTATACAGGGGGTTTAGGGGGCAATACAAATACAGGGAAATGTTTTAACTTAATGCAGGAAATGCATTAAGGTAAAAAAAAACAGCCTATAGAACCAATTATTATTACTATATATTACTGCTGGAAAAGCTCCCCTTTCCACTGCTTGAACCACATTATTTTAGGCATATCTTCATCTTATGGCATTAGTGAGAATAAGCCTGAATATTCATAATCTAAAGTGTTATTATTAAAAACTATCAATAAATGCTGCGTTGACATGCTGTTCATGCTCATTCAGTCACTATGAGATGCGTTTTCTGTATTCTGCAAAAAATCTGGTTGATCCTGCTGCTCTCTATCTCCCTCTTCTGTCCATGTCCCCACTGCAGTTGGGAATTTTGCAGAGCAGTGTTGGCAACTCTGCACATGCTCAGTTTTCAGTGAGTTTCTCTGCTGAGCATTTCCTCCCTATTACATCTGAGCAGCCCATGTGACTATAGAGTCACACATTTGGGCGTATACACAGTGGTAAATGACAGCCCACTCCCTCCCTCCTCCTCCATTCCCACTAGACCATCTAAACCCAATGGATGTGGGCTATTACATCTTGATTGATGGAGGCTTCATCTCCCTTGTATTCTAAGACACAGGCTGGAGGGGCATGACACTGTGACTGGCAGAAATCTGCCCACACCATTTTATTGCCAAAAATAATAAAGATTTACTTCAAACATATATATTTGTATGACAGTTTAAAACAATTTATGGATATTAATTATTTATTTTTACTCTGTATTCCAAAGCCTGTTTTTTTTTTTTAACATGTGACCAGCAGCAGAGGACTAGAAGCTCCTCCTGCCACTGATTCCCTGCAGACAGGCTGGGACTGATCTGGGTCATGTGACAGTTGGATATCGAATAGGAAAAAGGTACTGTTGGCCCAATGGCAGTGCCCAGATCCTTTTTTAAAAGTAGCTTGCCTATTAGCTGTTAAAATCACAACCTCCGCCCATAAAAAAAAAAAAAAACTTCAGTGAGACTTTACAGCTTAGTTTTGGTTTTGCAGATTTCAAGCCAGATTCGACACACCGACCACAAACTGAACCCGAGCAGATTTGCTCATCCTTAGTCTTGACATGCTCCTGAAAAATGGCAGCTCTCTATGTACTCCTGTGCCTTAAACCTCATAGCTTTATATCTGGAGCATGAGAACATCTAAGGCACTGCTGCCTTTGAATGCTAGAGTCATGAAATTTGGAATGGTATTGGTGAGGTCCACTTTTCTTGCTGGAGAGGAAGCTGTACCTGCAGCACAAAAATCTCATTGTGCCTGCTTTAACCATTCTATGGGTCTGTGCTTCTTCCACATCTCCTGCTGCTTATTGATCACAAATCAACAAATATCTAGCCATGGGTGGGGAGGATCTTTGACATGAGAAAGCGTAGTCCTGTTGTCCAAAATGGCTGCTTTACATAGGGACAGAGCCCAGAACAAGGCATGCATGCCAAAAATAGGAGAATAATCACTGCACGGATCCCACAGGAGATACTGGTATATTTCTTAGCCATCCTCTACAATTGTGTATACAAAAAGTTATAGCGCTCAACCTGGAATAGTGACAATTGTCTTAATTCAGAAGACAAAATGTCAGTGCAAACTCATGCAATGCTAAATGATAATGTGAATCCCTTCAAATAAAGATTAAAAAATAGTTCAATCCCAATGTGATAAAGTTTATATGTGAATTAAGATTAAAAATAAAAGTTCATCCAGATACATAGATAAGGTCTTTAGAGATTTGAGCCGGATAAAGATCCCGGAAGATATTAAGCCAGAAGCGAAGAAATGGGAAGACTTGAGCTCAAACGTGACTGTAAAACAGAAGACTTAATTCTGTTAACAGTGATAAGGTCCAACTCGCGATATTGAAAAACATATGTGTTAACATCTCCTACCGATTCTTTATATGGTCATAGAGGACACCCTAGGCACGTCACTAATAAGAGGATAAAAACCGTACGTACGGAACAAGACCCGAGACAGGGATACATTTCGTCG
>BLSH010331398.1:161947-174441 GCA_018402905.1 Glandirana rugosa | reverse complement strand
TCCAGGCCCCACGCTTCGGGACTGATATCGCTAATATACTCATCCATAAAACAGGAAAAAAAACCCCAGTAGGAGCATATCACCAACAATGGGAAAGGGAATTGGGTGGGCAGCTTGATCCAGAGGACTGGCAAGCCATGACTCTTACCCTGTCAAAAACTTCTAGAAATGTACTATTTTTAGAAAATGCCTATAAAGTGTTGTATAGATGGTATTATACGCCGGCCAGACTTGCAAAATTTATCCCATCCCATTCCCCATTGTGTTTTAGGGGTTGTTCCCAAGAGGGGACGATGGCCCACATTTGGTGGACATGCCCTAGGGTACGTAGGCTATGGACTAGGATATATGCCCTTCTTCGAACTATGTTTCGGGTTAATATAAAACGGGATCCGTATGAGGCCCTATTAGGTAAAGCTATTGTGGAACTACTTCGCCCAGAGCGTCAGTTAGCACAACATCTTTTTACTGCCACTAAGTTAACTATAGCGAGGGCCTGGAAATCCCCTCTGCTTAGCTTCGAGGCGGTAAAGAATCGTATGAATGACATCATGATTAATGAAAAGTTGACAGCTATCCTTTCGGACACCCATGATAAATTCCTCAAGATTTGGCACCCCTGGACAACGCAGGTTATGCCCTCTAGGTTTGACAATACTTTGCTCCAGATCTGAACCCCCCCAGACCCGCTCCCTCTCACGGACCATTCTAATCTTACTTCACTACTACTTTAGCTTTCTCCTTTCTATCTTCTACCTTTCTCTTCCTTTCTTTATATCACTTCATTGTATTTACCTTTCCTTATTTCTTCTTCCCCTCCAGAAGGTTTGGTACAGATAATTAACACAAGCGTACTTCTGGTCTGTGGTGATGCTAGTTGGGAATTACGACAATGTTATATCCCTTGTGAACACACAGGACGTTTTAAGGGAAATATCTGGCATATGTTCTAAGCAATATTGCTGTTAAGAGATATTTTGACTTGATGTACCATGCACTATGTTATCTATTGTACTATATGTACTCTATGTAACTTCTGGACAATTTATTAATAAATCTATTGTAAAAGAAATCCCAGTGTTGTCAGCCCTGCCTGGTTCTCTTCCAAGCAGGACAGTCATAGACGGTCTCTAGTCATGATTGGGACCCAACGGGGCAGGCTACCGATCATGTGACCCCTGGAATAGCCAAGCACAGTGGTCATATGGTTGGGACATCCGTCCCACCACCTAGGCATAAAGAACTATGTAAAGGGACACCAGGGCTGGGCGGGAAGGAGTTAAGGTTCTGTGTCGGGCCATGCAACCATCCCTGTGTACCTCTCAAACGTGGCTGTGTGGGTGAGTCTGTACAGCCGATGCATATCCATTCACTTATTTGCACGCAGCTCAGTGCTAGTATAAATAAGATTTACAAGCAGCTCTATGTCCATATTAAATGAACCTTAAGACCCTAAAAACTGTATGTCTGCCTGCCCCCTCTGTGACATGCTGACAGTGTGACATACAACAAACCAGTGGTTACACCCAGAAGCAAAAACTTACATCCTTGGAGCTAGAGAGGGGATAACAGCAGAGCTGTCTTAATAGCATTATGGGCCCCTGGGCAAAGTAATGCACTGGGGCCCCTATCAGCCTGCCCCAATTTATCAATTCATGCACTTACTCTCGAGAATTAACCACTTGACCTCCGGAAGATTTACCCCCCTTCATGACCAGGTAATTTTTGCGATAAGGCACTGCGTTACTTTAACTGGCAACTGAGCGGTGGTGGGACGCTGTACCCACATAAAATTGATGTCCTTTTTTCCCCTTTTGGTGGTATTTGATCACCTCTGCGTTTTTAATTTTTTGCGCTATAAACAAAAAAAGAGTGATAATTTTGAAGAAAAAACAATATTTATTACTTTCTGCTATAAAACATATTCAATAAAATTACATTTCTTCGTCAATTTAGGCCAATATGTATTCTATATAGTTTTTTTACTAGTAATGGAGGTGATCAGCGACTTATAGCGATACTGCGACATTGCGGCGGACAAATCGGATACTAAGGGCTGGTTTACACTTGCTGCAAAACAGGGCGTCAGACAGGCGTTGTTAAAGCTCCCTTAACGCCAGTCAAAGCTCATGTCACTAAATAAAATGGTTAGCATACACTCCTGTTTACATCTTGCGTTGGCTTGGCTGGGCTTCAGCTTCGCGTCAAAAAATATACCCCATGTAGCTTTAGCCAGGCTAAGCCTCTCCAACGCCTCCATAGAAGTCTATGACAAAGCCTGTTTGAAGCTCACTTGAAGCACCTGTGGCTTTTCAGAGACTGTAATTCAGCTTTAGCTTCACTTTGTTTTGGAGAAATCGCAGGTGTGGGATATCAACAAGCTCACAGGGCGTTTACCAAGCTTCAACAAGGCTTCAAAGGTGCATCACTGAAGCCTCATCGAAGCCTTGTTGAAGCCTCACTACAGCCTGTTTGAAACACTGCCGAAGCCTCAAAAACACATCATAAAAGCTTGTTGAAGCTGTATGGGCTTTAATTAACGTTGAAGCTGAAGCAAGTGTAAACTAGCCCTAAGTGACACTTTTTAAGGACCAGTGACACCAATACAGTGATCAGTGCTAAAAATATGCACTGTCACTGTACTAATGACACTGGCAGGGAAGGGGTTAACATCAGGGGCGATCAAAGGGTAAATGTGTTCCTAGGGAGTGCTTGCTAACTGTGTGGGAGGTGCTTGTACTGTGGAAAGGCAGAGATCTGTGTTCCTGATTAGCAGAAATATAGGATCACTACCTCCCCTTCTCACAGAACGGTGATCTGTCTTGTTTACATAGGCAGACCGCCGTTCTGTCTCTCTCGGAAAAGATCGGTGGGTCCCGACGGACATCTCGACTGCCGAACCCGCTGATTGGCTCCCGCTGTGTCCAATCACAGAGTGGGTAACAGGAGGCACATGTGCTCCCCAGACCCGGAAGTGCAAGATCCCGTACAGGTACGTGATCCTGTGCAGAGGAGCCACTTTGCCACCATATATATACAGCGTACAGTCGGCAAGCGGTTAAAGTATAAATAGTTGATAGAATTAAACATATATTTATTAGTACTTTCAATAAAATCGAAAACATTGAAATCAAGAAAACATGCCATAAGCTAAAGTCTAATCAAATCAAAAGGCACAGTACGGGTGGTGGAGGATTCAGAAGGGAACAGTGCAGGGGGAATCTGAAGGGCACAGTACAGGAGGAATCGGAAGTGCACAGTACTGGGATCAGGAGTGCACAGTACAGGTTTTGGGATGCTGCCTGGGACACGGCCATCCCGGGACAACTTAGTAAAAAGCGTGACTGTCCTGGCAAGTCCGGGACAGTTGGCAAGTATGATGTAATGAAAAATTATCATGGGGTCCCTGGACAGTGCCCAGGGATGGCCATGCATTAAGACAACCCTGGATAACAGGAAACTGCAAGGGTCTATGTCAGGTGGCTTATTTGAACCACTTGCTTGGAACAGGTTAGTGCAGGCCAGCAGGAGGTCTGCCGCAGGTCAGATTGACCCATCAATTAACTCTGAATGATCTCAGAAGCATCCCCAATTGATCTCAAATTCATATTCAAACCTTTGTTACTATCTCCCCATTATCATGACACCGAAGGACGGATCACGCTTTGAACTTCGCACTGAGATAATTCTTGTTTGTGCAAACCAATATCAGAAAGTGATAATGCCTTTATATCAGAGTGATAACACCATACTGTAATATGAGAGAGATAATGTATCTTCAGTCTAAAACGTTCCATAGATTTGTATTTCTGTAGCATGCTACCAAAGAAACAACTATAAAAATAATTATTTCATTTCTAATATACAGTTGACATTCCACCATTAAAGACAGAAAGGTCAATCCACTGATGCACAATTCATGTATTGCACTGCATTGCTTGTGCCTCATCTTTTCCAATATTTTTGCATAAATAAATATCTCTTCATTTTACTGAATGAAAATGAACAAGGATTGGTCCAGACAGCAGGCAGGGACATGGTCCATAAACAGGCAAGGGTCAGTACAGGCAGCAGGCAAAGACATGGTCAGCAAATAGCCAAAGGATTGATCTAGGCAGCAGGCAGGGACATTGTCCATAAACAGGCAAGGGTCAGTACAGGCAGAGATGTGGTCAGCAAATATCTAAAAAATTGGACCAGGCAGCAGGCAGAAACATCAGGCTTAAGGCCTCGGTCAGGTAAGACCTAGACACAGGGGTAGGGACTTCTTCCCACCCAGAGTGCTTCAAAGCCTCCAGACTCCAGACCCTGATCCAGGAATCCCGAAGAAACTCAGAGAAAACTTAAAGCTTTGTTTTCTCTGCTATGAAACAATACTCTGGAGCCCCTCACTCTGCATATGTCATCAGATCAGTCCAGGCGGCAGGTCCGTTTAGGTGGAAAGGCGAAATGTGGTTGTTAGGCAGGCTAGAGTCAGTACAAGTGGCAGGCAGAGGAATGGTTGATTACACAAGCCAGCATCAGTTCAGGCACAAGGCAAATGGTCAGTCCAAGCAGCAGGTAGAAACGTGGTTCAAGATACAGGGAAGTGGTCAGTACATACGACATCAGATACAGGGAAATGGCAGGTAGGTGGACATAAAAGAAATATTTTCACCCTATCTTCACTAATATCGTAGCGAGGTATTATAGATACTGAAGCAGTCTCCTATACAGAGGCCAGGCTAGGAGGGACACTGGGGACAAAAGCATTGGGTGTCACACCTTATTCTATTATTGGTGCACATACAGCATATTATGGGGGTTTTCGGCTTGTTTGGGTAGGAGCAATAATATCAGGGAAGTGTCTTTCATGCAGCCTGCTCACTGCATCAGAACAAATGTATTCAGGTGCAGAGCATCCCTGATAATTAAGGGATGCGACCATCTCCTCTTGATACATTAGATAGCAGCCAGGTCTTTCTGTGGACTTATAATAGACGATGTAGAAGTTGTAAGGTCCAACTAGAAAATGGTATATGGTATATGGACAGTTTTGTGTACCAGTGGATTGATGAACTATTTTCATATTACTGGGTTTAGTAACACTTTAATGCATAGAATACATTAAGATAAAATACCTTCTGCCTTGTTCTAGCACCCTGGTATTAGGCAGGGTTGCTAACAAATTTAGTTTGCTAGATGGTAACTGGCCTGGCTAATTGTTAGGGAGATCCACTGACCTTTCCCTAAATCTGGATTTGATGCACCTCTCTCTCCTGTCACTAGGTGGCATTGTTGCCTGTGGCATTAGAATGACAAGGGCATAGTGAATCCAGACTAGGAGTGGATGGGGTGTCTCAGCCAATTGGCAGGGATTTCTTTGCCAGGGGCCAGTTCATGGAAGTCTGAAGAAGTACCAGAGCAGTCTTTTCACCAGCCAGGGATGGTGAAAAAGTGGGAAAGCTTCAGCCGAGTGCCAAGCCAGGGACCCAGCGGGTTAGCGTGGGGTTAAGCTTGAGGATTATACAGCGGGTTAGCTGTGGAAGAGATCAGGGGATCCAGTGACGACTGGGATCTTGAAGTCTGGTGAGAGACCGGGAACTCAGTGAGTTAAGATCTACAGTAGGATACTGTGAGAAGTAAGAGAAGATCTATTTGGGGTTACTGTGAGTTACGTGTACAGATCTTGATTGACTGGTGAGAGTTCAGTTGCTATAGGAGACAGCAGTTCTACAAATACAGTGGCTGCATCCAGCTTACCTGTATAGATGTCTGCCTATGATTTTTGTCTCTGAGTCTGCCTAATTGCTATTGCATCTGCATAAGGGTGTCCTGGCCCTAACCCTCTCTCCCCCCGTTCTGTTTAAGAGACAATAAATCTCTTTTTCTTGCACCTAAAAAGTGACTGGTGCCCATGTTTGCAACTTGCATTACACCCACCATGCCTAATAACCCACACCTCGAGGAAGGATGCAAAGAAGAAAAGGGTAGCCCCTGGAAGTCGCACATTCAAGATGTCTTAGAGAGATGAATAGAGTGCAACCTCAGCCTGGACTCCCGCAAGCAGCATTTTTGGGGTGGTGGGGGAGCAGTGTATTTACCACTCCTCCACCGCCCCGGCCCATTGAAACGAATAGGCAGTGCTTCCGAAGTGGCCTAGCACCGCTTCAGAAGCGCCGCGCGCCAGCGCCTTTAACCCCTTTTTAACCCCTTCTTAGGGGTTAAAAGTGCCGTGCTGCTGCCCAAATAGCAGTGCCAAAGCACCGCTATAACAGCGGTAAAGCCCTGCTAAAACTAGCGCCGTTTTACCGCTAACACCCTGCCCGCCCCAGTGTGAAAGGGCTCTAAGGGCAGAAAACTTGAATTCACTTGAACCTTCATTTTCTACACTTTTATCATCTAACAGTTTTAAAGCTCATATAAGAAGGGTACACTTCTCCCCTGTATCAAATCTTCATTCTACAGCCTCTCACTTTTATATGGAGCTGCATAATACGTTGGAACGTTATTAATATGAATAAATACATCTGCATTTATGTATACATAATTATACATTCGCTTATTTTGTCAGGTGGAGCGTTGTCTGTTGCTCTTGACCCTGAAGTCCTGGATGCCTGTCAGTCACTAAGCGCCAATTTCTTGGTAAATAAACCTTATTTTGTAGTTTCGGTTCCTTTGGTTTTATGGCATTGCTATGCCCAGAAAATAGTTTTGCCCTTACTTTAGAATTAGCTACTTTTCTAACTTCAGTTATGACTTCAGCTATGGAATTTTTAGGCTCCATGCACGCTTGGATTTTTTTTAAGCTAAACAAATGCTGGAAAAAATGCTGGATAAAAACACTGGTAATAGCTTTTTGTAGCAACATTTAGCCCTGGTTCACATTGGTGCGATTTGGCATGCGATTTGACATGTCAAATCGCATGCCAAATCAGCGTCAATTGACGGCAATGGCACCATATGAATTGGTGCGGCGCCGCACCGATTCCCAAAAGTAGCTTCTGTACTACTTTTGGCGATTTCAGGTGCGATTTCCATTGACATCTGTGCAGAAACCCGCACAGATGTCTCTGAAGTCGGGACTGACATGCAGGAATGAAATGGTACGAGTTCAGCTGAAATCGCACCAGTCTTCATTCCCGCACCAATGTGAACCTAGGCTGAAGCTGTGTTTTAGGAGTGTTAGCATTTTATTAGCATTTTGCATTAAACGAAAGCTAAAAAAAAACGTTATTAGTAGCGCTTAGGAGCGTTTCTGCTGGTAAAACATTTCAAGAAACTCTACAAAAACTTTTTTTTTTCTGCTCCTACACACCGAAGCTCAAAAAAATGCTAATAGCGTAAAGTAGTTTGCATGGGCACATACGATAACACTCTTTTGCTTCTAGGAGCAGAAAAATGCTAATAACAGCTTCAAGGAGCTTAAAAAAAATGCTAGTGTGCATGGAGCCTTATATGAGGATCATCAAGTATGCTGCTAATGCTTAAAACCCATCTGAAATCATGGAAATAGATATGCAGTCAGACTTTGCAATCAGTACAGCCAGTACAGTTTTATAGTTTACCCAGTTACGGTACGGTGCAGTCACTTTTCAGCCAAAAAATTTCCACCTGGTTTCCTTAACAAAATCAACTGAAAAATCAACTTTTGTCCACTGATGAAGACAGGACCACGTCCTGTAATAACCAGCCAAAATCTGATTAATTAATACCCAGTTTTAGACATGCTCTCTGCAATCAGCATTCAGTAACAGAGTTGCTCTGGGTGAGGACACTTGAGATGAGAGGTGTGGCTATTACTTAGCTCTGCTAGCACAGACCACTGCAGTGGGAGGGAAGGAATTGCCATTTTCACTTAAAAGGCATGATATTATATGGTATTTTCAAGTAAAAACCAGTCACAAATTGTACCAGGGTACAGGACTATAAATAGAAATAATGATGTGAAATTTCTTCTGGGCTTTACCATTTTCTTTTAAATATTAAATGTAATTAAGTTTACTTTAAATGTAAAGTGTTTTTCCATTAAAATTGAGCAGTTCTATGATCTAAACACATCTCTTAGAGATCACCACCTAGGTCAACCAGAAAACACTTTGCATTCATTGAGAAAAGTGTTCTCTAAATGGCGGCTGCATAGAGCGAGTGACCACCTTTGTTCAGTAAACCGCAGGGCAGCCACTCAACACAAAACCTGGAAGCTAGCAGAGATCACTGTAGTAGCAGTGACTACTACAATCATTTCCAGCTTCTAGAAGGATCCCACAGGTATGGCACATACACTATATTGTCAAAAGTATTGGGACGCCTGCCTTTACACACACATGAACTTTATTGGCATCCCAGTCTTAATCTGGATAAACGCTATCCAAAATGTTTCTAAAAACAGCTGCTTAGAGGGTTTCATCTTTTACATAAAAAAAAAACTTTTTATGAAAACAACTCAAGATTGTGGGTCGGGGGGGGGGTGTCCATTTTTGAAGGCTCCAACATTTTCACACATAACATCTATTCGAAGCATGTTTGCCATACTATAGGAACAGATCTGACATTCATTTTTGTTTCTCCTAGGAATCTGTTGATTTTCTTGCACTGAAAATTGAATACAATTGTCTGCATTCAGAAGAGCTGCAAAAGCAGACATCCCATCTGGTAAGGTGAAAAATTGCTACCAACTATGATACAAGATTTTTCTCCCAGGGGTGATTACTGTGTTCCTTGACAGTGATAAGTAGAGGATTGATAGATATGTACTAAGGAGTGTCTAGCACAAGTATTCCTATCACCTAAAAAGTCCTTTTGAAACATTTATTGGTTAAGAGCATAAGATTCAGCTAACGTGTTCCAGGGGAAAAAGGCCTCCTCCTTCTTCAGGGCTGGAGTAATGGATGTTACAACAATCACAATAGAATGCACTAGAGTACTGGTCTCCAAACTGTGGCTCATGGGCCAAATGTGGCCCTTTGCTTCCCTGCATGTGACCCCTGGGGCACTGTTCTTTCCACTGATAAAAGGCAATGTTCTTCCCAGTGACACCAACAATGAGTTACCATTCCTCCCACTGACACCAACAATGGGGCACCATTCCTTCCACTGACACCAATGATGGGGCACTATTCCTCCCACTGATACCAATGATGGGGCACTATTCCTCCCACTGACACCAATGATGGGGCACTATTCCTCCCACTAATATAAACAGTGGGCCACTATTCCTCTCACTAATACCAATGATGGAGCACTATTCCTCCCACTGATACCATTGATGGGGAACTATTCCTCCCACTGACACCAATGATGGGGCAATATTCCTCCCACTAACATCAACAGTGGGGCACTATTCCTCCCACTGACACCAATGATGGGGCACTATTCCTCCCACTAACATCAACAGTGGGGCACTATTCCTCCTAGTGATACCAATGATGGGGCACTATTCCTCCCACTGACACCAATGATGGGGCACTGTTCCTCCCACTAATATCAACAGTGGGGCACTATTCCTCCCACTGACACCAATGATGGGGCACTATTCCTCCCACTGATACCAATGATGGAACACTATTCCTCCCACTGACACCAATGATGGGGCACTATTCCTTCCACTAATACCAAGGATGGGGCACTATTCCTCCCACTGACACCAGTAATGGGGCACTATTTCTCCCACTAACATCAACAGTGGGGCACTGTTCCTTCCACTGACACCAACAATGGTACATTATTCCTCCCACTGACACCAACAATGGGACATTATTCCTTCCACTGACACCAACAATGGGACATTATTCCTCCCATTGACACTAATGATCAGGCACTATTAATTTCATTGACACCAATGTCACTAACCCTCTCAATGACATCAACGATGAGGCATTTTTTCTTGATAAACCCCTGTTTTTTCACCATGAAGATCAAACAAATATAGTGGAGTTTAATCATTAAAGTGGTGGTCAAGTAATGACAACCACTTTAAACTACAGGTAAGCCTACAATAAGGCTTACCTGTAGGTCCAGGAAATATCTACTAAACCTGTACGGTTTCGGAGATATCCCCTGTATCTGCATGTGCCAACATCATCGACACATGCACTTAAGAATCGGCACCCGGGGTAGCCCAGGGTGCAGTTCCTTCTGTATTCATGCCGTAAATGACGGCTCCCGTGCGCATGCGCAGGAGTGACGTCAGTGCGGCTCCACCAATCGCAGCGCTGGAGCCCGCGCTATGATTGGACGGAGCCGTGAACCCGGAAGACTGATCTCGCCGGTCACAGCGGTGTACCGAGACCGCTGCAACAGCTTTGTTCCGAGGTAAGCGCTTCATAATGAGCTAGTATGCATACTAGCTCATTATGCTTTTGTTTTGCAGGGGGTTTTTTTGGGGGGGGGCTGTGGGCGGCTTTACAACCACTTTAAATCGTTTGTTAACCCCAAAAATAAAAATGCTGCTCCTGTCTCTTTAATGTGCAATTAGCAGCATGGTGCTTTTGCTTTTTAAATTATTCCTCTGTATCCCCTAAAATATCTTTTTGATAATGCCAGGTCATGACTCCCCCTCGTACTGACCCCCCTATATATAGCTTACCTTGAGAGCCCGTGGTCTATGCGGGCTATGATACTCCCAGCTCTCCTATCTCCTGTGTGCCTGTCTTCAACTCCCTCCTTCTCCCCCCTCCCTCTTCCTCTCATAGCTTCGTTTTTTGGCGTTATGCATCAGTGTTAGTGAGCGTTAGTGAGCGTCGGCGTCAATAGGCGTTTTTAAAAAAAAATCATCCCTCTGCTATTTTTCAAACTAAAAACGTTGGCGCCAAAAAACGCCGGAAAACGCCGGTACAATATTAGTTGGCGTTTGTTGGCGTTAGTTGGCATTTTGCGGCGTCGGCGTCAAAAAATGCCAAAACGTTACAGCCTCAGAACGCGCTGGCCGTGGGTTCTACTTTCAGCTCACTAACGCTGACGCCATCTACAGCTCAAAAACGCCAACATTTTTATGGGGCCATTGACTAACATGGAGAGCTGCAAAAAACGCCAGAAAACACCGGCGTCCAAAAACGTCCGTGTGTATGAGGCCTAAAAGCTCCTATTTCCTCTGTATTAGAAAAAGAAGTGTCAGTGTTATATCAGAAAACACAGCACGGCTCTGTCTCTCTAGCTGACATCAGCAGCAGTGCTCAGCCCCACCCTCAGGAATTCTGAGCTGAGAGAGAAAAGCTGAAAAACGACAACTGATCCTAGTAAGAAGGTGTGTTATCTATACAGAGAAGTATATATATGTTATAACACAGACACAGGGAAATTCTTGTTATAATACAGAGCGGATGAGAAATTTTTATACAAGTGGCTTAAAGTGGTTTTCAACTTGTGACAACCACTTTAACCTACAGGTAAGCCTATGATAAGGTTTACCTGTAGATGCCCTGCATATCTCCCAAACCTGCACGGTTCAGGAGATATGCAGTGTTGAAGCTGTGCTGACGTCATTCATGTTGGCACATGCGCAGTGAAGTAACAGCCTGCGTGCCATTCCTCCACTGCGACCGTGCCGTGACTGGCGGCACGCGGGAGTGACGTCACGCAGCTCTGGCCAGTCGCAGCGCCGGAGTCGTGGCCCCGGAAGGAGGAGGGGCTGAAGATGGAAGCGACCTGGAGAAGGGACATCGCTGGACACCGCAGGCTTCGTTTGCAGGTAAGTGACACATAATGCACTAATATGCGATGCATAGTAGCCCGTTACGTTTCTGCTTTACAGGAAAACATAGAGGAAGTAAACCCATCTGGGTTTACTTCCTCTTTAACAAACACTTTAAGGCCTCATACACACGGACGTTTTTTGACGCCCGGCGTTTTCTGGTATTTTTTGCAGCTCTCCATGTTAGTCAATGGCCTCATAAAAACGTTGGCGTTTTTGAGCTGTAGATGGCGTCGGCGTTAGTGAGCAGAAAGTAGAACCCACGGCCATTACGTTCTGAGGCTGTAACGTTTTGCCGTTTTTTGATGCCGACACCGCAAAACGCCAACTAACGCCAACAAACGCCAACTATTCTGACTCCTAACTGTTGTAATGGCGACTTATCCCTTGTTGAGACCTCTATGCCTGGCCTGTATAAGCAGATATGATCACCGCAGACAGTTCTTATCAGATAGTTACTTATTTGCGAGTACCTTCTTTAGCCATTAACCACTCAGTGATAGACTATTCTTGACAGACGCCACTAGTATAGACGAATATGTCCGGTCCGTATCTCCAGAGTTGTTCCCTATTCAGCGGTAATGTTGTCAATCCTCAGTCTTATCAACCGCAAACAACCGCAATCAACCGCAAAACGCCACAGCCGTAGTTTTTTGCCGTTTTGCAATGTCGGAGTCTTGCATTACCGGCACCCAAGATGAAAGACGAGTGATTGCGGCTGCGGTAGATGTCGAGTTTTTGCGGTTGCAAAAATACTCCGGTAACTGATTGTACCTCTCGACGTTTTTTATGGTCTTTTGCGGCCCGCAGTTTTTTGCAGGCA
>BLSH010331398.1:130354-161937 GCA_018402905.1 Glandirana rugosa | reverse complement strand
CATTTTTGAAGGCTCCAACATTTTCAACATATCATCTATTCGAAGCATGTTTGCCATACTATAGGAACAGATCTGACATTCAATTTTGTTTCTCCTAGAAATCTGTTGATTTTCTTGCACTGAAAATTGAATACAATTGTCTGCATTCAGAAGAGCTGCAAAAGCAGACATCCCATCTGGTAAGGTGAAAAATTGCTACCAACTATGATACAAGATTTTTCTCCCAGGTGTGATTACTGTGTTCCTTGATAGTGATAAGTAGAGGATTGATAGATATGTACTAAGGAGTGTCTAGCACAAGTATTCCTATCACCTAAAAAGTCCTTTTGAAACATTTATTGGTTAAGAGCATAAGATTCAGCCAACGTGTTCCAGGGGAAAAAGGCCTCCTCCTTCTTCAGGGCTGGAGTAATGGATGTTACAACAATCACAATAGAATGCACTAGAGTACTGGTCTCCAAACTGTGGCTCATGGGCCGAATGTGGCCCTTTGATTCCCTGCATGTGGCCCTTTGATTCCCTGCATGTGACCCCTGGGGCACTGTTCTTTCCACTGATAAAAGGCAATGTTCTTCCCAGTGACACCAACAATGGGGCACCATTCCTTCCACTAATACCAATGATGGGGCACTATTCCTCCCACTGATACCAATGATGGGGCACTATTCCTCCCACTGACACCAATGATGGGGCACTATTCCTCCCACTGACACCAATGATGGGGCACTATTCCTCCCACTAATATCAACAGTGGGCCACTATTCCTCTCACTAATACCAATGATGGGGCACTATTCCTCCCACTGATACCATTGATGGGGAACTATTCCTCCCACTGACACCAATGATGGGGCACTATTCCTCCCACTAACATCAACAGTGGGGCACTATTCCTCCCACTGACACCAATGATGCGGCACTATTCCTCCCACTAACATTAACAGTGGGGCACTATTCCTCCTAGTGATACCAATGATGGGGCACTATTCATCCCACTGACACCAATGATGGGGCACTATTCCTCCCACTAATATCAACAGTGGGGCACTATTCATCCCACTGACACCAATGATGGGGCACTATTCCTCCCACTAATATCAACAGTGGGGCACTATTCCTCCCACTGACACCAATGATGGGGCACTATTCCTTCCACTAATATCAATGATGGGGCACTATTCCTCCCACTGACACCAGTAATGGGGCACTATTCCTCCCACTAACATCAACAGTGGGGCACTGTTTCTTCCACTGACACCAACAATGGGACATTATTCCTCCCACTGACACCAACAATGGGACATTATTCCTCCCACTGACACTAATGATCAGGCACTATTAATTGCATTGACACCAATGTCACTAACCCTCTCATTGACATCAACGATGAGGCATTTTTTCTTGATAAACCCCTGTTTTTTCACCATGAAGATCAAACAAATATAGTGGAGTTTAATCATTAAAGTGGTTGTCAAGTAATGCCAACCACTTTAAGCTACAGGTAAGCCTACAATAAGGCTTACCTGTAGGTCCAGGAAATATCTCCTAAACCTGTACGGTTTAGGAGATATCCCCTGTATCTGCATGTGCCAACATCATCGACACATGCACACTGAAGAATCGGCACCCGGGGTAGCCCTGGGTGCCGTTCCTTCTGTATTCATGCCGTAAATGACGGCTCCCGTGCGCATGCGCAGGAGTGACGTCAGTGCGGCTCCACCAATCGCAGCGCTGGAGCCCGCGCTATGATTGGACGGAGCCGTGGACCCGGAAGACTGATGTCGCCGGTCACAGCGGTGTACCGAGACCGCTGCAACAGCTTCGTTCCGAGGCAAGCGTTTCATAATGAGCTAGTATGCATGCTCATTATGCTTTTGTTTTGCAGGGTTTTTTTGGGGGGGCGGCTTTACAACCACTTTAAATCGTTTGTTAACCCCAAAAATAAAAATGCTGCTCCTGTCTCTTTAATGTGCAATTAGCAGCATGGTGCTTTTGCTTTTTAAATTATTCCTCTGTATCCCCTAAAATATCTTTTTGATAATGCCAGGTCATGACTCCCCCTCGTACTGACCCCCTTATATATAGCTTACCTTGAGAGCCCCGTGGTCTATGCAGGCTATGATACTCCCAGCTCTCCTATCTCCTGTGTGCCTGTCTTCAACTCCCTCCTTCTCCCCCCTCCCTCTTCCTCTCATAGCTTCTCCTCTCTGCTCTCATAATTAACTTTAAGGCCTCATACACACGGGCGTATCTTTAAAAATAAACAAAACGTCGGGCTCGACGTCAAGGGAAAAAAAATCGGCGTTTTTTCAGCGTTTTGCATCGGCGTTAGTGAGCGTTAGTGAGCGTCGGCGTCAATAGGCGTTTTTTAAAAAAAATCATCCCTCTGCTATTTTTCAACCTAAAAACGTTGGCGCCAAAAAACGTTGGAAAACGCCGGTACAATATTAGTTGGCGTTTGTTGGCGTTAGTTGGCGTTTTGCGGCATCGGCGTCAAAAAATGCCAAAACGTTACAGCCTCAGAACGCGCTGGCCGTGGGTTCTACTTTCAGCTCACTAACGCCGACGCCATCTACAGCTCAAAAACGCCAACATTTTTATGGGGCCATTGACTAACATGGAGAGCTGCAAAAAACGCCAGAAAACGCCGGTGTCAAAAAACGTCCGTGTGTATGAGGCCTAAAAGCTCCTATTTCCTCTGTATTAGAAAAAGAAGTTCCCTATGTTAGTGTTATATCAGAAATATTCTTATCTGTATGGATAACACAGCACAGCGCTGTCTCTCCAGCTGACATCAGCAGCAGTGCTCAGCCCCACCCTCAGGAATTCTGAGCTGAGAGAGAAAAGCTGAAAAACGACAACTGATCCTAGTAAGAAGGTGTGTTATCTATACAGAGAAGTATATATATGTTATAACACAGGCACAGGGAAATTCTTGTTATAATACAGAGCGGATAGGAAATTTTTATACAAGTGGCTTAAAGTGGTTGTCAACTTGTGACAACCACTTTAACCTACAGGTAAGCCAATAATAAGGCTTACCTGTAGATGCCCTGCATATCTCCCAAACCTGCACGGTTCAGGAGATATGCAGTGTTGAAGCTGTACTGACGTCATTCATGTTGGCACATGCGCAGTGAAGGAACAGCCTGCGTGCCATTCCTACACTGCGACCGTGCCATGACTGGCACGCGGGATTGACGTCACGCGGCTCCGGCCAGTCGCAGCGCCGGAGTCGTGGCCCCGGAACGAGGAGGGGCTGAAGATGGAAGCGGCCTGGAGCGGGGACAGCGCTGGACACCGCAGGCTTCGTTTGCAGGTAAGTGACACATAATGGACTAATATGCGATGTATAGTAGCCCGTTACGTTTTTGCTTTACAGGAAAACATAGAGGAAGTAAACCCCATCTGGGTTTACTTCCTCTTTAACAAACACTGTAAGGCCTCATACACACGGACGTTTTTTGACGCCGGCGTTTTCTGGCGTTTTTTGCAGCTCTCCATGTTAGTCAATGGCCCCATAAAAACGTCTACGTTTTTGAGCTGTAGATGGCATCGGCGTTAGTGAGCAGAAAGTAGAACCCACGGCCATTGCATTCTGAGGCTGTAACGTTTTGGCATTTTTTGATGCCGATGCCGCAAAACGCCAACAAACGCCAACTAACGCCAACAAACGCCAACTAATATTGTACCGGCGTTTTTTGACGCTGACGTTTTTAGGTTGAAAAATAGCACAGGGATGATTTTTTTTAAAAACCGCCTATTGACGCCGACACTCACTAACGCTCACTAACGCCGATGCATAACGCCGAAAAAGCCGATTATTTTTCCTTAACGTCGGGCCCAACGTTTTGTTTATTTTTAAAGATACGCCCGTGTGTATGAGGCCTAATATGGCTGGTTTGTTACTGTAACAGAAAAAAAAAAGTCTTTGTGGTCTTCCCCTGGTATCTGATTTTGTTTATTTCTCTGATCTGTCTTGTTTTACAGAAGATCAAGAAAGGTCTGGAGGTTCTAGTTTATACTTTGTCACTGAGTGACTGCACCAGCTTGAAAGAAGATAATCATTATGTCCCAGCTTTCAAAGTTTCAGAAGGTAATAATATATCTTAAAGTGATTGTAAAGGCTCACAGTTGTCTTTTAAAAAACAACAAACATGTTATACTCACCTCCTCTGTGCAGCGGTTTTGCACAGAGTGACCCCTAACTCCGTCTTCTGGGGTCCTCCAGCGGTGCTCCTCCTCTTCTCGAGTGACCACCACGCTACCCTGGTGTCAATCTGTGCACACTAACAGCAGGACTCGGCCCCGGGGTCACTGGGTTTGATTGACAGCAGCGGGAGCCAATGGCTCCCCAGCTATCAACCCAGCCAATGAGGATCGGAGCAGCTGCGAGGCTCGTCCCCGTCACGGGTTCGTTTTGGGCTCAGGTAAGTAAAGGGGGGCTCGGGGGGGCTGCTGCAGGTGAAATGGTTTTCCACCTTAATGCATAGAATGCACTAAGGTGAAAAAACTTGAGGGTTTACAACCACTTTAAAGCTGAGCTCCAATGATGAACAACATTTACCCTTGCACTGGGTCAACCCTCCCCACTGTAAGGGTTAACTGCTTGTTTTGCCTACCGGATGAAGAATAAGTTAATATAGTTACCTGGTTCCTCACGCCAGTGGCAGCTGGTGCTGTCCACCACTGTCTGCCACTCCAGAATGTGGAAGGGTCCTCAGTGTCCTCCCTCCCGTACAATAGAGGAGAGTTGCAACAAGAAGAAGGTTTCTAATGACCAGTCACATGAAGAGGAGGAAGCTCGAGGATGCAAAGAATGAGGTCAGTATATCACCTTATTCAGAGGCATAACTAGAACCCTCAGGGCCCAATTGCAAGAAATTATGAAGGGCCCCCCCGACCCCTGGCCAGGGCCCTTCCCTCTTCCCGCTGATCCTGGGGTCCTTTACTCCCATCACGGGTCCCTTTATTACAGTACCGCAGCGGCTCCCTTTCACAAGTTCTGCAGCGGGCCCTCTTTCTGCCATCTTCGGGCCACCTCATGGTGGTGAAATGCCAGGGCCCGGTCATAATTGCAGCCTTTGCAATCCTGATAGTTACCTCACTGGTGTCAGTAGTTTTTCATTTTTATTTTAATTTTATTTTTTTACCCTTTCATTTTATTTCTTTTCCAATTTTATTTTTATTATTTTTTACAATTTTTTTTAGGAGCTCTGTTGGGGGGGTTTTGATGAGATATCAGGGGTCTAAACAAACCTCAGCCCTCAATCTCCATCTATGCAACCTCAGCTGCCCCTATCGTTATGCCTCTGACCTTATTCATCATTCCCTAAGCAACACAAGCAGGTAACTTTTGCAGTGGGGAGGGGTACCCATTGCAAGGGTAAATGTTTTTCATCTTTAAAGGGAGTATATACTTCAATGGTTTGAGCCTAACTTTATTTAATTATTTTTAATAAAAATAAGATCTATATTTTACAAATAAACAATTAAAGCAGAGTTCCACCCAAAAGTGGAACTTCCGCTTTAACTACTGTTGATCCCCAGACATGCCACAATTGGCATGTCATTTTTTTGGGGGGAGAGCGGGTACCTAGTTTTGACAGGTACCCAGCTCCCATTTCCGCTCCTGGTGCCGTGGCACCGAGCGGAAGTTCACCTCTCCCCCCTCCCTCCCTGCACATCACAGGTCCCAGAAGATTGCCCAGCCATTCATAACACGTAGCTCGGCTCGCACGTGCACAGTGCGCACCTGGCTGTGAAGGCACAGTCGGGTACCCACACTTGCACTGCCGGCGCCGTGGAAAGGAGGGGGAGAGGAGCGAGGCTTCAGGTGGCAGCATCGTGGGACAGGTGAGTGTCTATTTATTAAAAGTCAGCAGCTACACTTTTTGTAGCTGCTGACTTTTAAATGGGTGGAACTCCGCTTTAACATAGAGGTGTTGATTTTCTAGAGGCAAACAGACTGTGCACTTTGCAAAGTGCAGTCACTCCACAGTTCAGTGATTGAGGTAAGGCTTCACTTTGCAAAGAATACCCAATCACAAGCAAGGAAAATAAAAAAAACATGCATTTTTGCTTGCACATGATTGGATGATGGAAGTTCTCAACTCCAGTCCTCAGGACCCACCAACAGGCCTGATTTTAACTATTACCTTGGGGAGATGCAGACTAGAATACTGCAATCACTGAGCAGCAAATTATATCACCTGTGATGTATTTCAGTTATCCTGCAAACCTGGCCTGTTAGTGGGTCCCGAGGACCGGAGTTGAGAACCACTGCCTTAAAGCGGTTGTCTACCCATTTAAAAAAAAAAAAAAAATTACAGCCTGCAAGACAATAGCATAATGAGCTAGTATGCACTGCATACTAGCTTATTATGAAATACTTACCTTGAAACGAAGATCCGACCGGGCTGCTCGGTCCGTTCTGTGGGAGCGGACATCTTCCCTCGGATCTTGCTTCCGAGTACGCCGGAGCCACGAGAAGTCACGCGGGGAACCCATCTCCCCGGCAATGTCCGCCCCTATTGCCGGGCCTTTGCCGAGACATACACAGCGCATGCGCCGTGACTCCAAAGCATTTTGGAGAGAGAATATCTCCTAAACCGTACAGGTTTAGGGGATATTCATTTTACCTACAGGTAAGCCTTATTATAGGCTTACCTGTAGGTAAAAGTGCTAAAATTGGGTAGACAACCTCTTTAAGTAAATAAACCCCAAAGTGTTTAGTAAAGTCACAGAGCATTGTGGACTTCATAAAGAGAAAGAACAAGCCGTAACTGATTGCTTTCAGACTGTCTCACTCAAAGTGACCATCTTTATTTAATTCATTTTTAATATTCACAGCAAGCTCACCTATCCATGTCTTCATACTTAATTTTGTTGAGAATTCAGCATTTCTAGCCTTTGCCATCTTGATTAACCACTTCATCCCGGAAGGATTTCCCACGGTAGGACCAGAGCACTTTTTGCGATTCAGCACTGCATCGCTTTAACTGACAATTGTACGGTTGTGCGACATTGTACCCAAATAAAATTTGAGTCCTTTTTTCCCCACAAATAGAGCTTTCTTTTGGTGGTATTTGGTCACCTCTGCATCATTTCTGATCACCGATATAAACAAAAAAAGAGCGACAACTTTGCAAAAAAAAACAATATTCATTCATTAGTTTCTGGCGTTTTTACTTTTTTTTTTCTCTAGTAATGGCGGCGATGTGCGAATTTTATCGGGACTTTAATATTGGGGCGGGCATGTCGGACTTTTCTGACATTATTTTGGGACCAATGCCATTTATACAGCGATCAGAAATGTAAATATCCACTGATTACTGTATAAATGTCATTGGCAGTGAAGGGGTTAACCTGGGGTGGCGATCTAGGCGTTAACTGTGTTCCCTGGGCGTGTTCTAACTGTGAAGGGACTGGGCTGTCAGGGGCATAAGAGATCTAACTGATCCCAGTGACAGGGATCAGTAGATCCCTTAGATCCTGCCTGTCAGAACGGGGAACCGCTGTGTTTACATCGGCGGTTCCCCGTTCTTTCCCTCTGGCAGCTCATCGCGGCTCGCCGGCGGACATCAGCTGCATGTCTGTGAATCCCCACCTATTTATGGTGATTCGCGAGACAGTGCCACACTGCCGCAGTGAATATACTGCGCACGGTCAGGAAGTGGTTAAAGGGGTTGCAAACCCTCCCGGTTTTTCACCTTAATGCATTCTATGCATTAAGGTAAAAAAAACGTTTTTGTTGCAGCTGCCCCTAGAGCCCCACGTTTACTTACCTGAGCCCGATCTCTCCCACGCCAGGGACGAGCCATGCAGCTCAAGCAGCGGGCTCCGGTCCTCATTGGATAGATTGATAGCAGGGGAGCCATTGGCTGGAGGGTGGGGCCGAGTCCTGTGGTCTGTGTCAATGGACGCAGCAGCAGGACTCGGGAGCGCGCCTGCACGGGTGTCCCCAGGTAAGCGTTTCCCTGTGGGAGCACTTGATGCAAGGAGGAGCCAGGAGCGCCGCGGAGGGACCCCAGAAGAGGAGGACCAGGGCCACTCTGTGTAAAACCGCTGCACAGAGGAGGTAAGTATGACATGTTTGTTATTTTTTTTTAAAAGGGAACCTTTATTATCGCTTTAAGGACAGATGATTCATGTAGCATTTACTTCATGGGGTCCATCTGTCCTTAGCTCAGGCATGCAGGCAGAAGGGTGTGCTTAGCTGAGAAAGCCCCTCCTCTCCTCCTCCAGATGAAAAACAAAAAATGCCCATGAAGACTCATGGGATGTATGACATCATTTTGGCTTAGGCCAGAAATCAGGAAGAAACTGAAGAAATGTAAAAAAAAGTTTACAAGTACTGGTAAATATAATCTACCTTCCTATCTATTTACTAATGCTAGCAGCGTAAGGATTACAATTATTCAGTGTTAATTGAGAGAGTTTAGGTCCCCTTTAAGCTGGCAGCGCTGTCACACAACGCGGAATGCTATGAGGAAGGCTCCGCCCGAAACGCGTTGGCATTTCAAATGTAGCACTGCTGTTAGTGCCCAATAAAGATTTACAAGAAGAAGCATTAATGTTGCCAGCATTTTCTATGCTAATTTGATGTTCATGGGACATAACAAGCCTGAGCACTGATACACTTGAGTGAGTTTTTGTCTATACTATAAAGCAGAAGTCCTTCTCTCTAGCGGCCCTGACATGCTCCCCAACACAGTGCTCTAAAAAGCAGTCCTCGCTGAGCAGCACTGTTGGTTGGAGCGGTGTTCAGCAGCAGTCTGATTCTTCTAGTTACTGCCAGCACAGGGTAATTTAACCCTTACTGCAAAACACTAATAAATAGTAAAAAAGCAGCATATTTATTACTGTACATGAAGACTGACTCCATTACAGTAAGAAATCAAGGTTCCAATTGGGATTAAAAGCCCAATTCCGAGTATTTGCAATATAATCTACTCTCGTAGTGGGACTTCTCCACACTGCAAAGGTTAAATGCTCCTTAGATCTAGGAGGTAGAGGAACGGGCAACATTACTTAAGGTACAAGTCCACCCTAAGGGCCCATACCAATTATCATCCGAAAATTTTCGTACAACAGCCTGACGTCCAATAATCTGACCGTTAGTGCGCTCCATCCGACAGCCGATTTTCATTTAACGTCCAACAAAAGCTGGATGAGCCGACTAGAGAACTTTTGTCTGCCAACAAGGCCACATCCAATTTTCGGCTCGTCTGCACAGAAGTTGGACAAACAAAAGTTGAAAGTACAAACACGCATGTTCGGAACCCAGGAACGAGCTGGAAGTGTTCGGTCGTATAAACGCGAAATCAACGGAAGGGTCCCAAAGGGTGACGCACGAAAACTGACCTTCCTCTTTATGCGCTCATAGCACGTCACTACGTTCACCTTTGTCGAATGATAATTTTGCTACCTTCAGAACGCTAGACAAAATCACGCACAGCAGATTTTTTCAGAAAAATTGGACGTGCAGTCGTACGAAAATCGCAGCGTGAGTACGAGGCTTAACACTAAAATCCCTGCATCTACAGACATCCACAATCTAACACTAACCTATCTAGCCCTGTAAAGATGAAATCAGTATGCATAACTTTTTGTAACCGATCTGACCCGTGCCGAGCTGTCAGCTGCGGTGCAGAGGACACAGCCGACAACGGAAGCCCCATAGTAAGTCTATGGGTGATGTCACTACCCATTCAATTCACAGCGATTGTTGTCTATGTCCTCTGCAGAGCTTCCACCGCTGAAAAACCGGATCAGATTGGCTTAAAAAAAAAGTATGTATACTGATTTCTTCTTTACAGGGTTAGATAGGTTGGTGTTAGATCGTGGATGTCTGTAGATGCAGGGATTTTAGTGTTAGGGTGGACTTATCCTTTAAGATATCCCTCTGTCTGGCAGGCTGTTCTCTTCTGCCCAATGCTCTGGGCTATGGGCAGTCCTTTGGCACTATCACGTAGCTATAAACCCTGCATTGTGCATGGAGGAGGCAGGTACAGCTGGAGGCAAGCTGCTGGAGCAAGCGATTAGGTGGGAATAACAATGTATTAATGAATCCCTAGACTTAAAGTGGATGTAAAGGTAAAGAAATATTACTGTCAACCCTCTCTTCTATCAATCCATCCTACACTGTGTAAAAGTGCAAAACAATGGTGTAAATACCTTATCTCAGATCTTTTATGGTTGGTCACGTGGCCTCTGACCACTCTCTTCTTCCAATCTAAGGTCTACAGCGGGAGAGGCTGAGATCCCCCTCTGATGTCAGAGGAGAGCGGCTGGAGGTCACGTGACCGGCCATAAAAGATCTGAGATAAGGTTTTTAGAGGTATCATTTTATACAAACATTTACACAGTGTAGGATGGATTGATAGGACAGAGAGGCTGGCAGTTATAGTTCTTTATCTTTACTGCCAGGCAGGAGGGGGGGGGACAGAAACAGCTCACACACACAGGAGCTGACAGGCAGGGAGGGAGGGGGAGAGAGAAGAGCAGCGGGATGATGGAGGCATGTAGCCTGACCACAGTAATCATGTATCAGCAACCACGATTACCATGGTCAGTACACACAAGAGGACACAGGAACAGGCAGGATAAACCAGGTTTTTTACAGCATAGAAAGGGACATATTAGACAACACAAGCACTGTGCTGTTTAATCTGCTATAAGGGAGTAGGATCTTTTTTTGTAGGGTTACAACCTTTTTAACACGCACTTAACCCTTGCAGTGTGGGGGGCACTGCAAGGATATTTTTTTATTGTGCCCAGAGTTTGACTGATTTTTTTTTTAAATGTTGCCTACACAAACCCTTAAAAATGTTGATATACACAGCTGCAAATTTCTCATCGTTTCTTCATTTATACTGCTCTTCAAAACAAGCACAAGCTATCCCTTCATGAACATTATCATACAATGGCTTGCAGCCTCCTTGCTGTGTTGTACCTAACTGGTCCCAGCCAATAAGAAACTGGGAAAACTGAAGTAGCCAGTGACAGTGCAGCGATAAGGGTTGCAGCGGGAATAATATTTCTGCTCACACGATATATGTTCTATTCCTGATTTAAGTATTTATTTTTGCAGCGGTGATTGGTACCGGAGCAGTTTTTGTGGGCTATGACATCAACGAATTTCTGTTTGACTCACATGATAGTAAAATAAGGTAAGACTAAAGCTTGAATTTTAAAGAAAAGATTAATAATTTTCTTATTGGTATAGAAATAATAAGAGATAATAATGAAAATGTAAGAAGTTTGGTTTACACGGTATACAGTAGTTTGCTTGGTCAATTTGTCAACAAAACATTTATATAGTGTGATATTATCATTCATAAAGACATGCTGGTAGGTTAATTGCCTCCTGTCTAAATTGGCCCTAGTATATGTATAAATGTGAGTTAAGGGCCTTAGATCATAAGCTCCTTGAAGGTAGGGACTGATGTGAATGTGCAATGTAAAGCGCTGCGTAAATTGACGGCGCTATATAAGTACCTGAAATAAATAAAAAATAAAATATTCAAAGATGAGTTCTAGGTATGGTATGTGCTGAGAAATACAGGCATATACTTGTCCATCATGCCATACCATCAGGGAGGCGTGTGATTGGACTCATATTTTTTGCAGCAGGATAATGATCCCAGACATACAGCCAATGTCATTCAGAACTATCTTCGGTGTAAAGAAGTACAAGGAGTCCTGGAAGTGATGGTTTGGCCCCCACAGAGCCCAGATCTCAACATCATGGAGTCTATCTGGGATTACACGAAGAGACAGAAGGATTTATGGGAACAGCCGACATCCACAGAAGATCTGTGGTTAGTTCTCCAGGATGTTTGGAAAAACCTACCTGCCGAGTTCCTTCAAAAAACTGTGTGCAAGTGTACCTAGCAGCATTGATGCTGGTTTAAAGCCAAAGGGTAGTCACACCAAATATTGATCTAATTTACAATTGTCTTCTGTTCACTCACATTGCATGTTGTAAATTTAAAAAATAATAATAATAATAAATAAATATGTATTTTTGAAATCATTCTTTCTTTACAGAATTTCTTCACACCTGCCTAAAACTTTTGCACAGTACTGTATATACCACACTGTATACACACTGTATAGGATATACATGGTTACATCGGTCCAAGCTGGACCGATGTAACTATGTATAAAATATCCATATAAATTCAAAAACAACTTGCGCTAACTCCTATTAGAAGTCCAAGAAAGTCCTCCAGTGCTGATAATGAAACACAAAAGTGAAAAAGGAAAGAAGAAAATATTTCACAGTACAAGTGAAATGAATGAATCCTGAGTGTTCTCAGAGATGGATTTGTCCATGAGAAGTCCAGAATCATCTAGCCCAAGAACATCTGTTTTTAAAGTTCAGAGGATATCCCACGATGTAAACAGAGAATGGTATGAAGAAGCCTTCACCAGACACATGCACACCTCAAGTGCTTCAAGTGGAGGGAATACCCTTACCAGATAAGATGGACACACTATCTCTAGTGGGTCATTAAAGCTGGCAGATGTAACCTTCTGCAAGGTATACAGACGGAACTCCTCCTCTCTACACGCATAGGAATGGATACCAAGCTGACAGTTCACATAGATATCACATCTCCACTGGTTAGGGCATTAAAAAAGGAAGGAATCCATAGTGTAAAACCATAGGACCAAGTTTAATAAAAGAAGTAGTAGGTACTCACATTTAGTCTCACAAGGTGAATCACAAGTAAAAATGCCGGCATGTACTGAAAACAAACAAATGTCCCGTTCCTCTCCGAACGTTAACAGGCGCGGTGGCGTCAAAACGTGGCTCCGCCCTACATGTTTCATCATAGATGACGTCGTCCAGGGGCCCAATTGTATCTTCTAAGCAGTAAAAAGAGCCCATCAGTCTTTTGGTGTTCAGGTGCTAACAAGGAGCATGCTCATAGCAGGATAGCACAGAGTGACAGAGAGATGAGTGCATCAATTTGATGCTTCACCCTTCACTCTCCAGATCAGCCTTTCTCAACCTTTTCAACACAGAGGAACCCTTGAAATAATCTCCGGTCTCTGGGAACCCCTGCTAAAAATTAAAATTCGACAACTCATGATATATTAGTGTGATGGTCTTTGGGAAGAATGCTCCTTACACTTGTGGTCATTGGGAAGAATTACCCCTTACAGACAGCTAAAAAGATCAATGTCATTGGGAATTTATCTGAGAGGTAGAAATTGACCACTGCTCAAGGAACCCCTAGCAACCTCTGGAGGAACCCAGGTTGAGAAATCCAGGTCCAGATGGTGGAAGAACAAGATCTATAAGTGTTACATACCTGCAGAAGGTAAAATGAGGTAAATCTCAGGACTGTCAAATCTTTAGACAGGGTAAAAAGTTCCCTTATATGAATCCCATCTTTGTATTTAGCTGTTTTCTTGGAGCTCATACAATAAGGCTGTTTAGTTTTCCTCTGTATGATGAGATAAAAGCCTAAAGAAACCTAATTTTAGTTACTTTTATGTTGCAGGTCAAAGGAGCAGCCAGAAAAGTCTTTATCCTCACAGTCAGCGTTCACCACAGTTTGGGAAAAGTTCGCCAGCCAAGCTCCAGCAGAACGGGATGCCTTCTTGCCTGGTACATTTCCAAATGGCTTCTTGTGGGGCTCATCCACTGCAGCCTTTAAAGTAGAAGGTGGCTGGGCCGAGGGAGGAAGAGGGCAGTCTATATGGGACATGTTTGGACAACGTGGTCAAGCTCTTGACAACGCTACTGCAGATGTGGCTTCTGACAGCTACAACAAGATTGACTATGATGTATATCTGCTAAGAGGTCTACAGGCCAACACCTACCACTTCTCCATCTCCTGGTCCCGGATCTTCCCAACAGGGCTTAAGTCCAGAGTCAGCTCAGTGGGGGTGAAATACTACAATACACTGATTGACAGATTAATAGATGAAAATATCAAACCAATGGTGACATTGTACCACTGGGATCTGCCTCAAGCCTTGCAGGAGTCGGGAGGCTGGCAGAATGAAACCATCGTTGAATATTTTACTGAATATGCTGATTTCTGCTTCAACACTTTTGGAGACCGAGTGAAACATTGGATCACCTTCCATGAACCTTGGGTGGTCAGTTATGCTGGTTATGGAACTGGAGAACATGCTCCTGGGATTCAGGATCCTGGGAAAGCTTCATTCAAGGTACACAGTTGAGAGTTAAAAAGTTGAGAGCGTTCAGATTATGACTATATACACACTATATTGTCAAAAGTATTGGGACGCCTGCCTTTAAACACACATGAACTTTAATGATATCCCAGTCTTAGTTTGTAGAGCTTAATACGGAGTTTGACCACCCTTTGCAGCTATAACACCTTCAACTCATCTGGGAAGGCTGTCCACAAGGTTTAGGAGTGTGTCTATGGGAATGTTTGACCATTCTTCCAGAAGCACATTTATGAGGTCAGGCACTGATGTTGGACAAGAAGGCCTGGCTCTCAATCTCCGCCCTAATTCATCCCTTCTGGAAGAAAGGTCAAACATTCCCATAGACACACTCTTAAACCTTGTGGACAGCCTTCCCAGAAGAGTTGAAGCTGTTATAGCTGCAAAGGGTGGGCCAACTCAATATTGAACCCTACGGACTAAGACTGGGATGCCAAGTTCATGTGCGTGTAAAGGCAGGTGTCCCAATACTTTTGACAATATAGTGTAGTTACTGCTTGTATAGGGGACCCACACTTTATAGGCTGACAATTTTGCCTCTGCTACACTGAAATCCCAAATAGCATTGTCAGTACTGTCTGGGTTCTCTACTGCTGGACTACAGAACTGCGGACTGTTCAAGCCCCTTTCTATCCCCTTCCACATGCATACACCAATTTCTTTCTCAACAAAACAATGCTGCTGCTTTGACTTCCAAGCCCATATACTGTGTGCAGTGAAAGGGCTTATGGGAGATGTAGATCTGGGGGCATGCTTACGTCAATAGAAAGTGCCCTAGGCAGTTCTGCTCATTCCTCCTCCCAGCAGCTGCCCCTGCAATAACCTTACAAGCCTAGTAATCAGTGGCGGCTGGTGTCGCCCCCCCCCCAGTCCGGGCCCCACACTTACCTTATCTCGTAGGCAGCGCGGCGAGCAGTGTCAGTTTCTCTTCGGGCTACGGGCTGCTTGTTGGCTTGGTTCCTTTCTTCTCCCTCCTCTCCTCCGTGCGTCTCCTCCTCCAGCCGGCCAATATGATCGGACATCCTTTTGGCCAATCGGGTGATGGGTCTCCCGACTGTTTGGAGGAAATTCAGTGTTACAATAGTGAATATTCATTCGCTATTGTAACACAACTGGGTGGGCTCGGAGTGCAGTGCTCTGCACCCCGAGCCCACCCTTTTTGGAAGCCTATTAGAGCCTCTGTTTCTAATCACGGGGGGTGGCGCCTGTGCGCCCCTAGTGGATGGGCCGCCACTACTAGTAATAATGTGAAGGGGAGTGATAAAAATTATTCCTGCTATAGGAACAATCTAAAAGGAAAACATTAATGTTAGGATATGCTCTGGAGGAGAAGAGGAAGGTTAATAGGTCATGCCTTTAGGCTCAGCTCCCACTAGTGCTACTTGTCATGCGACTTTGGACACATAAACATTTCTTGTGTGTGTGTTTATGGTGGAAATTGTTTTATGTGAATGCCTTTTAGCTTAAAAATGCAGTGCTGTACTATAATGTGAACACGGGACATGCCATACCAATATTTGATTCTAATTTTTTTTTTCTATGTAGGTGACCCACAACATAGTGAAGGCTCATGCCAGGGCCTGGCACATCTACAATGATAAATACCGTGGCCAGCAGCATGGGCTGGTGGGCATCTCTTTGAATTCTGATTGGGCAGAGCCAGAAACTGCCAATGACCCAGAAAGTGTGAGTGCTGCAGAGCGATATCTCCATTTCATGCTGGGATGGTTCGCTCATCCTATTCTGGTGAATGGGGATTACCCGGAGGTTCTGAAGACACAGGTAAACCAGAAGAACACCCAGTGCCCCACCATAGTGGCTCCATTGCCCACCTTCAGTGAAGCTGAGAAGACTAAAATTCAGGGTACTGCAGACTTTATCGGCATCTCCCACTACACATCCCGGCTAATCAACGCTTCCAGCAGCTCTGTTTGTGAGAACACTTATGATTTTATTGGAGGGTTTTCTCAACATATTGATCCTTCTTGGCCAACCACTGCCTCTCCATGGATCTCAGTGGTGCCATGGGGCTTTAGGAGGCTTCTAAATTTTGTCAAGCAAGAGTATGGGAAAACAGGTCTGTCAATATATATAACCGGCAATGGAATGCCAGCATCCATGATTGGTGATGCTTTCAATGACACAGAAAGAGCGGAGTACCTGAATGCCTATATCAATGAGGCCCTTAAAGGTAAAGTATATAAGTGTTATAAAGAAAAGTTGTTCATACCAAATGAATTAAGGATTTACTAGCATATAGGCTACAATACTGGCTGTGGCATGATTTTTAAATGTGTATGAGAGGAAATTTGGTTTTATTTTATTATTACACATAACATCTCACATAACTCTGCTACTGTGGTTTGGAAAACCAGAAGGAACTGAATGTTCTATCAGCACAGAACAATCATAGGAACCTTTTTTAAACCAAACCATGACATACCAAATAAAGGAAGAATGTTGCAGTAGAAGAGTTCTTCAAAATTAAAGCAGAATTCATGTTAAATTAAAATGACACCAATTCATGCAGTTCTGTATTCAATAAATCATCCTCAAAGTGGTTCTAACGCCTTAAAGTGGTTGTAAACCTCAGGCATGAAATATGAACAAAGCATATTCCTCTGTAGTGTGTACTTCTCTCAATTAAGAGCAATAAGTGTCATCTCTGGCTCTTGCTTCATTCCTCTGCCATCAGCATGAGTCTCACAAGATTTCCTGACACCAAGAAAAAAAAGGTGACAGGGGAGGGACCTCCAGCTGATTGACAGCCTCTGCTTTGTTCCTGTGTGCTATGTGAAAGGGGGGGGGGGTGTCCCCTCCCTTTCCTCCAATCAGCTCTCAGAGCTCTCCTCACTGAACTCTGCAGCATGTAACTTCAGCTCTCCATGCCCTTTTTTTAAACTCTCAAGCTTTAACATTCTGGAGTTTGAGTGGATGTAGAGAAGAAAGTGCTGCAGATAAACAGATACAACTTATGTAGGATGATTATTTTTTCATCTCTGTGTATCACCTGAGGTAGTCACTTCACTGGGTATATGTAAGGGTTTACAGCCACTTTAAGTATTTTTACCTTAATGAATTCTATGCATTAAAGCGGAGCTCCACCCAAAAGGGGAAGCTCTGTTTGTTTGCTTCCTCCCGCCCTCCACTGCCACATTTCGCACCTTTCGGTGGGAGCTTGTACCTGGTTTTGACAGGTTCCTGCTCCCAATTCTGGCTGATCTTGCCACGGCAAACTCAGCCGGAAGTTCCTACCCCTGCCGCCGGGCCATTCACAAAGTGCAGCGCACTTCACGCATGCGCAGAGGGGAGTCGGCTGTGAAGCCGCAAGGCTTCACTGCCAGTTTTCATTACCCGAGATGGTGGTGGAGCACCAGAGAGCCAATTGAAAAATCAGCTCAGGTGAAGACACTGTTGGATTCGTGGACAGGTAAGTGTCTTAGTATTAAAAGTCAGCAGCTACAGTATTTGTAGCTGCTGTTATTTTTTTTTTCTGAAGGAGCCTGGAGCTCCGCTTTGAGGTAAAAAAAACATTCTGTGTTGCAGGGTTTCCCCAGCCCACCCCTTATACTTACCCAAAACCGATCTTGAGTCAGCAACATGTACAAGAGCAGCGGCTCTCGCTGCTGTTTCCCTCCTCACTGGGCAGATAGCAGCGGGAGCCATTGCTGTCAATCAGATGCTGTGACGAATGAGCAGGGGGTGGGGTCGGAACTGCCTGGTCTATGTCAATAGGCGCAGACAGTGTGGCTCGAGAGCGAGCATGCACAAGTCTCTCCATAGCAAGCAGCTTGCTATCGAGGCACATGCCAAAGTGGAGGGGCCAGATGCTACAATGGGGGACCCCAGAAGAGAAGGATTGGGGCTGCTCTGTGCAAAAACATTGCACAGAGCGGGTAAATATAACAGGTTTCATATTTTAATTTAAAAAAAAAAAAAAACTTAGGGGGTTGATTTACTAAAGCTGGAGAGTGCAAAAAACGGTGCAGCTGTGCATGCTAGCCAATCAGCTCCTAACCTTAGCTTGTTCAATCAAGCTTTGACAATAAAACCTTGAAGCTAATTGGTTTCTGTGTGGACCTGCACCAAATTTTGCACTTTCAAGCTTTAGTAAATCAACCCCTTAATGTCACTTTAAATGCATTTTTAAAATGCAAGCCATCCAAGTACCCAAATTGGATTTGGCATCAATCTCTGTTCCTGTACAGCAGAGCTCAGAGTGAGGAAGAAGCAGCACAAGGAGCCAATCACTTGTGCTCCAGTGCAAGGCGCATGTTGACAGGAGAAGAGAGCAGAGTGACAGAGAGATGAGCTAATCAGTCTGCTGCTTGTCTATCAATGTCTGGTCATGGTCTAGGGGTATGTGATAGACCCGTAAGTGTCAATTAAATGCAGCAGAGGAGAATGGGGGTTGCTGTAGTGTTAGAGTCTGTAACATGGAACATGATTTGGCATTGCTGGAAGATTGGTCAAAGCAGTGGAGACTGCAGTTCAATATTTCTAAATGTAAAATAATGCATCTAGGGAAAAAGAATCCGCTTAGAGAGTACAGCATTGGGGGCACAGTGTTAGCCAGCACTACAGAAGAAAAAGATTTGGGGGTGCTTATTTCAGATGGTTGCAAAATGAGCAAACAGTGTAACCAGGCAGTGGGAAAAGCAAATAGAATTCTGGGATGTATCAGTAGAGGGATCACCAGCAGGAGGAAGGAGGTTCTGATTCCTCTATATAGATCTTTAGTGAGACCTCACTTAGAATACTGTGTCCAGTTCTGGAGACCTCACTTACAAAAAGATATTGATAAAACAGAACGAGTTCAGAGACGGGTAACAAAAATGGTGAAAGGTCTGGGGGATAAAACATATCAAGAGCGACTTCAGGAACTTAATAAGTACAGTCTGGAGGAAAGAAGGGAGAGGGGAGACATCGATTGAAACCTTTAAATACCTCAAGGGGGTGAATAAGGTTCAGGAGGGCAGTCTTTTCAATATGAAACCAAAATGAAGAACACGGGGACCTCAAACTAACTGGGGGGGAGTTCAAAACTAATCTTAGAAAGTATTATTTTACTGAAAGGGTGGTTGATGATTGGAATAAACTACCAACAGAGGTTGTGAGACAGTCAACAGTAAATGGCTTCAAACATGCTTGGGATAAACATAAATCCATAGTCAGACAACAAGGTTAATGTAAAAAAAAATAAAACATAAATAAAAATAAAAAAATAAAAAAAAAATAAAAAGGGGCAGACTCGATGGACTACTCAGTCTTTTTCTGCCATCACTTTTCTATGTTTCTATGTTTCTATGAGTTGTACTGTGTTGCATGGCTGTGTAAATCTCAAGTTCAGACAAACAGAAATACAAATACTTTGCCAGGTAAAACAACTATATTATATGCATTGCATTTGCTGATTAAGATGTTCAGCCTTTACAACTATCTGTAATGTTTACTCATTTACTAAGTAAAATCTGAAAAATCCCCTACATACAATTTTTTACGACTGCACCCAGATCTGTGTCACACACCGACCTATTCTTTAACTCCACTTAGTTTCAGACAAAGCCACATTCCTCAGTAACCTCAGTTCTTTCTTTCATTCTTGAAATGTTTCTTTGCAGCCATCAAGACTGATAATGTGTCCGTAGGTTCGTACATAGTCCGGTCCCTGTTGGATGGATTTGAAGGTCCTCAGGGATACAGCCAGAGGTTTGGTCTTCATTATGTGGATTTTGGAAATTCAAACAGACAACGGACTCCCAAAAAATCTGCATATTTATTCAACTCAATTATCGAGAATAATGGTTTTACAAAACCCAAGTCAGTTAAGCCCAAATCTTCGAGCAAAAGTTGGCCGTCTGCAAAAAAGCTAACACCCCTCCCGGCTTCAAATGTCCCATCAAAGGCAAAAGTTGTGTGGGAGAAATTATCAGGGCAAACTGCCTTCGAAAGAGATATGTATCAGTACGCTACTTTTCCAGATGATTTCAAATGGGGAGTGTCAACATCAGCCTATCAAGTGGAAGGTGGATGGAACGCAGATGGAAAAGGGCCAAGTAACTGGGACATTTTCACCAAAGTTCCGGGAAATATTGAAAATGGTAACACTGGCGACATAGCATGTGATAGTTACCATCAGTTGGATGCTGACCTCTACATGTTAAAGTCTCTAGGAGTGAACAGTTACCGATTCTCTATTTCATGGTCCAGAATCTTTCCAACAGGGCAAGGCACGCCCAATGATAAAGGTGTTGAATATTACAATAACCTTATTAATGGCCTTCTGGCAAATAACATCTTTCCAATGGTGACTCTCTTCCACTTTGATCTTCCTCAAGTTCTAGAGGATTTAGGTGGCTGGGAGAATGATGCAGTCCTTAATGCTTTTCATAACTATGCAGACTTTTGTTTTAAGACATTTGGAGATAGGGTCAAGTTCTGGATGACTTTTAACCAGCCTCACAGCATCGTGACAGCTGGTTATGGCCTTGGTTTGTTTCCACCTTCTATAAAGGAGCCTGGTTCTGCTCCATATAGAGTAGCACACAACTTGCTGAAGGTCCATGCCAGGGTCTACCATACCTATGATGAGAACTATCGAACTAGCCAAGGAGGTGTAATCTCACTGAGCCTCAACACAGAATGGGTAGAACCTAAAGACTACACACTACAAAGGGATATTGAAGCTGCTGACCGCTACCTGCAGTTTACTTTAGGGTGGTTTGCTCACCCCATCTTCAAAAACGGTGATTACCCAGAGGCCATGAAGTGGCAAGTGGGCAACAAAAGTGCTTTGCAGGGTCTCCCAACTTCAAGACTTCCAGCTTTTACAGAGGAAGAGAAGGCCTACATCCAGGGCACAGCTGATGTTTTCTCTATTAACATCTACACCACCAAAATAGTTCAGCACAAAACACTGAGGTTGACTCCTGAATCTTTTGAAAATGATGTTGACATGGAAGCAGAGGTTAACAATAACTGGCCAACAACAGCAATTTCCATACACAGGGCAGTAGCTTGGGGGACAAGGAGACTGCTTAACTGGGTGAAAGAAGAATATGGAGATGTTGCCATATACATCACTGAAAATGGAGTCGCCACAAATAGTAACCCTGATTATGAAGACAGTGCCCGCATATTTTTCTACAAGACCTATATCGATGAGGCTTTAAAAGGTTTGTTTTAATATACACTGTATTCCTGTCTCTGTCATGTGTATGAAATATGGCCTAGTGGCTTTTTTTTCCGGTATTTAATCAGTATGACTACTTACTTACAAATAATGTGCTGTTGCAACCAATGAAATCAGAACTTTTTGTTTTGCACTTTATGTGTTACTCGTTCTTCAGGAACAATCGAGTTACATGCATTGTTTAGTTTAGTTTAATAATGAGATCATGAAATTAATTTTTTCAGTTTTGTGAGTTAGCTAGGAAGAAAAGCTTTCCAATGGGAACACAAACCTCCCACATAAAGACCTATTTTGTAGGACATTAAAGTGTTAGAACCTACCAATCATTAGTAAGACCTCATCTGGAATATGCAGTTCAGTTTTGGGCACCAGTTCTCAAAAAGGATATCAGGGAACTGGAGAAAGTTTAGATTAGAGGAACTGAATGTATTCTTTCTTGAGAGGAGATCATTATCCCCAAATAAAATTGATGTCCTTTTTTCCCACAAATAGAGATTTCTTTTGGTTGTATTTGATCACCTCTGCAGTTTTTATTTTTTGCGCTATAAACAAAAAAAGAGCGATGATTTTAAAAAAAGAAATAAATACATTTTTACTTTCTGTAAAACACATCCAATAAAAAAAATTAAAAATTAAAATTTCTTCATCAGTTTAGGCCAATATGTATTCTGTTACATATTTTTGGTAAAAAATCCCAATAAGTGTATATGGATTGGTTTGCGCAACAGTTATAGCGTCCAAAAATGATGGGGTATATTTATGGAATTTATATTTATTTATTTTACTAGTAATGGCGGCAATCATCGACTTATAGCGGGACTGCGATACTGCGGTGGACAAATCGGACACCTAACTGACACTTTTTTTTTTGAACCAGTGACACCAATACAGGGATCAGTGCTAAAAATATACACTGTCACTGTATTAATGACACTGGCAGGGAAGGGGTTAACATCTAGGGCGATCAAGGGGTTAAATGTGTGGCCAACATGTGTACTGTGAGGTGTTTTTAACTAAGCAATGTGCTTTGCAGGAAGAAAAAAACAGCACCTTGCTGCTGTCAGAAGAGAGCCCTGTGTTTGTTTACCTACACAGAGCTCTCTTCAGTAATGTCTGGAGCCAATTGCTGGGCAACCAATTAGTGGCCGGTGATTAGTGATTGGTTCATGTTGTGGCCAAACGCAGCATGGCAGGGGCGCACGGATGTGCTCCCTAGCCTGGCGCGTGAATCACGTACTAGGTACGTGAGCCTGCACAGGAGAGCCGCCTTGCCTCTGTATATGTACTGTATGCAGTCGAGAAGCGTTTAAGGTCATCACAGAGAGACAAGGGGGAACACTTTATGTCTGGTGGAAAAGAAATTTGATCTCCAAATACAGAAAGGCTTCTTCACAGTAAGAGCTGTGAAAATGTGGAATAGACTAAGTCTGTCCAGCTCAGTAGATTGCAATTTTTTACTACAAAATCCACATTGGGATTAAAGAAAAAAAAACTTCAAGATTGCCTCCTGAACACTTGCCTACTGCTGCTTAACCGCTCTCTGAAAAGTGATCTACCTCTTTCTACCTCTGAAAGAAGCCTATCAGTTAGAGCAGGGTTTCTCAACCAGGGTTCTGTGGAACCCTCAGGTTCTTCCAGAGGTTGCTAGGGGTTCCTTGAGCAATGGTCAATTTCTACCTCTCAGATAAATTCCCAATGACATCTTTGATCTTTTTAGCTATCTGTTAGGGGGGTAATTCTTCCCAATGACCATAAGTGCAAGGAGCATTCTTCCCATTGACCATCACACTAATGTATCATAAGTTGTAGATTTTTCATTTTTAGCAGGGGTTCCCCGAGACCGGAGAATTATTTCACGGGTTTCTCTGTGTTGAAAAGGTTGAGAAAGGCTGAGTTAGAGGAACCACTGTCTTCTGTGTGTACTTTGGGGCCCATTCACACCAGCAGCGTTGGGCTGCGTTGGGCTTCATTACAAAAACAAGGCATTTTGCATTATGTTCTATAGCTTAATTTCATACCAACATGCTGCATTAATGTGCACTGAAAAAATGGTATGCTACATTTTTGTAATATGCCACTCACAACACACTGTGGAGCATAACAATACATTGAGGAGCTGAACAAAAAACTAAAGCCCTGCAATGTGTATTAACAATGCTTTGCAACACAATATATGAAAAAATGTACACCAAAGTGCATTATAATACTTGTGCCGTGTTGTGAATGAGCCCTTATTTTTTAATGTAATATTGATTTATTGTATCTATGCTGTGACATGTGCATGACCAAAACCACAGTAGCCACAGCCACCAATCACCCAGTGATAAGAAGTAACTATTATTTATTTACAGCTTACAGCTTAGATGGGGTGAATCTTAAGGGCTACACAGCCTGGTCTTTGATGGACACCTTCGAATGGAATTCTGGGTACTCCGTGCGTTTTGGGCTACACCATGTGGACTTCAATAACCCCAATCGCCCAAGGACTGCAAAAAGATCTGCAATTTACTATGCTGAGATCATTCGCGACAATGGTTTCCCACTGAAAGAAGAAGACAAGTTTCTATATGGAGAGTTTCGACCAGACTTTGCGTGGAGCGTAGCCTCAGCGTCCTATCAGGTGATATAACTTGACTCTTTTTTTTTGGGAGTGCTTGTTTTCTTGAGTGGTCTTGACTTCATAAGCCATAAATAATTACAGAAGTGGTCAGAATTTAATTAAGGACATTGGTCATAAATGATTAGCAAAAATAAATGGAGCACATGACTTGTGACTTAAGCAACAGCGGCCCTTCCATTAGGTTATTAATCTACATAGGAGGAGGAGAGAAGAGACTCACGGGGGCTTGCATAGCGGAAGCTGCCGTGCTGCAGGAGAGGACACCGGAGCCGCTGTCCGCAGCCCTTCACCCGCCACCTAGATGGTGTCCGCCGTGATTGAGGACACCAGAACAGCGGCCCGCCACCTAGATGGGGTAAGTGCTGGACCGGAGGGGGGGTGGGGGGTAGTAGTGCCACCGCCGCTGACAGCCCCGGGGGGGGGGTTGCTTGCTGCCCCCCCCCAAAAAAAACCACCAGCCGCCACTGGACTTGAGTCATACATTTTCAAACAAAATAAAAATGCAGTGAAATGGGACTTTTGAGGCACAACATACACTATATTACCAAAAGTATTGGGACACCTGCCTTTACACGCACATGAACTTTAATGGCATCCCAGTCTTAGTCTGTAGGGTTCAATATTGAGTTGATCCACCCTTGTGCAGGCCAGTCAAGTTCCTCCACCCCAAACTCGCTCATTCATGTCTTTATGGACCTTGCTTTATGCACTGGTCCAAATCATTTGGAGGAGGGGGGATTATGGTGTGGGCTTGCTTTTCAGGGGTTGGGCTTGGCTCCTTAGTCCCAGTGAAGGGAACTCTTAAGGCGTCAGCATACCAAGACATTTTGGACAATTTCATGCTCCCAACTTTGTGGCAACAGTTTGGGGATGGCCTCTTCCTGTTCCAACATGACTGCCCACCAGTGCACAAAGCAAGGTCCATAAAGACATGGATGAGCAAGTTTGGGGTGGAGTCCTGACCTCAACCTGATAGAACATCTTTGGGATGAGAGCGGAGACTGCGAGCCAGGCCTTCTCATCCAACATCAGTGCCTGACCTCACAAATGCAGTTCAGGAAGAAGTTCCCATAGACACACTCCTAAACCTTGTGGACAGCCTTCCCAGAAGAGTTGAAGCCGTTATAGCTGCAAAAGATGGGCCAACTCAATATTGAACCCTACGGACTAAGACTGGGATGCCATTAAAGTTCATGTGCATGTAAAGGCAGACGTCCCAATACTTTTGATAATATAGTGTATATCTAAAAGCGCCATTTATTTGATATCAATAATCATAAAGCAGATTTCCCATATTTATATACAAAACATCATAGAATATCCAAACGTAGTACAAATATTAAAACATCAAATGTGATAAAGCAAAACATTGTGTCAAAAATAGCTGATTCCTCGTGGTCCGACGTGTTTCATGGACTTGATCCACTTTTTCAGGAACCGTCAAAGCACTTATTCACATAATAATAAAGAGAAAAACAGTCAAAATTATTCAAGATTCATCATCCTAGTGTATTGTATTATTATGGTGACGCCCTTGAGCACATAAAAGTTGTGGAAAAAAGAGCACATCTTTTATGTGCTCAAGGGTGTAACCCTAATAATACAATACACTGCGATGATGAATCCTGAATAATTTTGACTGTTTTTATCTTGATTATTATGTGAATAAGTGCTTTGACGGTTCCTGAAGAAGTAGATTTCTGAACGCATTTTTTCCTGACAGGAGAAAATCAGTGTTAAAAATGTGCCTAAAGCCTCGTTTAGACACGTTCAGGCGCATCAAGCATTTGGGTGTTCATTCATTTCATTGGCGTGAATATTAATTTATTACTCAAGTGCTAAATGAGCCTAGAATTTAGGCGCGTTGACGCGTGTTTAGGCGCGTCGGGCATGTTTTCTGCCCAAACGTTCTTGAAAGTGTTTTTGGTGTGTTCAGATTTCTGCCCCTAAAAGCCCCTGCTTATAAACGTCTGTTAAAGTGTTACTAAACCCACAACAATAAAATCATTCGGTATATGCAGTAAAGCATGCTCGTTACACTCACTGTGGAACCTAAGGGGTTAATCCTCTGCATTGTGTAAAAAGGCTGTTTGATCCTGTCTTCTCTGATCCTCCCCTCCTTCCACTGTCCCCTGATCAATTCCTGATAACATAGAGCCTATGGAGTCAGGCTGCACATGCTCAGTTTGGTGTGTATTGCTAGAGAGTATTTTTTTTCTTGGGAGAGTGCATGTGGTCAGCAAAGGGCCAATCAACACTGTCCTGACAGAGGGCCAGGGGCCTTGCAGTCTAATAGGACAGCCAGAGCTACAAGCTTTAACCAGTGCAAGACTGCTCTAGCTGCTGATGAGAAAAGGTATTTTGCAGTTTATATTTACTAAAATAATTGCATTTCCATGTTCTGTGTACTGTGGGAGTCCAGATATAGTGAATGCAAGCTCCTGGGTTTAGTAACACTTTAATGTCTATGTACGCATGGACGCATAGGCTAACATAGTGGGGCTTTTAGGGGCAGGAAAAAAAGTAAAATGCCTGAAAAATGGGCATTTGACAGCTGCAGTGTGCATGACGCCTGAATCTGAACTCCAGGGGAATTTAAAAATGACGACCACTGCAAGGGTTAATTGCACATTTTTGTCTATGGCAGTGGTCTCCAAACTGTGGCCCAGGGGCCAGATGTGACCCTTTGCTTGTCCCTATCCAGCCCTTGGGACACTATTCCATCCACAACTGACATCAATGATGGAGCATCATTCCTCCCACTGATACCAGTGGTGGGGCACTATTCTTCCTTCAGACAGCAATGATGGGTCAATCATTTTTTATTGCTGCCTGTGTCCCCTTTGGTAAGATTTCCCCTCACCTCCTTCCTCAGTGATACCCTGTCGCACTTTAACACAGAGGGTGTCACCAACACCACAGGAAGTGAGGGGTCAACAATGGGGGCACAAACCAAACAGGGGTTCTAACCCTTTCTTACTTGGTGAGACCTCCCTTCACGTCCTGTTCTGATGAAGGCTATAAAAGCCTAGCAGAGGTTCTAACCCTTTCTCACTTTATTCCAAACTTAAAAACAAGGTTATGCTTTGAACATTAAAACATTGGATTATGGTAAATTAAACCAAGCTATCAATCATAACCATGGTTGTGACTATTCCTCTCCTGCAAATCTATAATGTATTACTCATGGCTGTATTGCCTACATGAAGAAGATGGTTGCAATATGGAACACACAGTTCTTTTATTCACGCTTATGTATGGGTACTCAAACATTTCTGACTTTTGTGTCCTTCAGATTGAAGGTGCCTGGAGGTCTGATGGAAAAGGACTGAGTATCTGGGATAAATTCACACATCTCCCATTAAGGATTGACAACAGTGACAATGGAGATGTAGCCTGTGATAGCTACAACCGACTTGAGCAAGATATGGAGAGTCTTAAAAATCTCAAAGTCACACATTATCGCTTCTCTATCTCCTGGTCACGGGTCCTCCCAGATGGAACACGGAACTTTGTAAATGAACCAGGATTTAATTATTACATCCGTCTGTTGGATGCCCTTTTGGCCGCCAATATTACACCACAGGTAACAGAAGATATCTAAAAAATAAAAAAGTAACAAAAGCCATTTGTCCTCTGCTTTAGGAACTTGTATCGTGAGAAAAGTACTTTGCCCTCTCTCCACAAAGGACCCATATTAAGAAAAAAAACCTTTGCCCTCTTGATAGACCGCCCTTTGCTCTCACTTCAGTGGTCCCTTTTCATGTAAAAAGCCCTTTGTCCTCACCTTGATGGACCTTTATCATGAGAAAGGCCCTGTTTCAAGACATCCTTCACAAAGAATACACAACTCACAGTTGGGGATTGCTTCATCAGGCTGACAACCAGGGAAGTTTACAGAGCACCAACATCAACATCATGGGTATTTGTATGAACAAAAAACATTAAGACATCATGAAGTACACTGGAAAACTCTTTAGCTTAGATAAAGGTAGGCTGTAGGGATGGTATACTGTCAGAATAGGATGGAGAAACGTAACGATTGCTCTTACTAGAGGTGCATATACGGAAAAGAGAGAAGAGAAGGAGAAAGACAGAAGGGCTAAAGATAAGCTACACTCCAACTAGGCTATGAGATAGTGGTAGCCCGGTCACCTTCACCCATGAGATTAACTCAGTGGAGTAACGGAACATGGACCATGAAGTCCAGGTGAGGAAAAATTGCTAATCTTTTCCAGTTTCCTGGGCCAACAGACGTTCCAGGCCCCTAATACGGTCCACTTCAGCAGCCCAATCTCCTAGGGAAGGCATGGTTGTCAATCTCCACTGTCAGGGAATCAATACCCTGGCAGCAGCCAGGAAGTGTCACAGTACATCTTTCTTTGCCAATTTAAGAGGTCCGGAGAACATAGACAAAAGGGCTACCTCAGGTGAGGGTTACAACTGATTTCCATACTTTTAAACACACTTACAATATCGAAAATGAATAATAGAACATGTCATCTACCAACTTTTATGATTCCTTTATCACCACCTCACTCCACCTCACCCCCAGAATTCCCAGACAAATTTAGGCACTAATCTAAAAATACATATATGCCTGAAGTTCAGCTTTAAATTTGGATTCCTGCACAAATGGGCACTATATGTATAAAATCTGGAGAAAAGAAAGGAAATGCATGTATGGAGTTGTTGGCCATATTGACCAATCAGGTTTCATCTTTTATTCTCTCCAAAAAATATATATCCATGCAAAAAAAAAATGATTACAATATTTTTGTTCCTCTGCCTAGGTGACAATATATCACTGGGACTTACCACAAGCTCTACAAGATGTGGGAGGTTGGGAGAACGAGACAATAGTTGCAAGATTTAGGGATTATGCTGATTTGCTCTTCCAGAGATTGGGAGACAAAGTGAAGTTCTGGATCACTCTGAATGAACCATACATTATTGCTAATCTGGGGCACGGTTATGGCACAGCGGCACCAGGTAACAATCCTATTATATAGTGCTATATTGCTTTTATTAGACACTACTCTTTTCTGTAGAATATTTTTAGAATCTTTGTACTACAATCATGTGACTTTTGTGGATAATCTGATTCCCTTTATCCTTTAATAACAGAAGAAAAATAAGGCTTCTTGTTAATGACTGTGCATTTGGCTCCATGGTTAAAGCTGAAATTTATTGAAAGAAAAAAAAAAACACAGCACCGGGGAAGGTAGTTACAATGAGTGGACAGTGTCCCGTGTGCTGGTGGCTTCTGTGTTGGATACCCCTGTAGCTGTGATCTTCTGGTGCTGTGGGGGTAATACAAGGAGCTCCACTTGTCATAGGCACTAGTCAAAAGTTCATGGTATGCCCATCCTTTCCGCTGTCTCCTCCATTCAGAGAAGCCATACTATCAGTTCCAACAGTTAAAAGTGCTCTACCTTTCCATTGTGCGAACCAATAGGATGGCTTTTATGAATGCAGCACTGGGGTGGAAAGAGTGGGCATAGTCGGCTCTCTTGACTAGTGCTTGCCACAGCTGCAGTCACTCATATTAACCCCCGCGGCACAGGATGATCTCAGCTATGGGGGTGTCCGGGGGTCTGCAACTTTTGCATAGTTACATTGATCCAGCTTGAACCAATATAAATATGTATGCCTTGGAGAAAGAAAATTAAACTTTTTCAGAGCTGCTAGCACCACAATTGACAAAATGTTGTGTATAACGTATGAAATCAAAGTGCTGCGCTAAAAAAATCATTATATCAAATGATCATAACTGGATACATATGTGACAAACAAAAGTGACAAAAGATGAAAAGTCACAAACACTTAAAGTTCAAACAAACAATTCCTGAATAAAATGTCCACAAAGGGCCACCATTAGTGTACCCATGCAAAGTCCACAGAAGTGATTGAAGTAATGATCCATAAATAGTGACAGCCACCAGCGTGACAACATCCACCACCATAGATAGTATGGGTACGCTTACCAGAGGGTGTGGACCCAAATAGGCCCCTTTCCCACGGGCTTTCTGGTCAAGTCCACATGTCAGTTTCTCAGCCGGACCTAATCGGATGCTCCATTCACCCCATGGAGCAACGGATGTCAGCAGTGACATGTCCACTGACAACTGCTGCTATGCGATCCGGATTGGATGGACAGGCAGTTAGTTTTCATCCGATCTCGCCTTAGAGGAGAGCGGGACTCTGAGAGGTCGGTCTCAGCACAGTGAGCAGAGATGGACTTGTCATCCGCCTCTCCAGCTGGGATCAGCGGATCGATCCCCCGCTGAGCAAGCGAAGTCTGCTGAACAGGACCGCCTGTGTGAAAGGACCCTATCGGTAGTGAGTCACACAGACAGAGATAAAAAGACATCACATAGGGAAGCCACATCTTTCAGATATCTCATGCAGATGAATCTCACAGATCCCCTCAGTTCTGGTATGCATCGACTCAAACTTGCAAACCAAGCAATCGCACACAGTGTAAAACCATCATAAACTGATTAATTTAAAAAGTACAAAACACTTACAGGAAAGAGATGTATACAGGGCTTGTTAAAATATATTCCCAAATGACATGCAATGACCTTGGCAGGAGCGGAAACCAACGCGTTTCATCAAAAACGACATCCTCCTATAATATATTTTAACAAGCGCTGTATATCTCTTTCCTGTAAGCATTTTGTACTTTTTATATAAATCTGTTTGTGATGGCTTTACACTATGTGCGATTGCTTGGTGTGCTTCCACCTGTGTGCCTGATCCGAGAGAGACAGCTTGTCCAAATTGGAGACCATCCATACCAGAACTGAGGGGATCTGTGAGATTCATTCGCATGAAATATCTCACAGATCTGACTTCCCTATATGATGTCTATTTACCCCTGCCTACACTTCTGTGGCTTTTGCATGGGTACACTAATCGTGGCCCTTTGTGGACTTTTTGTTCAAGAATTGTTTATTTGAACACTAAGGCTAGGTTCACACTTGAGCGATGCGGAAACCCCGAAAATTCAATGAGGGTTCCTGCATTGCACCCGACTCGCATGGCAGTCCACACTGCCATATGGGAACTGCTGGGAGTGTCAATACATTGATAATGACACCCCCATTTCAGCTCGCATATCGCATTGCGAACTGACAGTTCGGACATTAATCAGATTGCATGGGTATGAACACCGATGCGGTCCAATTCTGGTGCAGACCAAAAAAAGGGTCCTGTGCATGTTTGATCCAAATGCAATGCAATTTCAGCCATACTATCTGTATGGCTCAAATCGCATCGCACGGACATCACATGTGATTTGCACTACTGTGCTGTGCGAATCACATGCAATCGCGCACCACGCAGCAGTGTGAACCGACACTAAGTATTTGGGACTTTTCATCTTTTGTCACTTTTGTTTGTCACATATGTATCCACTTGTGATCATTTGATCAGTGGCAGCTGGTGCTAAACATTTTTGGGGGGGCGGCAAACAAATCCCTTTAGGTCCGCTCTCTTCACTAGACACTCCCGCAAAATCAGCTTACCGCCCCCCCCCCCCCCCCCT
>BLSH010331398.1:108195-130344 GCA_018402905.1 Glandirana rugosa | reverse complement strand
ACCCCCCCCCCCCCCCCCCGGACAACTCGGAATGGGAGGTGGAGGGTGATGTCACTTAGATGAATGAGATGAAGGAGGAAGGGGGGGAAGACCAGCTGAGTTCCTCCGGTATTACCAATACTCCTCAGTACCCCGGACATACTGATCACCGGCCTCCTCATGCAGCCGACTCCACACATTTTTCCCTCCCACAAGTCCGACTGTCACTGCAACCAGCCCCGTTCAGCAGTGTGTGTGTGTGTGTGTGTGTATCGTCACCGCCCAAATCAATCCACTAATGAGAGCTTTCACTAGGCGTGTTCTAGGATTCTACCCAGCCAATCATCGCGGAGAACGAGAGTGGGAGATTTCAGGGTGCCATGCTCTGCGCCCCGAGGACAACATTTTACAAGCCAATTAGAGCCTCAGGCTCTAATCAGGTGCTTGTAAAAAAATGACAGGCTTTATACAAACCTATTAGTCCGTCACCCCGCATGCAAACTGGGGGAGCGGCGCCCCTGTGCCCCTTATGTACCGACCGCCACTGCGATTTGATATAATAATTTTTTAACGCAGCACTTTGGTTTCATAAATATGTATGTGCCGTATCTGTGGAATCCCCATGGAAGCTGGAAGTCGCTGTAGTAGGCACTGCTACTGTGATCACTGCTAGTTTCTGGGTCCCATGCCAAGAGACTGTCCTGCTGCTTAGTGAAAACAGCAGTTTGCTCGCTTTGCACAGGTGCTATTCAAAGAACACTATGATTTTCTCAACAAATACACAGCATTCTCCAATTGGACAAGGTGGAGATTGTGATGTCATCGCTCCGTCTCTCTACCTTCACTTTCATCCACTACATGAATGATGCAGAAGCTGGAAGATTTATGCTGTACAAATTCTTCAGCAAGCAACACAGTAGTGACATCATCCAATCTCATTCCAAATCTCATTAGACTAGTGATTAAAGGCAGCAGTGTCTTGGATCTCATACTGCAGTTATACAGCTATGGGCCTAGGCAATATTGTGCCTAGGCACAATAGTGCCTAGGCACACTCACATACCATGAATTGCACTGCAATTTTTAGATGGAATTCAAGAAAAAAGATAAATCTTTCAAGGTGCTACTTAGGTACAAGTAACATTTCTAAATGTTCCATATAAAGTAGCAAATCTAAACTTTTTCAGGTGTTCAGGTGCACGATAAATAGTTTGATGTGCAATAAATTGATTGGGGGACATTTAAAGTGGAAGTCAATGCAAAAACTAAAATCCCTGTATCTATAGCCACCCACATTCTAGCACTAACCTATCTAACCCTGTGAAGAAAAAATCAGTATACATACCTTTTCTGTAGGTGATCCAACCCGATCCCATGCTGAGCTGTCAGCCGTGGCTTCTTTGTAGAGACAGGTGCAGAGGATATGGATGACAACGGAAGCCCCATAGTAACTATATGGGTGACATCACTCCCCATTCATTTCACAGCTGTTGTCGGCTGTGTCCTCTGCAGAGCTTCCGCCGCTGTAGATCGGGTCTGATCGCCTGCAGAAAAGGTATGTATACTGCTTTTTTATTCACAGGGTTAGATAGGTTAGTGTTCGAATGTGGGTGGCTATAGATACAGGGATTTTAGTTTTTGCATGGACTACCACTTTAAAGTCACAGTCGTTACATCTGCTAATGTGTCACTGTTTGCGAACACGTGGTTGAAATGTGGCATTTAATCTTAACCTCTTGGGGCGGATGGCACACAAATATGCGGCCAAACGGTGGGTGGGGCCTTGGTGCTGAGCGGGTGCATATTTGCATGCAACACTGCAAAACCAGCTGTGCTGAGAGCGTACCCGCCACTGGCAAAGTTACTGGCAGCCAACGGAAAGTTCCTGATCACTGCGTGCGATCAGGAGCTTTCGGTTCATGTGACCGATGTGACAGTCAATCATGGCGGTCACATGATCATAAAACCCACCCTCCTTCAGGCCCCTTTGGGGATTTCAGATGCCAGGAGGAGGGGTGGGGTTTATGATCATTGACCGCCATGATTGACTGTCACAGCGGTCACATGATCGTAAAGCTCCCGATCACAAGCACCGGCGCCAAGGGGTTAATAAATGTTTTGCATTCACTTTTTTCTCAGACAGCGCAAAAGTGTAGCAGATTTGCCAACTTGTTGCAATTTGCCTAAAAAATAAAAAGGCAGCAGAAAAGCATTTGAGAAGTCATTTCAGGTGTTAAAAAAATGGGTCCACATCATTTAAATATGCAACAGTGTGCTAATTTGTGACAAATATGGGAAAACAAACAGAGAGACATTTGCAGATTGGTCACAGAAATTCACAAAAGAGGAAGTGGCCTGGCGCTCACAAATGTTCAATTACAAAAAGTAGTTTATGAACTGCACAGTGTGTTCCCATAGTGTGGAAATAGATCATAACTGCGTTCATAAACGTGCCCCCCATTATGCTGAAGAAATCTTTGGATTTTTTTTGGCTGCAAAATTATTAATTGATTAAAATTAATTAATTATTAATTGACAGGCAATCAAATAGGGAAACCTCTCTATTGACCTAAGTTACCTCCTTGTCAAAAGGGGAGTAGTTCTTTACTGAAGTAGTACTTCACAGTGACCCAAAATATATCTGAGCTAAAGCCAAAAAAACTGTAACACCAGCAGCGGCCCGTCCCCCCATCCATACGTCCGGCCCCCTGATCTACATACAGGGCGCAGGACTCATGGTTTCCAATCGGAGTGTGTGATTTTTTGAAGCACGTGATTAGAGCCAGAGACTCTAATAGGCTTCAAAATAGGATGGGCTCGGAGCACAGAGCACTGATCCCACCCTCTTGTGTGACTCTAGCGAATGAATATTCGCTATTGCCACATTGATACTCCTACCGGCCAATCAGGAATCAGGTCTGAGACCCGTCACATGATTGGCTGAAAGGACAGGCGATCTTATTGGACGCTTAGAAGGAGGAGGGTGGCGCTGCAAGGCGGAGGGAGGGAGGATGTGCCACAGAGAGGACACACGAGCCACTGCCTGCTGCTCCTAGAAGCCCGCCGCCTATAGGGGCCTGCTGCCCATAGAAGCCTGCCGCTCGCAGAAGCCTGCCACCCATAGGAGTCTGCTGCCCGCCGCCCGTAAAAGCCCATCGGCCGCCTACAACCGATGGGGTAACACATTGCAGCCCAGCAGTCCCAGGGATGTGATGGCTGCATGCATTTCCTTTTTCAAGTACACTTTCTGCAAGTACAGAAAAATATTTATTAATCCCAGCTGAAATGCAGTGTCCTTGTAACTTCCTTTAAACTGAAATGAACAATGTTGTCCTCCAAGCTATCTTCTATAAACTATAAATGCAACCACCAATGTCATGGAGATAAAGAGAAGGTGTTTGTACTGCAAATCAGGAGAAAAGCCTAGGGTGACAATGCTTTACCAACAAAACCAGTGGAAACTTGACTCTTCAGTGCTCAGAATTTACAGAGGAGCTTGCCATAAAGTGTGCAAATACCTTTGTTACTAAGCAACTCGGGCTAGATAATGGTATCAGTGTTGACCTCAGATCGGGAAATCTTGTACTATACAAACGAAAAGAAACAGAAGGGTGCAAACACCTAGTGCATTATCTCAAGAACTTTATTAAAAGAAAAAAAGATCAATAATTCACACAAAACCAAAATGAAATGGTACTGTATCATGATACAAAATCCAGAAGTCCGCCCTCAAACCTCATAGGATCACACAAGTGGTGAAAACAGCTGACCTGTTTCGGGGGACTGGCCCCCTTCCTCAGAGCAATGACTAAGAGACACCCAACTCTACCTCCTTATATATGCATGATAAAACAGTCTTGCCCTTCTCTCCGCAAAGGGGGGAGGGAACGAGGAGGTGGATGGGGCAAAGGATAACACCACACAGTGGCAGCCTGCATTTCAGCCTGTCTGCCAACGGCTGTATGATGATGCACTTCCCATCCCGAACTTCCAGTACAGGAAGTTGTGCTTCACAAGGAGGCCGGCTTGCATTCCGGGAGCCATTTACAGTGGTAGACTCGTTTTTTGCTCCATTTGAGGTATGGTATACAATATAATGAATGTATAATCGGATGTTATCATGTATGGCAATTATAGATTGGGCTTAATTGGTATATTGATGATGTTCTGTGCCACTGTCTTTTGATCATTTGAGACCATTGTGGGTGGTGTTATCCTTTGACCCCTTCCACCTGTTCGTTCCTTCCCCTCTTTGCAGGGAGAAAGGTAGGACTGTTTTATCATTCGTAGATGAGTAGGTAGAATTGAGTATCTCTTAGTCATTGCTCTGAGGAAGGGGCCAGTCCCCCGAAATGTGTCAGCTGTTTCTGCCACTCATGTAACACCATGAGGTTGGAGGGCAGGCTTCTGGATTTGGTATCATGATACACTGGCACTCCATTTTGGTATGTGAGTACATTTTGGATCTTTTTATCTTTTAATGAAGTGTTTGAGATAATGCACTAGGCGTTTGCGCCCTTCTGTTTCTTATCGTTTGACAATGCTTTTGCTTCATAGATACAGTACAGTAAGGGAGTGTTGTGACCCTAGAACGGGAAGTGTACTCAAGGTGAAAATAAAGGAAAGCTGAACAAAAGTAAAACTAATGGGGCTGACACATCTAAGGACCAGATAATTGAATACAATTTTTTGTTTTTGGGTTTTGATGCACTTTAAATGGTATAGGAATAAATATTTTGTTTAATTCTATTAAGGAATCAGTTCAAGGCCTGGCCGTGCACCATACATTGTTGGACATAACCTCATCAAAGCTCACGCAGAGGCCTGGCACCTCTACAACACTACGTACAGGCCGAAACAAGGAGGCGTTATTTCTATAACCATCAGCTCTGACTGGGCCGAACCAAGAAACCCGTACAAGCAGGAGGATGTGGAGGCAGCTCGCAGATACATGGCGGTATGAAATATAGGGTTGGATTTGATGAAGGTTTGCTTTTTATAGAACAAACTATAGATTTACAAGAAAGGAGCTCCAGACCATAACCCAGATGAAAGGGTCCAAGATAACTGTAATTGTTGGTAAATTGCTACCTTGATGAAGAGGGAGTGGTGTTGCCTCTGAATTATGTTGATTGTTTTATATGACTTATGTGGGCTCAGTGGTGTCAGCCCTGTCCAGTTTCCTCTGCTAAGCTACTTAATCCAGCCCACTGTTTTCATCTCTAAACCATAGGTGCTAAGTAACTTGTAGACTCAAGATAAAAACTAGGAGGGATAAATGGACAGGATCAACCAGTTTCTTGCACTTATAAAACAGGTATAACAAAATGCTTTTGATGGTGTATTTATTAACCAAAATTGGGCAGTTATCAAAAGTTCATTGTTAAAGTTTACATATACCTTAAAGTGATTGTAAAGCTTTGCTTTTTGTTTTGTTTTTTAAATAACAAACATGTCATATTTACCTGCTCTGTGCAGTTGATTTTGCACAGAGTGGCCCCGATCCTCCTCTTCTGGCGTGCTCCCGAGTCCTGCCATTGACACAGACAGCAGGACTCGGCCCGCCCCCGGCTCCCACGTCATTGGATTTGATTGATAGCAGCGGGAGCCAATAGCTGCGCTGCTATCAATCTATCCAATCAGGACCCAGCGCGTCCCCGGCGCTGAAAAGATAGGGTTTGGGTAAGTAAAAGGGGGGCTCTGGGGGGCTGTTACACTAAAGGAGGTTTTTCACCTTAATGCATAGAATGCATTAAGGTAGAAAATCCTGAGCGTTTACAACCCCTTTAAGGCCTAATGCACCTCATCATGAATCCTTTCCCCTAAAATATCACACCTACCTTTTAATATCTGGTCATTGCATTAGGAGAACTCCAGCAACCCATAAAGACCAATGGCAAAATAATAACTGTAATGCACAAGACTAATGACAAGAATAATGGTTATAAATGGTAGCTTACAGTATTCAACCACCATTCCCAACCAGATATTGCTAGGGGTACATTGAGCTGTGGCTGATTGAGCTCCCATTTGATGGTTCCTGCATAATTCTGGGTCCAACACCAATTGGCAGAGCCAGCAGCGTAAAACCAGTGTTCTTTTTATCTGTCTGTAAGGGTGACATTCTGACCGCCAATGTAAGGGGCATTCTTCCCACTGATTACCAATGTAGGGGAGATTCTTCCCACTGACCACCAATGTAGGGGACATTCTTCTCACTGACCACCAACATAGGGGGCACTCTTCCCACTGACCCCCAACGTAGGCGCATTCTTCCCACTAACCCCCAACGTAGGGGGCATTCTTCCCACTGACCACCAATGTAGGGGAGATTCTTCCCATTGACCACCAATGTAGGGGAGATTCTTCCCACTGACCACCAATGTAGGGAAGATTCTTCCCACTGACCACCAATGTAGGGGATATTATTTCCACTTTCCACCAATTTAAAGAGCATTCTTCCCACTGACCACAAATATAGTGGTTAGTGTTTGGCTGAAGCCATTTATGATCAATCAACTGTGTTTACTCTTTTTAAATTATAATGACAACATAAACTACCCAAATGACCTTGATCAAAAGTTTACATACCCCAGTTCTTAATACTGTGTATTGCCCCCTTTAACATCAATGACGGCTTGAGGTATTTTGTGGTATTTTTGGATGACGCTCTTTATCTTCTCAGATGGTAAAGCTGCGCATTCCTCTTGGAAAAAAAGCCTCCAGTTCCTGGAAATTCTTTGGCTGTCTTGCATGAACTGCACGCTTGAGATCTCCCCAGAGTGGCCTTGTGTTTTGGATCATTGTCATGTTGGAATGTCCAAGTACGTCCCATGCGCAGCTTCCTGGCTGATGAATGCAAATGTTCCTCCAGTATTTTCTGATAAAATACTGTATTCATCTTGCCATCAATTTTGACCAAATTTCCTGTGCCTTTGTAGCTCACACATCCCCAAAACATCAGCGATCCACCTCCGGGTTTCACAGGCCTTGTTGACTCCTCTCCAAATATAGCGTTTATGGTTGTGGCCAAAAAGCTCAATTTTGGTCTCATCACTCCAAATGACTTTGTGCCAGAAGGTTTGAGGCTTGTCTCTGTGCTGTTTGGTGTATTGTAAGCAGGATACTTTGTGGAATTTGCATAGTAATGGCTTTCTTCTGGCGACTCGATCATGCAGCCCATCATTCTTCAAGTGCCTCCTTATTGTGCCTATTGAAACAGCCACACTACATGTTTTCAGAGAGTCCTGTATTTCACCTGAAGTTATTTGTAGGTTTTTTTCCTGGCAGTTGTGGCTGAAATTTTAGTTGGTCTACCTGACGGTGGTATGGCTTCAACAGAACCCCTCATTTTCCACTTCTTGATTAGAGTTTGAACACTGCTGATTGACAATCAATTTCTTGTATATCTTTTTATATCCCTTTCCTGTTTTATACAGTTCACCTACCTTTTCCCACAGATCCTTATTCCCTAGGATCCCTATTTTGCTTTCTCCATGACTCAGAATCCAGAAACGTCAGTGCAGCACTGGATGAAGGATACAAGGGTCTGTCAGCAGTCCAGAAACTCATTGACCTTTTATACACACACACTAATTACAAGCAAACAGATCACAGGTGTGGATGGTTACCTTTGATAGCCATTCAAACCCCTTTGTGTCAACTTGTGTGCTTGTTATCAGGCCAAAATCACCAGGGTATGTAAACTTTTGATCAGGGTAATTTGGGTAGTTTCTGTTGTCATTATGATTTAAAAAGAGTAAACACAGTTGATTGATAATAAATGGCATCAGCCAAACACTAACCATGAGTGAAAGCAATGTTTTGTGTTATCATTCATATTCTCTGAAAAATTGCCAAGAAATCATAAATTCTGCCAGGGTATGTAAACTTATGAGCACAACTGTAAGGGACATTCTTCTCACTGACCACAAATGTAAGGGGCATTCTTCTTACTGACCACAAATGTTAGGGGCATTCTTCTTACTGACCACCAGGGTAGGGGAAATGTTTCCTTCTAACCACCAAAGCCAAGGGTCATTCTTCACTCTGACTAGCAATATAATGGGCATGCTTTCCATTGATCCATGATGAGTTGGTTTTAGCAGAAGTTCTCTGAGATCTGAAATTTATTTCAAGGGTTCCTCTGGGATAGAACATTTGAGAAAGGTTTGTATACAGTAATACCTCATTCAATGGTATTTCATAGATAATTGAGGAAGGGGGAATTGAAAAGCTGACCCTCTTGTGAAGAATTATACTCTTCAATTTAGCTTTTACTTTGAAGGATATATTATAGCTATACTTGGAAAATGACTATTGTTAAAATTGTTGATAAATATGTAACTATCACTGACAATTATACTATGCTATCTGTGCACATAATCCTCAAACAACTGTAGAGTTACACACCCAAGCATCTCATGTCATCCTCAGCCACAAAGGTGTAATTTGTAACATTTGTTCTCAATGGACCTTGCACCTCTGTGTGTGATAAGTACTACTATTAAGTTAACAATATGTTCTCTTAATTTGCTAGCTCATAGTTCCAAGTCCGGCAAAGGTAAATGAAGAGAACCCAGGTTGATGGAAATATGAGATACATCAAGGCCCTGGTTATACAAGTCAGTGTTAGCTAGGCCATAGCCTGTTTGCATACGCTAGAAAGAAATAAGGATTCATAATTCCATATGGTGTTAAAAACCACAAAGCAATAGTGAATTTGTGTCTGCCATACCATTTTAAGCAACTCTGTGGCATTGCACATATTTAAGCTTATTATATATAGTATATGCTGTATTGGAGCTAATGAAGCTTGTTACCAGCTCTGTGGTTTTGGACTTAATGAAGTTTATTATAAACTCTGCTGTATTGGACCTAATGAAGCTTATTACCAGCTTTGTGTTAGTGGACCTAATGAAGTTCATTAACAACTCTGTGATATTGGATATAATGAGTGGTTTAATGAACCTTATGACCAGCTTGGCAATAGTATTGGACCCACTGAGGCTTATCTGCAGCCTTAAACTTTGTTTTCATAAAAAAATGAACTAACAGATTAAGAGAACTTATTGTTAACTTATTAGTAGTACTTATCACACAGCAAGGTGCAAGGTCCATTGAGAACATGTGTTGAAGCTCGAATCACAATTTCAAATACATTAAATACATTAGACCTGTTCTTTAAATAGGACATGCTTCCATTTTGTGGTTTTGCATGCTTTAACCAAAAAAGAACATGTAACATATAGGGGTTGATTTACCAAAACTGTGCATAATCTGGTGCCGCTCCTCAAAGAAACCAATCAGCTTCCAGGTTTTATTGTCAAAGCTTAATTGAACAAGCTGAAGTTAGAAGCTGATTGGCTACCATGAGCAGCTGCACTAAATTTTGCACTCTCCAGTTTTAGTAAATCAACCCCATAGTGTTGTGTGCATGCTTCCGCCACACAAATAGGTGTGAATTGGCCCATAGGGTTCAATTATCATTTATGACCACAACTTTTTTTTAACTTTTGGATAGCATGCAGAAGGGTTAGAACCATTGTAAACGTTAAGGTCGGGTTAACATATGTGCAAATTGGAAGTGGTTTTAACCGTATCCAATTCGCATGACATGTGAATGTGACCGTCTCTCAATGGAGCCAGTTCACACATGCCCGGAGCGGCCGCGATGCAGTTTCCAAAAGAGTCCTGTGCATTTTTGGGTTTGGTTCAGGTATGAATTCAGGCAAAAATTCTGACCTGAATTGCACCTGACAAGGTGAACAGAAACAAACAGGACACTGGAATGCAAACCGCACCATAGATATGTGAACCCAGCCTTATATGCCAAGTCCCCATTTGACAGGAAATGTCCCCTCTTCGTCTAATTAGCGGGGGGCCAGACAAAACAGAAATTGAAAGTACATGGCTTCAACAGGGATGCTGAAAGTCCAAGTTGCATATGGGAGAGTTGCTTGGAAAAACTGTGCTGCACATTTCTAAGGCTCAATGGCTGCTGCCATTTGACGGGGTTACCCTAACCGGGCTGCCCAGAATCAGAATCCAGGGAATAAAAGGATTACATAAGAAGTACCAGACCACATATGAGTCCAAGGAAACTTTAATCATTCATCAAATAATTAAGAGAATTATCCAATGAATTTTAGGGTTCTGAACATCCACCTTCATCAGGGCTTGGATGGTATACAGTATATACTCTAGAAGAGACTCAAATAACACAGCTAGCAAACATTATTTGTATGGGGTTTGGGTAAGTGCTACAATATCCATAAATGAAGGTTTATCTACCATATAAAACATCTAAGTTCTGATCAGTAAGTGGAAGACTAAAGTTTTCTTGGACTCATTTGGGATCTGGCGCTTTTCATGCCATCTTTATCTTTCTGTATACTAATAGGGACACTGGCAGCAATAAAAAGCAGATTCTAGCGGCTTATAACCACTTTCAGCCTTTTATTGCAGTCCCCATAAGGGAGGTTTCACCCTTACTTCCTGTCTAAGAGACGGATCTCAGACAGAACAAAAAAATAAATTTTCCTCTATGGGTATACAAACAGCATTTAAAATCTGGGTGAAATTCTAAACACTTCCCCACTCTATTCAAAACGAAATAGTGAAAAAAACTTTTGCCTGGAGTTAACCTTTAAATGTTGCAGTATTCGCTTTCTTGAGATGCACAAAAGAAACAACTTGAGAAAGAGGTGAAATGGTTTCCAAAATCTACCACTAGATAGTCAATGTTCTTGTTCATTATGGGCCCATGCACACTATGGGGTGGATTTACTAAAGGCAAATAGACCTTGCACTTTGCAAGGGGAAGCTCTGCCAACTTCCATCATCCAATCATGTCCGAGCAAAAATGCTGTTTTTTAAAATTTTCCTTGCATGTGATTGGGTATTCTTTGTAAAGTGAAGCTTTACCTCATTTACTGAGCTCTGGAGCAAATGCCCCTGCAGAGCACAACTGCACTTGCAAAGTGCACAGTTTATATCCCTATAGTAAATCAACCCCTATGTGTCCTCTCCTCAAGCGGCTTCCTCCACAGCTTCCGCCATGTGTTTCCTCTCTCCTCCTCCTAGGCGCTAGGTGTCCAATAGGATCGCCTGACATTTTGGCCAATCGGGTCACTTCCTGATTGGCGGGGAGGAGATTTAGTGTAAAATAAGCAAATATTAATTCGCTATTGTCACACAACTGCACCCCAAGCCCACCCTTTTTTGAAGCCTATTAGAGCCTCTGGCTCTAATCACATGCTTCAAAAAACCAATCCCCCCATTGGAATCCATAGTCCGGCGCCCTGTATGTAGATCAGGGGGCCGGACGCATGGCTAGGGGGGGTGTCCCCCGTGTGCCTCTAATGGACGGGCCGTCACTGATACTGTGAATGTTGAGGTCCACTAGAAGGGACCAACATCCTGCACTGACAGCATCTCCTTAGCCTTCCAGGTTAAGTGACACTGGGTATTTAACCTGAAATACTGAGGATACCTTGTGGAGGTGGGACAACAGCTCAAAGCTAAACTGGGCATTTGGAATAGGCTGAGTGTGGCTGAGCAGAGAGTATGCCTTTGGGGCCACTCACCCGCACCCCTGCTACATTAGGACGAATGGCTGTGTCCATGCAGCCCCTGCATCCTCTTAGACATGAATGGCCTGCTTGCATACAGCTAGGGAAGGATAAACAAGCAGCCAGTTCATGGTGTACTGTACTACCTCAGCATCTATTAAATAAGAACTAACACATAAAAAAACCTTACTATGTCATTTTTCTCAATGCCGCATATGTGGTGGCCGGCATTTTTTTTGCAACACACCTGGGTGGGCTTCAGATGCAATGCTCTGCGGCTTGAGCCCACCCTATTTTGAAGCCTATTAAAGCCTCTGGCTCTAATCAGTGCTTCAAAAAACCCACCCCGCCATAGGAATTCATGTGCCCAGCGTACTGATAGGGGCGGGGCATGGATAGGGGGTGGCGCCCATGCGCCCACAATGGACGGGCCGCCCCTGCCGCATACCAAAGCACAGAGATGGTCTGAAGATTAAAACATGCACAATGATGCATTGGGGTGCCACTGAAAAATATAAAAGCACTGCACTTAGTTGCCTGCATTAACATGCGTTGTCAAAATGTGACGTAAAATGGATAGATGTTTTACTAAGAGCCGCCGCAGTGCATCAGCGTGAATAGTCCCAGAGGGTTAAAACAGAACTACACTGCATCTGAGCACCACAAACCAAAAACACTATTCAATTCATTTTTAAGATTCAAGGGCAACTCACCCATCCATCCGTGTCTCCATACTTAATTTTTCTGATATTTTGAAAAACACTGCCTAGCATTTCTAGCCATGGCCATCTTGAGTAAGGACAGATGATTCATGAAGCATTTACTTTCTGGAATCCATCTGCCCTTAGCTCAGGCATGCAGGAAAGAGGGTGTGCTTAGCTGAGAGAACCCATCCTCCCCTTCGAAGACTCGCTCCTGGGATGTATGAAATCGTTTGCCTAGGCCTGGAAATTAGGAAGTAACAGAGGAAATGTAACAAGAAAAAGTTAAAGCAAGTAAATATAATATACCTTCCTATGTATTTACTAATGCTAGCAGCATACGGATTAAAAATAATCAATGTTGATTGAGAGAGAAGTTCCACTTTAACCACTTGCCGACCGCCGATCGGCAATTGACGGTGGTAAAGTGGCTCGTTCCCGCAAATCGCCGTCATACGACGGCGGCTGCGGGAATGTGTATAGTGAGCGCGCGCGCGCCGCCGGAGGCGCGCCCGCACGCTCACTGTGTCCAGGGGGGGCCAGGGAGCGGGTGCGGCGGCTTCGATTGCCGCCGGCCACCCGCGATGCCCCCCCGGAGCGAATGAGCAGAGGTCCGTGTAAGTAAACACGGACCTCCGCTCTGTGTGAGGGGGAAGGGCTGTGATCACAGCCTTCCTTTACGTGAAGGCTGTGACCACTTCCCTTCCCCTGTTAGGGCATCCCCCATACAGTTAGAACACGCCCAGGGAACATAGCTAACCCTTAGCGCGCCCCCTGCAGGTTAACCCCTTCACTGCCAATGACATTTACACAGTAATCAGTGCATTTTTATAGCACTGATCGCTGTATAAATGCCAATGGTCCCAAAAAAGTGTAAAAAATGTTCCGCCATGTCCGCTGAAATATCGCAGTACCGCAAAAAATCGCAGATCGCCGCCATTTTTAGTAAAAAATAAAAAAAATTAAAAACCCCAAAAATGAATTCTCATCATCCGTAAACGCGACCACTTTTGCGCAAACCAATCAATAAACACCGATTGCGATTTTTTTTATCGCAAATATGAGGAAGAATATAAATCGGCCAAAAACGGTGAAAAAACATGTTTTTTTATATTTTTTTTTTTGGATTTGTATTTTAGGAAAAAGTAAGAAATTTGGGTTTTTTTGCAAAATTGTCGCTCTTCTTTTGTTTATAGCGGCGATCAGAAATGACGCAGCGGTGATCAAATACCACCAAAAGAAAGCTCTGTTTGTGGGAAAAAAAGGACGCAAATTTCGTTTGGGTACAACGTCGCACGACCGCGCAATTGTCAGTTAAAGCGACGCAGCGCCGAATCGCAAAAAGGGCTCCGGTCCTAAAGCTGGAAATCCTTCCGGGGCTGAAGTGGTTAAGCAAGATTTTTTTTCTCTGTTAAAGCAAATTGAGTAATGACTTTTTTGCCTTCTGGATAAACAATATTTTCTGTTCCTTTTAAGTATGAACTTGATGAACATTCATCTGTTATTACCATAATTATGTATCCTCTCCAGTTAAATTGTTACAGAAATAACTTAATCCTTCTGCAAGATAGTAATTTCTTCTCCGCATGAACTATAGTCAAATCTCTGAATATTTTTTTTTTTATATGGGCCAGTGACCTTGGGGAACCAGATATAATCGTATAATTGATATAATTGCATTGTATAGACTAAAGCCTCGTACACACAAAGCGATAGTTGTACGACCGCATGTCCAACTTTTCTCAAAATTGGCTGTCCGTGGTTGTGTCTAGCGTACTGACGTGAGTCAAGTTATCGTCCGACAAAGCCAAACGTAGTGACGCGTTACGAATGTATAAAGAGGAAGTTCAGGTGAATTACAGACGCAGGTTTACACGACCGAACACTTCCTGGATTCTGAGCATGCGTGTTTGTACTTCCAACTTTTGTTTGGCCAACTTCTGTACAGACAAGCCGAAAATTGGCGAACGCCATGTCGGCAGACAAAAGTTTTCTAGTCTTCACATACAACTTCTGTTGGGTGATAATTGAAAATTGGCTGTCGAATGGTGCGTACTAACAGTCGGATTATCAGATGACAGGCTGATGTACGACCGTTGTTGGCCGATAATTGTACCGTGTGTACGGGCTTTAAAAGTACTTCTATGTACATCACTGAAGGAGGCCTTTTCACCCATTCAGTGCCATCTCTCATCTGTAAAAACGGGATACAGGTTTGCTGTTGTTACATTTATAAGGAAACGCACACAAATGTACACATAGCTGTAATCTGCAGCAACCAATCAGAATGCATCATACACTAATTCGCCTAAACAAAACTGCTAAATGTTGAATATACCTGACCTCACTGAAACTTTTATTTTCTCAATTTTTTCCCCATCTAGTTTTATGGAGGATGGTTTGCACACCCAATTTACAACAACGGTGACTACAACGAGATAATTAAATCACGGGTGCTAGAAAGGAGCTTAGCGCAAGGCCTGACACAGTCTAGGTGAGAATATGTACAAAACCTTGATTCATAGAATCCATTCTCTGTGGATTTGTGCAATATTAGGCTGTCATGTTAATCCAAGTGTATTGTGTACACATACCATATATACAACAGGTCTGTGTCCTGTTGGGGTACAGAAACTGTAGTTAAAATAGTACTAATGCCTTGGTGTCTATTACCTGGGAGGAGGAATGCAGGGGCATGGTTTGCTGAATGTGCTTCAATGGACAAACACAGCCCCAACTGGGAACACGCATGCACAGGGAGAGATCTGCAAACATGGAGACAGAGAGGAGTGACTCAAGGACCGAGTAGGCTGCCAGGAAGGAGTAATATATTATGTATGTCTGACCTAACTAATGTAGCCAATGGCCCCCTTAGGGGTGGCTGAGTGTTGTGGTCCACCTGCTCACACTGCCCTCAATCACATCCATACCACTTCCAGAGTCACAGAACAGGCTGGTACTTTGTTTTCAGAGGCGGCTCTCTAATTAGGCAAATTAGGCGGTCGCCAAAGGTCTCGCACTCTCTTATGCTCCATTTGAGGCCCAGAAGGAAATTTGCCAGGCCTCCATCATTTCTTCAGCCTAGCTAGCACATGGTGAGGCCTGCTGTAGTTTGATCAGGGTCTCAGGACCGCCTATTACAGGCGGAGACTAATAGCAAAATACTGTGTGTTAGCTGGCCCGATGGACTACTACTCCCAGCCCATCCTCTTTCTCCAGGCCCTGCCAGCCACTTGCCAGCCAGCTGTGATGGCCTTCTACACTACCACGGCAACATATGAACCCCATACTGACTTCTGCATCCCTCTCAGATTGTCTCTCATTCCAATCCGCTTTGGCATGTCTCTAACAGTTTCCCAGGGTATGTTGCTCACTGACATCCTGACACCTGTAGTTCCACATTGGAGATCTCTTCCTGGTTAGTGTTCTCTCCTGCTGTCCTTTCCGCTCTGCCTTGTGCCTGCCACCAGAATCTCTCTCCTCCTGGCTGCACCCGAGCATTCCAGGCCCAGGGTCACTCCCCCAGACTGGGAGCTTCCTCTGGACCACAACAGCCCACACTACTCCATCTCCAGACTTCCACCCAAACTCACTCCTCCTAAATTGGGCTGACCCTGGGTATTTAAGGAGGTCTGCCTCCTGCCAATCCAGATTGGGGATTCGTCAGGGCTCCTTAGAACACCCAAGATGGCTACATCTCCCTCCCTCCTCTCTGTCCAGAACATTCAACCAGCTTCTGGACAGAAGTGGGAGGCCCTGGTGACCTCATCTGTGAATCACCCAGTCCTACCTGAACCTCTCCCAGCCCAGAAACAAAAACAATCAGGCCTGACTAAATTTTCCTCACCTCACCAAAACAATCCCTCACTAGCTCCTACCTAAGTAGGGGGAGCTACATTGAATTAAAATTAAGAAAAGGGTTTAATATCACATTAAAGCAGGTTTGGGTTTATCCAAATCAGCGTGACCCACTCTTCTCCTCAGCCCTCTTGAGCTAAACTGCACTAACCCCCACTCCAACTCAAGATGAACTTCTTCAGTTGGGACGCAAACAACAATAAAAACCTAGTTACACAAGGTAGATAGTACAAAAAGCAGAACTAATGATGTCCCAATTTATTTTTTTCTGAAACTTGTAACATAAAAAGCCAACACATTTTGCTGGGGGGGTCAAAGGTCCCCTTTCATCGGGGCTTAGTACTGTTGAGCGAAGCATGTACTGGATTGATAAAATTGGAACAGCATCTGCAACTATCATAATCACTCCAGTTTTATCAGTTAAATCTGGACGTCATACATTCTGGTTTTGGCACTTTCCTCCTAGCACACATAGTGCCTACTTGAGTAAAGAGTGACCTTTGGCCACCACTCTTGAGAAGCCTGCCAAAGTGTAATCATTCCCATTGCCTACAGGAGAGGCACAGTATGTCAGTGTTCTGTTCAAGAGGAATTCCCTGCTGAATTCTTTATAGAAACCAACATTTTCAGTTGTACTGATCTCCTTGGCCCCCGTCTGCACTCATTGTTTCCCCCTCACAAATCCAACGTGACTTCAGGACTCAGTGGTCATTTGGAAGTCAGTGGAAGGTACAAATGAACACAGTGAGGGACACATATAAGAGGGGGGGTAGACTGGTGGTCTGTCATGTCCTCCATGTTTCCCTGTTGGGAGCCAAGCAAGGGTCACATGAGAGGTTCCCCCCTGAGGTGGGTTCTTAGACTACACCAGGCACTGAGCGGGGTCACTAACCCTTGCGCTGAGTAATACTTCACCTGAAAGTGTGCTCAACAAAGCCTGGGGACCAGGCAGGGGCTGCAGTCCTGTGAAAGTCAAATATTAAAGCGGTCTCCCAACTCCATGATGAGCCACGCGTGTGGGCAATACCCAAGATACAGGGTTCTACCTTAAACATCCTCATGTCGTGTTCTATACACTTTCCTGATGACATGTTGCATTCAGAGGGGCAGGCTGAACCGCTGCCACTCCACCAGTCAGCATAACTCTGTTACCTTACTCCCAGTAACAGAACGGTGCCCTGCCGAGCACACAGCTTGGACCTCATGTGTGCTCTCATTTAACTCTCCTTCTTCTGTACCAAGTGACCAGGCATATATCTCCATAACACCAGTCCACTCCTGGTGACCAACAGAGGTGGACAGCTAGAGAGGGAGTCCAAGCACTGACCACCTCGCTAACAGAGACCCTGCCACCTTATCAAATACCACGCCAATGACTGGTTGCTGTTTCTCCTCGCAACTACTCATGAACCTTTGCTGCAGTGTTTTTGCAGATATACCACATTATGGTTATAGCCCCAAGTTCCTTAGTGGTGTGCCTAGACCTCACATGTACCCTTTTGAATAAATTCAGACCAGGCTCAGATCAGATGAAACAACGTTTACTGTAGACTTGGACATGTATAGCAAGTAACAACATTCCATTCCTAATTAAACAGGCTGCCCCAGGTTACCTGCACTGTGAAGTCTCTTAAGTCTAGGTTCAGACCTATGGGGCTGCGCCTTCTTCGGGGTTTTCCCATTTTCACTGGGGTTTTTTGGGGGTGGATTTGTTGCTAGGCAGATTTAAAAATGCAACATGCAAATCGCGGCAAAATCGCAGTAAAAAAGGAATTTAATAAACAACACTTTCATTTCTGGTGCAGCTCCATTGAAGTCTATTGCATGCAAAACCAAAACTGCAGTGAGAAAAAAAGTCCCCAACCCTTTCCAAAAAACGCAATGCCGCAAAACGCACAGATGTGAACTACATCCATAGGAAATCATGTTAAATGGACTGTAGTGCGTTTCTGCAAACTGCAAAACACGATAAAAACGCATAGGTGTGAACCTAGGGTTAAGAAAAGTCCAAACTTGGCGGTGCTCTAACAGAGCAGGGTTCTCCTGGCAATTCAGCTTTCAAGGCAAACCATAGGTTCCAGCAAGTGATTAGCATAGATTCCCAGTGCATTAACCAAGTGTTCCCCGGGGCCGTCGAGACCCTGGGATCCGGACCTCTTCCCTTTTATATATAACAGAAAGGAGGCTGGCCCCCCGTGAAAACCCAAAAAAAATTAACCCATTCCCCCTGACCGGGGCAGCCAGATGCTGACAATACATACAGTAGGCTACCTGCCTACACACAGGAGATAAATGCTCCCAAAGGTGTTGGTTTCTTGAAGGACTCCAACCAGCGATTTGTCTTAAGAGTGGCATACACTGGTAAGTATTCACTCCCTTCCTTTACTTATAGACCTCTTGGGTTATTTTAGGTAACCAGTGTTTTTCTTTGATGCCCAAAAACTTTTTTTCCTTTGCTTTGAATAAAGCAGGGAAGGGCTAAAGAAACTTTTGTTGAGTTGTTATTGCTATCTAAGTCCTCGTTATGGAGACTACCCTTTACTTTCTGCCCCGGTGACAGGGAGTGGAGGGAAATTTCCTGGGGCTAGCACACTGCCCAAACGCATTTCTTTCTTTATGTACAATGCCTTGAAAAAGTATTCATACCCCTTGAAATTTTCCACATTTAGTCATGTTACAACCAAAAACGTAAATGTATTTTATTGGGATTTTATGTGATAAACCAACACAAAGTGGCACATAAATGTGAAGTGGAAGGAAAATGATAAATGGACAGATTCTCCCAACTGAGCTGTGAATCTCTGCAGCTCCTCCAGCGTTACCAATGGTCTCTTGGCTGCTTCTCTGATTAATGCTCTCCTTGCCCAGCCTGTCAGTTTAGGTGGATATCCATGTCTTGCTAGGTTTGCTGTTGTGCCATACTCGTTCCCTTTTTGGATGATGGATTGAACAGTGAGATGTTCAAAGCTTGGAATATTTAATATAACCCTGCTTTATACTTCTCCACAACTTTATCCCTGACCTGTCTGGTGTGTTCCTTGGCTTTCATTGTGCTATTTGTTCATTAATGTTCTCTAACAAACCTCTTAGGGCTTTATAGAACAGCTGCATTTATACTGAGATTAAATTACACACAGGTGGACACTATTTACTATGTAGGCGACTTCTGAAGGCAATTGGTTCCACTAGATTTTAGTTAGGGGTATCAGAGTAAAGGGGCTCAATACAAGGGGCCACACTTTTCAGATATTTGTAAAAAAAAATTGAAAACCATTTATCATTTTCCTCCCACTTCACAATTATGTGCCACCTTGTGTTGGTCTACCATATAAAATCCCAATAAAATACATTTACGTTTTTGGTTGTAACATGACAAAATGTGGAAAATTTCAAGGAGTATGAATACTTTTTCAAGGCACTGCAAAGTAAAACCTTTGACTTTTTACTTATGCCAGTTTCTTCTTGCCTTTTGGACAACCTTGTTCCTCAATATGCTGGTAACAGGGACCACAAATGTATAGGGGGTTCTCTCAAATGGGGACACATGGATAAAAACATGACACTGATTCTAAAATATTCCCGGGATATCCAAAACCAAAAATAGCTTTGGGCTACAGATGGGTTTATTGTAGTAACTTAATTTATTGTAAATATAGTAAGCTACAGATGTTATCTTTATTTTCTGTCCTGGGGTGTAGGTGACACTGGTAACTAACTAATAATAACTTAACTATTACTAACTATGAAATAATAGTATATTGGAATTTCCTTTCAAATTTGGCTGTTAGTGAACATAACGAATACGAATTTACCTGAAGTTACGAAGTATCCAAAATAATGAATGCCGTATCTAAAGGAATGGAACGTAACAAATTAATCATGAATAATTTACGATTTTCAAATTTACGGATTTTCTAATTTACAAATTTCCTAATTCAAAAATTTTCAAATTGCGATCCTAACGAATGGCCCGCAAAAAAACAAAAAACAAAAACGAATGCAACGAAAACAAACTCATTTTTGGCAGTGCACATGTCTAGTGAGCAGAGAGCTGGTGACTGTTAGTCACCTTTGTCTGTTCCGCCCCCCCCCTCCCCAAGCTCACTGGAGCTCTGGTTTGTGGGGGGGGGGGGGGAGCAGCTGGCTCAGGCTCTCAGCAGCTTGCTGAGAGGCTGAGCAAGGTGCCGATCCAGGCTGCAGAGTAAGTTATACTTACCACATTACTAATTACCATTGCACTAGTCCCAGGGGTCCTCAAACTATGGCCCTTCAGTTGTTCAGGAACTACAATTCCCATCATGCCTAGTCATGTCTGTGAATGTCAGAGTTTTACAATGCCTCATGGGATGTGTAGTTCCACAACAGCTGGAGGGCCTTAGTTTGAGGATCCCTGCTAGAGCAATCACTTACCTCCTCACTAGATTTTAGCTAGGGGTATCAGAGTGAAGGGGCTCAATACAAATGCACACCACATCTTTCAGATATTTGTAAAAAAAATTGAAAAGCATTTATCATTTTCCTTCCACTTCACAATTATGTGCCACCTTGTGTTGGTCTATCACATAAAATCTCAATAAAATACATTTACATTTTTGGTTGTAACATGACAAAATGTGGAAAATTCCAAGGGGTATGAATACTTTTTCAAGACACTGCAAAGTAAAACCTCTGACTTTTTACTTATGCCAGTTTCTTCTTGCCTATTGGACAACCCTGTTCCTCAATATCCTGGTAACAGGGACAACAAATGTATAGGGGGTTCTCTCAAATGGGGACACATGGATAAAAACATGACACTGGTTCTAAAATATTCCCAGGATATTCAAAACCAAAAATAGGTTTGGGCTAGAGATGGGTTTATTGTAGTAACATTTTGTGTTTGAATTCCTATCAGGCTTCCTGAATTCACAGAGGAAGAGAAAAAACGCATTAAAGGAACATATGACTTCTTTGGCTTCAATCACTACACTACTGTGTTGACTTCTCCCCTCAATTTTCCCCAAAGCACACAGTCATTTGATGCAGACAGGTAAGACACATCAACATGACAGTCGCTCACTTATATACAGTATAAAACTCCAAAACTCTACTTTTCCTCTCCAAACGCAACACCCGGGCCCTCAATACAACGAAAATCTAGTAAGCTACAGATGTTATCTTTATTGTCTGTCCTGGGGTGTAGGTGACGCTGGCATGTTTGCAGGTTACTTATTTACAGAGTGGAATAGTGTGCATAAAATATGTCTAAATCGATATATGGCTAAGTTGCTGCAACTACCAGATTATCTCTTATGATTTTATGGCAGCACTAAAAAATATGACGAGAGTAATTGCTTGAGTCACACCGTGTTAAAGAGGAAGTAAATCCTGATGGGGTTTACTTCCTCTGTTCCCCTGCAAAGTAGAAGCATAATGGGCGACTATGCATATGTGTCACTTACCTGCAAACGAAGCCTGCGACATCCAGTGATTTCCCCTGTGCCTCCATCTTCAGCCCCTCTTCCTTCCGGGGCCATGACTCCAGCTCTGTGACTGGCTGGAGTTGCATCACGTCACTCCCACAACGCCAATCACGGCACAATCTCAGTGAAGAAACGGCAAGGAGGCCATTTCTTTCTGCGCATGTGCCGACATGACGTTGGCACATCTAGTACATTGTATATCTCTTAAACCGTGCAGGTTTGGGAGATATGCAGGGAACCTACAGGTAAGCCTTATCATAGGCCTCAGTGTCTCGACCTCAGTACCGGGGCCTTCCTTCTCCCCGACTTCTACCTCCGTGTCCCCTTTAGTGACCTACAGCGTCCGAAGCAAACGTCCATTCACTGTGTATACGTATCAGCGGGTAATACGAAGATGAAACGTCCCCTTGTCTCCTTCATTTGGGGTAGTCCTAAATGAAGGAGAAATTGTGCCACACTGAGTTCGTTAATGAGAGCAGTATAAAAAATCACGACGGTATTTTAGTATTCTCTATTAGACCATCAACGTCGTTGAATCGGTATATAGCTAAATCTGTATAAAATACGTGTGATAAG
>BLSH010331398.1:95470-108185 GCA_018402905.1 Glandirana rugosa | reverse complement strand
TCCTAGTAAAAAATAAAAAAAAAATAAAAACCCCTGAAATGAATTCTCATCATCCGTAAACGCGGCCACTTTTGCGCAAACCAATCAATAAACGCCGATTGTGATTTTTTTTATCACAAATATGAGGAATTATATAAATCGGCCAAAAACGGTGAAAAAAATGTTTTTTATATTTTTTTTTGGATCAGAATTTTAGCAAAAAGTAAGAAGTTTGGGTTTGTTTGCAAAATGGTCGCTCTTCTTTTGTTTATAGCGGCGATCAGAAATGACGCAGAGGCGATCAAATACCACCAAAAGAAAGCTCTATTTGTGGGAAAAAAAGGACGCAAATTTTGTTTGGGTGCAATGTCGCACGACCGCGCAATTGTCAGTTAAAGCGACGCAGTGCCGAATCGCAAAAAGTGCTCTGGTCCTAAAGCTGGAAAACCTTCCGGTTGGTAAGTGGTTAAGAGAACCAGTCTTCACTGTGTTGGCGTCCTTATGAAAGAATTAATTAATAACTCCACATTTGATGAGATTTTTGCATATGTTCAACGAGGACTGGTTTGATTTCAGGTCTTTTGTCAAGTCGAAGGCCCAAACACGTATGAAATGTAGTAACTCACATCAACGAGTTAGAATGTCTACGCTATGATAAAATATATTTTGTTGTTACAGTTTACAACTATGGTTTACGATATTAAAAGAGAACTTTGGGTTTTTTTTATTTTTGGACTCATACTTACCTAGGTGGATGATGCATCTGTCCCCCTGCCGGCTCCTAGCCTGCATTCACATAGGGGCGACCCGACTTCGGCGCGACTTCGCTTGGCGATTTCAGCGCAACTTTCAGAGCGTCTTCAAGGACCTCAGGTGACTTTACAACACGACTTTTGCCAGGCGACTTTGCCTTGACCAATCAGAGAAGGGAGGGAGGGGGCTGCCTAAAAATAAATTCTATTCTTTTAACTGTAAAGTCACTTCCATGTAGATGGGGATCCGACTTGGAGGCGATTTCTATTGAATCCTATGGGCACAAGTCGGATAGAAGTCGCCTTAAAAGTAGTACAGGAACCTTTTCAGAAGTCACCTTGAAGTCGGAGCGACTTGAGTCGTGTATATTAAGACGGCTCCCATTAATTTCAATGGGATTTCAAATGTCAAGCGACTTGGGGCGACTTCAGGCAACACAAGTCGGATCGCAAGTCGCCCCTGCATGAACGGGCACTAAGACTGAGAACTGAGCGATCAAACACCGCTGATCACTCGGTTCTCAGTGCTCCGTGAGCAGTAGACATGTGCAATTCGTTTTGTTTCAAATTACATTTTTAAGGAATTTAGACAAATTTGATAATTCGGAAACATCCGTATTAACGAAAACCCCTTTAACGAAATATTCGCATATTCGAAAATTGATAAATTAAAAAATCTGAAATAATACCCAATTTATAATAACTTAACTATTACTAACTATGAAATTATAGTATATTGGAATTTCCTTTCAAATTTGACTGTTAAATGTAACGATTACGAAATGTATCCAAAGTTATGAATTATCCGAAATAATGAATTCTGTATCTAAACAAATGGAACGTAACAAATTAATAATAATAACAATAACAATAAAAACTATTTATTATTTTTATTATTATTATTATTATTTATTAATTCATTCCGTTCCATTCGTTTAGATATGGCATTCATTATTTTGGATAATTTGTAACTTCGGATAAATTCGTATTCGTTACGTTCACAGACAAATTTGAAAGGAAATTCCAATATACTATCATTTCATAGTTAGTAATAGTTAAGTTATTATTAGTTGGTTATTATTTCAGATTTTCAAATTTTCAGGTTTTTGGATTTTCCAATTTATGAATTTTCAAACTTAAAAATTTTCAAATTGCAGCACTGGATCAAGAGAGGCCTCAGGAAAGTGTTGAGGGAACAGGTATTGGAAGATTTACCTTAAAGCGGTATTAAACCCAAAAGCAAACATTTATTATATTGCCGCTTACCAATTCTTAGATGTAATGGCTGCATTGCTTCTCTTTTTTAGGCTTTCTTTTTCTATTTTCATCTGCTGGTCCCGCCAGTTAGTCTGTTGCTTTCCAATAGAACAGATGTTTCAGTTCACAGGGATAAGACAAACCTTTACAAAACATTTACCACTGCCAGGTGCACTTACAATGATCAGCTTGTATTTATTCATGTAAAACCTTAAAGGGGTTGTAAAGCCTAGGTGGTTTTTCGCCTTAATGCATTCTATGTATTAAGGTGAAAAACCTTTTCCCAATAGTGACCCCCCTAGAGCCCCCTTTTACTTACCTGAGCCCGTTTGTTCCAGCAGCGGCTACTAGCAATCCACTCCAGTCGGTGTTTTGGTTCCTCATTGGCTGGATTGATAGCAGGGGAGCCTTTGGCTCCCGCTGCTGTCAATGAAGTCCTGTGAGCAAGGGGGTGAAGCCGAGTCCCGCTGTTTGTGTGAATACACGCAAAGAGCAGGGCATGGGAGCGCTCCCCCGCAGGTGACCCCAGGGAAGCTCTTCCCTGACGGGTCACTCGATGTGGAGAAGGATCCAGGAGCGCCGCTGGAGGACCCCAGAAGAGGAGGTTCGGGGCCACTCTGTGCAAAAGCACTGCACAGAAGAAGGTAAGAATGACACGTTTGTTATTTAAAAGAGAAAAAAATGAAGCCTTACAATCACTTTAATCTCAAAATGAAAAAGGTTTGCTGTAACCGATTATAAACTGTAGGCTGCAATATATTACATTTTTGGATTTTGGTTTAATACTGCATTAACTGTGTGAATCCTTTTTGGTGATGGGGGATCTGACTTGGAGGCGACTTCCATTGAATTCTATGGGCACAAGTCGGATAGAAGTCGCCTTGAAGTAGTACAGGAATATTTTCTGAAGTCGGAGTGACTTCAGTAGTATACATTAAGATGGCTCTCCTTCACTTCAATGGGATTTCTGATGTCAAGCGACTTGGGGCGACACAAGTCGGAGCGTAAGTCGCCCCTGTGTGAACCGGCCCTTACTCCCCCCGAATTACCCAGGCAACCCACTCCCTCCCTTCTCTGACTGGCCACAGGCAAAGTTGCCTGGCATGGAGTTGCGTTGTAAGTCACCCAAAAGTCGCACTGAAGTCACCTTGAAGTTGCATTTAAAATCGCCTAGGAAATTTGCGCCGAAGTCGGATCGCCCCTGTGTGAATACGGGCTAAAGCTGAAGTCCAGGCAAGTGGATACATTACATATGTTGAAACAAATTGTTACCCCCATCCACTGCCAATATAAAAGTCCACAAGCTGTGATCCGGTGCTCTAGCCAGGGTTTTCAGGCCCCACAGGTGCAATTCTTGAATCAGGAAGGCTGGCAACTCGGATGCTCTTGAATAAAAGTACTTTATTTGTTACATGGCTACACAGGTACAGGCTATATGCTGATGCGTTTTGGCTATGAAGCCTTCATCAAAGCTTGCCAGACTTCCTAATTCAAACATTATATACGTTACATTCCTTTTTTTTTTTATTTTCACACAGTTTATGTACCTGACATTGACTTGGTTGCAGCCTCTTGTAGTTCCTGTACAGCAGAGCTCAGACTGGGAGAGGAAGAAGCAACTTCCTGGACCCGGTCAATTGTATTTCAATGCTCATGCTGATGAAAGGAGCAAGCAAAATGACAGAGAGTTAAACTCATCAGTCTGCTGCTTCCATCTTTCATTGTCATCTCACAAGGGAGAGAGGAGACCTGTAAAGCCTGGTACACACTATAGGTTTCCGGTCAGAGCAGCGGTATTAACTATGCAAAATAAGTACAGCCATTTACCCTGCTGAGCTGTGTTCTGACAGGGGGGCACCCGTGGACACCCGGGGAACCCCCCCCCCCCCTCGCCAGGACACTCCTATTCTCCTCCTTCTCGCTATTGGTGCAGATCGCTGATCAGGAGTCGGTCAAGCTGTTGGTTTTCCATTATGCTCATCAAACAGAAGCCGGCCAAATGGACAGACAGACATACACACGGGCCGAATGTCAGCCATTTTTTTTAACCGCCAAATGTCTCCCAACATTCGACCCATGCGTACCCGGCTTTTGTGTTACTTAAATGCAGCATAGAAAAATCAGGTCTCCTGCCCCACCAGACAGGGCTAAGCTATGTGGCAGAGGTATGTAAATCTCATGCCTGGATGGCAGAAATTTTAATCATTTGGCAGGTAAAAAATCTTGCTTTTTTACTGTTTCCCTGGAGTTTAGTTTTAAACAATGATACATATGTGATATACTGCATGTGCTGTGTTCTGAAAACATGTTTGCTGAAAAATTCAATAAATGACATTGAGCTGCCTTGATCTAGGGGAGTGTCAACTATGGTTGACCGCAGCTGGCTCGGCTCCGGTTCTATTTGGCTCAAAGTGACTCCTTTTGGCTTCCGGAGGATTTTGAATTGGATAAAGGACCAATACAACAACCCCCCTATTTATGTGACGGAGAATGGAATTTCTGAACGCGGGACAAACCTAAATGACAAATGGCGGGATCACTACTACAAGCACTACATCAATGAAGCTCTGAAAGGTACAAGTAAAATAAGCTTCAATCCATTTTAAAAGAGAACTCCACTAAAAGAGAATTGGTTTAGTGGGAGATCTATCAACATGTTGGTTTGAAGTGAGAATTTATTAAGGTATGTGATGGGTTATATACAAGACCATTACATATGTCCTGACCAATTGCAATTCCAGTTAAAGTGGTTCTAACGGCAGAAAGTTTTTTTTACCTTAATGCATTCTACCCCTCCCCCCCAGCCCCATCTTGATCCAGTGATGTGTATGAGAGCAGTGGCTCTCCAGGGCCTCTCTCTCCTTATTGGCTCCTGCTGCTGTCAATCACAACTAGTGAGTCAATGAGGAGAGGCGGGCTTGAGCCGCGTCTGTGTGTGTGAATGGATAATGTTTATTCACAGGAGCGTGGCTCAGGAGTGAGCCTGCTTGAGTGCAAAATTGGAAAAGGGGGTATTTCCCATATCTCCCTGGATTGGAGAGATTTTGGGAGATGGGGATTTTAACGTGCCAAAAAAGCTATTAATCACTGTCACAAAATAAAATCAATATTTTTATTCGTACAAAAGCATTAAAGAGGTTGTAAAGTTTAAAAATAAAAAAATAAAAATAAAACCCTGCAAGAGAAAGGCATAATGAGCTAGTATGCATCGCATACTAGCTCATTATGAAATACTTACCTTAGAAACAAAGCCCTGTATCGGAGTCGGCACACCGAGTACAAGGCGGTCATCTTCCACCCGAAGTTACTTCCGGGATGCATGCGGGAGACGTCGGTAACGGCACAGCCCCATAGAAATAGCACCAAGTGGCCCGTTTCTTCAGTGCGCATGTGATGACATCGGCACATGCAGATACAGGGAATATCTCCTAAACTGTGCAAGTTTAAGAGATATTCCCGGAACCTACAGGTAAGCCTTATTTGAGCTATACTGCCACCTACAGAAAAATTGGACACTGGCAAAAAAAACAAAACTGTAGGCCAGCCCAAGGTATAACCACTATATATCAGTATGCCTCCGTTTTGTAGCAATGCAGTACGAAGAGCGTGATCATAAACATAGAGGAGTGTGTCTCCCAGTAGACTCAAAAAAGTTTTTTTACATTATTATTATTAGAAATTATTTTTACAATAAGTTCAAAAATCCTATTTTCTTTAACATCTGTTGAGGGGCACAGGAAGTTTTATCATTTTTAAGATGTCCAAAAGCAGTCCAGCTGAGGGGAAACATAGTACAACATGGAGAACGTAAGAACAGAAGACCAGATGGCAACCTTACAAATCTGGAAAACAGTAGGCTGATGCTGAAAAGACCAAGAGAAACTCAGACTGATGGCGTGATCACAGGGCCGGCTCTACCAGTAGGCGAAGTAGGCGGCTGCCTAGGGCGCACTGCCGCCTAAGGGCGCCTGGCCACTGTTGATCTGTCACTGGCTGCTCTGCTTTGATCCATGTAAAAACTGACACTGTCTGACTGAGATAATGAGATTGTATTATCACATGCTATTTGCAAATGTATATAGAAATAGTGACTGATCTGCCAAATACCCCCCTCCGCCACCACCCCCATGAGGCTGTATTTGATGAGCACAGGTGAAGCTATATTTGATGGGCGCTGATCAGGCTGGGCAGGGCAGAGAGGGTGGAGTCAGGGGTGAAGTCAAGGGGGGCGGCAAAATGAGGTTTCGCCTAGGGTGCCAAAAATCTTTGCACCAGCCCTGCGTGATCATTAACAGGAAAGGAGGAACATGATTCTTGAGACCATAAGCTTGACCTAAGCTTGAACGATGGTCTGTCTGAGCCACCTAGAGATGGTGTATACAGAAGTCGAGATGCCATTCCAGGACCCATCTAGAATGACAAAAAGGAAAACAGGCTTTCTGAGACAAGAAGCACCTAAAATAGATTCACACAGCCTGAGCCACATCCAGACAATGGAAATCATTTTTCTTTTGATAAACCCTAGCTGGACAAAGGATGGAAAAATAATGTTATGGTTAAGGTGAAAGGTAGAGACTGCTTCAGAAAAGAAGGAAGTCTTTTAATCTTGATAAACCCTAGCCAGACAAAAGTACAGAACAGTGTCCTAGTTAAAGAGGACCATCACCCTTATGAAGGACTGCCGTTCTATCCACCCTCCTCCCCTTCGCTATCTGATTAGGGCTGTGCTTTTTTTTTTTAATTTTTATACAACACCTAGGTAAACGATGTGCACTGTCCTTCTTTTGCCTATTGGGATATGCATGTCACATATCCCAGTAGGCAAAGCATTTCATTCACAAAGGGGGAGGGAAGCAGACCTAGCACCACATAATCAGGAGGTATGCTGGCTTAACCAGGAAGAGCCGGTGGGTCTCTTGATGATGTCATAATCAATATGGTGGCAAGGGACCTAGAGGTGGCAGAGAACCAGAGAATTTTAGCGGAATAACTCTGGATCCTCTTGGCAGGTGAGTATCGGTAATGGAAGCAACGGACCACCCGGTAAGTGTGTGTGTGGGGGGGTAAAGGGCGAAGATCTTCTTCAAGGTGAAAGGCAAAAGCTACTTTAGACAAGAAGGAAAGCAACCGTTTTTTAGGTGAGAGTACAGAAATGATTGCCTCTAATGGGTTCAAACAGTGGCTTCTGCAGTGGCTTCTGAAGAGCAGCAAGAACCAAGGTCTAGAACTCTCAGATTTATATGGAAATAGAGAGGGGGAACCACATGGGAGAATTCCTGCACAGAGCTCTTCTTCAAATAGTGAGATGCCATTGGTCTCTCAAGCAAAATTAAAAAGCAGAGACCCGATCTTGATGGTGCTGAGAGCCAAATGCTGGTCCAGACCGAACTTCAGGAAGGAGAGGATTTATGCCATAGGCACCTCCATGACGAGGAAGGCTTGTTTGAAGATTTTAAAAATATATAGTGCCAGACTTTGCAGGTGGACAGTGAGCCAAGCTTAGGGAGCCTCGATGTTGAAGTAGAGATACTTCCTGATGGTCAGAGTTGTAAACAATATTTTAGTCTGTTCCTTAGGCTTCTTTTGCTGAGGAAGATGAATACTCTATACATACAATATTCACTGACAGGAAACTCACGCAAGAGGCTTCTAGTAAGCCATCACAGCTGAAATTCAAAGCCACAGTACTGTGTTCCACACAATCCACAAGCAGAGGGTCAATGGCAGCGGAGAGGGCTTCCAACTGCTTACCCATTGGATCCTTCAAAGCAGATGTATCCTCTAATGCAGGGGTCTCCAAACTATGGCCCTCCAGTTGTTCAGGAACTACAATTCCCATCATGCCTAGTCATGTTTGTGAAAGTCAGTGTTTTACAATGCCTCATGAGACATGTAGTTCCGCAACAGCTGGAGGGTCGTGGTTTGGAGATTCCTGTTCTAATGGAATAATAGTCATCCTATTAAGGTGAGATATAGTCGGATTCACTCAAAGCATGGACCGCTATTACACAAAATCTATTCCAAATAGATACAAAGCCAGCAAGCACTTTCAGTCTTCCTAAAAAAATTTTGGAAAAGCCAGTGCAAAGGGAAATACTTTACTGCCATAGAGGCCTATATGACCCAAGGCTGGAAACAGCACTAGCAGAAGGAACAAGCTAAAACTCTAATCTCACTGCCATCAATAAGGGCCGAAAAAGTCTCTTTTAACTTAAGGAGTAATAGCAATGTACTGCAACTCCTCAGGGTAAGCTCATCTGAGAGCAACATGAATTCAGACAGAATAAAATCAGATAGAGTATCTAATGTAAAGATTGCAGGAGCACATTTTTGGCCTTTGCATCAAAGTCTGCAAATAACTTAGATCATAAAGTCTTGCATGACTATAGAAAGAAATCTCAGCCAACAGGGCAGAGGAGGCAGAAACACCAAAGATAGCTAAAGAGGTATAGACAGCCGGGGAAACAAGTCTCCAAGCTGCAGATGTCAGCACCATCGGTGGGGACACTGTAAGTAGTCCCTGATTTATTAGTAAAGAGTGAGACAGCAAGATTGTCTCCTCCTTCATCTCCTCTGTCTCTAGTATCAGATATATTGCAATTGCAAAGCAGTTAAGCAATATACAGGCTCAGGAAAAAAGCAAGACCTCAAGTACTCATGAATTCTGGATAACTGGTAGTAGGTGAGAGTCAGTGACCAGATGGTCGGTTGGCCTAAAGCAGGCATGTCCAAAGTACGGCCCGCCAAATGCGCCCCGTGTTCCAGTTTTATACGGCCCCTGTGGTACTGTGGCAAAAACTAGCCGTTCAGGACCTTTGGATCTCTGAACGCCGTTCAGGACCTTTGGATCTCTGAACGCCGTTCAGAGATCTGCACATCCTCAGTCTGCGTTTTTGCAATCTTTCTGACGAACTTTCTGACGTGGCGGGATTTGGTGCGTTCCTTCTCCCTGCGGCGCCTGCACTGTGTCTCCGCCCCACACACAGCTACATGGGTGCAGAATATGTGTGGCTTGTAGAGCTGTTCAGCTTGCTGCAGCTGGGATCCTTAGTCCCTCAGAGGCGCCGTTACTGGGCTTGGATCATCGGACTGGCCAGGACTTTGGACATGCCTGGTCTACTGTCTTCAATCTGGTCATAACTGGTGAAGAGACTGCCTCTGGGAAAAAGAAATGGTATGTAGCACTAATAGCAAGAAGTGGAACCTGCACATACAATGAAAAATTATTTCTACCACCAACATTAAACAGAAACAAAGCTTTTAAAACAGTTTGGGTGCGTAAGAAATGAAATTACAGATGTGTGAACTGCTTTTTCTGGTCAAAAAATGTTTATATTTGTTCAATCAGTTTTCTGATCCAGACGCCTTTGCAGCACACAGCCTTGACCATTTACTTTGCATGAAATAGTTAATTTGCATTTAATTTTAATGGTTCAATGGAATGTCAGGCAAAATGGTCGGCCCTCATGCATGTTCACTTCATCAAATCTGACCCTCTATGAAAAAAGTTTGGACACCCCTGGCCTAAAGTGACCAAAGTCACTGTAGACGGGCAATAGGAACGGATCGACGATTGAAGTTCTATGTGGCTCTTTGCAAAAAGAACAACAGTATGGAATGCTTCCTTAATGCTGTACAGTGAAAGAGAGTGCGGCGCGCACACCCGTGACATCCACCCAGCGCATACATCAGCGATCAGTCCCGCTGCCTTAACACATTCCACAGCAAAGCCAGATGGAAATAAAAAATAATGCCAAAAAGCAATCAATGAAATGCAGGAGCTCTCAATGCCTTGCCCAACCAGCCTACTCAATGGATCAGTCTTCAGAGACAGTGAAAGTACAGAGGCGATGACAGTGGCTCTGGCCTGTTGAGAAATACGCTGCTAACTTAAAGGGGTTGTAAACTCTCACGTTTTTTCAACTTAATGCATTCTATGCATTAAGGTGAAAACCCTTTTTTGTGACAGCAGCCCCCCAGAGTTCCTGTTTACTTACCTAAGCCCGATCCGATCCCCGCCTAGTAGCTCCAGCCGGTGTCTCGGTTCCTCATTGGATAGATTGATAGCAGGGAAGCCCCTGCTGTCAATCAAATCCAGTGACGTGGGGGGCGATTACTGTTGTCTGTGTCAATAGACGCGGCAACAGGACAAGGGAGCGCAACCGCACAAATGACCCTAGAAAAAGGCGTTTCCCTGGCGGGTCACTCAAGAAGAGGAGGAGCCAGGAGCGTGGCCGAGGGACCCCATAAGAGAAGGATCGGGGCCACTCTGTGCAAAACCCTTGCACAGAGGAGGTAAGTATGACATGTTTGTTATTTTAAAAAAAAAAAAGTGAACGTTTAGTATCACTTTAACTAGCACTAAGTCTGAAAAGCATCCCATGTGGAACTAAGTGCCTGAAGTTCACTTCTAGGGTAACATCGTAACTTTCAGTCCAGCGGGGTCTGGATACAGTGCGCTGCAAAAGTGGGGTTGAGGATGAGTGAATGGAAAATCTCCAGCAGCTCTGTATAAAAGAGTTGATTTCAGTTAACACTGGTGAAGAGAAAAAACAGATTAGGCTCCATTTACACGGGACGCTATGTTAACCTCCCCTGAACGATTTATTTTGACAGCTAGAAGCCGAAGTCTAAAACAGCCGTTTTGACACGTTTTGCATGCGGCGTTTAGCAGCGTTTGCGTCTAGGAGCGGTTTTAAAGAAAAAAAGATATATTTTTTTTAAAAATGGAAAAGCCTGTAAACGAAATGGTTCTAGACGTGAGTTACCGCGTTTAGGAGCGTTTAGCGGCGTTTACAAGCTGTTTGGCATTTCAAATGCCTGGAAACGACCTTAAACGACCCTGTGTAAATGTACTGATAAGATAACATAGAGGAAAGTTCAGGGGCAGCTAAAAAAAAATGCCCAATTGCCTCAAAACGTCCGTTTACCAGCAGCAGTGTGAATGAGGGCTTAGTCTTTACAACAGCAGAGCTGAAGAAAAGCTCTCCATCCTCCTAGCAATAAGCTTTGGTTAAATTCTTGGCTGGCCTACATTTTTTTTTCTTTATCCATGTCTAGTCCTGCTGTAGGTGGCAATATAACCCAAAGGTTTAATACTTCCTGTGCCCCTCAAAGGACAAGAGATATCATTTATTTAGTTGAAACTCTCATGCACAGCCTAATGTTTAACATATGTTTCTTATACTATATTGCACCCTAGTCAGGGATGCAGGACTGTAAATAGAGATGACGTTGCACTAGGTGCATATAAGCAGTGACATGCTTTCATATAGGCTCCACCCCTTTAGTGACTAATAACTCTAAACCAATATCATTATGGAAACCATAATTTATTATTGCACGAAGAATCCCTTGTGTTATATATTGAGAGATCCTATTTAACAGTAGTGTTAATTAACTGAGCAGATTTCGGAAACAAGCCTATTTTAAGTGCTTGTGCACTTCCTTTTTTTTAATAAATAATCTTTATCCATGTAGCCATGCCCCTGTAGGGGTTGCTGGAAGTAGTGGTTCACCTGTCACTCTGCCCTCAATCACACTGTTTCCTCACCTCCGGAGTCAAGAAGAGCAAGCTGGTACTTTGTCTTTGTTGTTTTTATTAAGGGGATTATACTTGGATCGGGTATAGGGTATTTATGGGATGCCCAGGAAATTAAACAGTTCTTAAATGGGACCACTCTATATACAGCCCTGTATATACACAACTTTCTTCCTCCAGCACAAATCTTGCTTGCCATTGCTTCTCCTTGCTCCCTCTCCTGCACAAAACTTCTCAGGCCTAGCTAGCACATGGTAAGTCCTGCCTCCGACTCTGGTCAGGCCTCAGTGAACCACCCATTACAGGCAAGGGGTTGCAGGTGTAGCAAAAGTACAGATGTGCTAGCTAGCCTTGATGGACTACTGCTTAAAGCCCATCCTCTTCGGGTCCTGCCAGCCCTCCTGACTGCAATGACCCAATTCCACTGCCCAGTGACACTACAGTGCCAGCTGGCTCTTGCACCCTTCTCAGACTGTCTCTCACCCCAATCTGCTCCAGTGTGCCTCTTCCAGCTTCTCAGGGTGTGTATCACTCACCGAAAATCTGACAGCAACCTGCCGGTCCTCTCCTGGAGATCTTCCTGGCAGTACTCTCTCCCGCTATCTTCCACTTGTCCTCTCCCTTGTGCCTCTGTTCCAGGATCTCCACTATCCTCCTGGATGCACCCGAGCCCCAGGCCAAAGTCACCCCCCCCAGACTGGGCCCCCGACAGCCTCAGCACTCCATCTCCATCTCTATCACCCAAACAACTCCAGAGTTGGGGATTGGTCAGAGTTCCCCAAACATCCCAAGCAGTACCACCTCTCTTCCCCACCCTTCCTTCTAGGACCCTCCAGAAGCAAAGGGGATAGGGGTTGAGACCTCAACAAACCCACTATCTCTACCTCTACCTCACGACTCCGACAGCCCCCGGGTCAGACCCCCCCCACTGAAACCGGACCCCGAGCCCACGTAGGTCCTCCTATCACCTCTAGGACCTTGTCTCCGTGTTCCCTCTCCTGTTCACCTTCTATCGCCCTCTCTCATGACGGTCCTTCTAGAGGTCCTCTCCTGGCCGTCCAACGACAGTCTAAAAGCCACTCACTATGTGTGGGACTCTTCGACCTTCTCCGTGTGACCTCGTCTAACCCCACTCTCTGTCAGACTCTTCCCACGTTCTCGGTCGACCGTGACATCACAGTGACCC
>BLSH010331398.1:59389-80248 GCA_018402905.1 Glandirana rugosa | reverse complement strand
CAAATCACAGAGCCGGAGTCCATGGCCCCGGAAGAAAGAGGGACAAAGATGGACGCTTCCTACTGCGAGGACAATGCAGGCTTCCAATGAAGGGAAGTGTCACATAATAGACTAGTATGCAATGCATACTAGCCTATTATGCTTTTACATTGCAGTGTAATTCAGTGCAATGAAGAGGAAGTAAAACCCATCAGGGGTTACTTCCTCTTTAATACTGGGAAGTAATATCTTAAGACCTCCATGGCAAAAAGGTTTAAGTGTGTGTAAAGGCATTCAATGCATTAACATTAAGATAAAAGAGAGCAGGCAAGCGCGCCCAAGTGTAAACCATTAAGCCTTTATTGACAAGAAATGCAAAGGTAATCATAAAGGTTGTGGTATGAATCACGTTGCAGTGTCAGCCACTGCAGGCTTAGTGTCCATAATGTCCGTTGCTGCCAGAAGGGGGGGGGGGGGGTGGTAGCTGTCTCCAGAAGATGCAGAGGAGCACACCGCTGTCTTCCGGCACTTCCTGGTCTCGTGGCGGAGCAGCGTGTCATCACTTCCGGTACGGCAGCGCGATGACGTGTACGGCAGCGCGATGACGTGTACGGCGACGCGTTGTCGGGGTCTCCACCCCTTCTTCAGGCTGTGTATGCACCATAAACAGCGTGGGCAAATTTATGGGCAATTTTACTTTTATATACATTGCCATCTAGTATGTACATTTGTGTCCAACGTCCACTGATGTGCTGGCAGTTTGATCAAGGGGCATGCTCCTCTGTTGCACATCACCTCTGAAACTGCCCATAAATTTGTCCACACTGTTTATGGTGCATACACGGCTTGAGGAAGGGGCGGAGACCCCGAAAAGGCGTCGCTGTACACGTCATTGCGCTGCCGTACCGGAACCGGAAGTGACAACACGCTGCTCCACAACGAGACCAGGAAGCGACGGCAGCCCCCGGTGTTCTCCTCTGCATCTTCTGGAGACAGCTACCACTCACCCCCTTCTGGCAGCAACAAACATTATGGACACTAAGCCTGCAGTGGCTGACATTGCAACGTGATTCATACCACAACCTTTGTGAGTACCTTTGCATTTCTTGTCAATAAAGGCTTAATGGTTTACACTTAGAGGCGCGCTTGCCTTCTCTCTTTTGTCTCTTCAGAAGCCCATTCTACTTCTGGCTCAGCACTGCCTCAGTGGGATCCTACCAGGACCTGTTCACTTCAACTGTTTACTTCTACTGGATGAGTACCAAATGTAATATCTCCACTTATTTTATATGGAATTCTCATCTGTATTTTAAGCCTGTAACTTTATCTACATCTGTGGTTGACACCACATTATTTGCGCTGACAATTGGTTACTAATGCATTAAGATAAACCTCTGTCCAGAAGCTCCCCATCTCAATCCAGCGATGTTGCACCAGAGACTCGGCTGTCAGGACTCTCCCTCCTCATTGGCTGAGACATCAGCGAAGTGCCATTGGCTCCCACTGCTGTCCAAGTCAGTGAGCCAATGAGGAGAGCGAGGGGGCGGGTGGTGCAAAACTACTGCACAGAGCAGGTAAGTATAACATGTTTGTTATTTTGAAAGGAGAAAAAAAAAAGCAAGACTTTAGTATCAATTTAAAAAAAGGCTACTCTGAAGGACAGTGCAACTCTAGAAAGTGTGCTAGGGCAAGAACCCCCCTCCCCCTTTACATAATCTCTAACATAGTGGGTGAGGTATTCCGTAGTCCAAAAAGGTAAACTGGGCAGGGCTAATAATGTTTGAGATTTCAGTGCAGCATTGCCATTTTACAGGGAGTTACAAGCACACTGGATTTGTAACAGGACAGGTATTTTTCTCAACTTGCCATATTTTTAAAAGGGATAAAAAAAATAGGTAAATGTATTGCAGAAATGTACTGTTTTCACACATACTACCATTTACTTTGAACACCAACCCCAAGACACAATTTGTTGAAAAAACTTTTATTTTCTTTTTATTGGCAACGTTTGAAAACGGATGATGTAAAACTATGAGAAATGACTGAAGTCTTGCAGAAGTGATAAAGAAAATCGATCGATATAAATAAGTTATGTAGAATAGAGTTTATGATTAATAAACACATTATATTCTTGCAAAAAAAAACCCAATGGTAACCGCGTGTGCTGAATATAAAGGCCCAGAGAAAAGTCCTGCGGAACTCATTGGTTATCCAAAAGACAAAATAAAAACAAAACAAATCAGTTTTTATCATAGAAGCATATATTCTAGTGAGAGGAGTCTGTAAGAACCAAACCTTAATTAATAAAAGAGTTAAAAGGATCCTAATTCATGCATATCGCTATGTATTAAATGGCCATGACGGTGTTTAAAATAGAAGGACCCCCGATCGCTGGAAAGTGGTTCAAATGAAAGTCTAAATAAACATCTACTATATTACTCCTTTATTACATCTGCTGGGTGGAATTTCCATTCCACGTGTTGTTTTCATCTTCATCGTCCTGCGTTCTTAACCTGTAAATTTTGCCTTCTTTTTTGAACTCATCTGCACGTTTGTCAAGTACTCTCCTTCGAACGGCTTCCCTGTGGAACAATGGAAAACAAATTAAAGTGCATCTAAAACCATAAAACAAAAATCTAATATATTGCAGCTTACCAATCCTTAGATGTGGTGGTTGCATTAGTTTTCTTTGCTCAGAATTGTTTTCCATTATTTATTTTCACCTGACCCTTCCTTTCACTTCCTCTCCTAGAGGGACAGTACTCACTAACTGCACTATAGCTATAGAGCAGTGGTCTCCACACTGCGGCCCAGGGGTCGGATGTGGCCCTATGCTTTCCTTTATCCGGCCCTTGAGGCATTATTTCTGCCACTGACACCAACAATGGGGCATAATTCCTTCCAGTGACACCAATAATTGGGCTTAATTCCTTCCACTGACATCAAAAATGTGGCACTCTTCCTCTCTCACTGACACCTACTATTTATCACCCTAATAGCAAAGATCGGGCATGGTTTACTCCCACTGGCCACAGTACGGTCCCCCTAAAGTCAGAAGGCCAGTAAACCAGCCCTTTCTTTAGAAAGCTTGGAGACCCCTGGTATAGAGGAGTTGGATTGTCATCCTTGGACAAGAAGTAAATCAGGATTATATAACGCATCCCCCTGTTGCGGGGAGGAGGGAGTCCTAATATATTTCCGGATAACATTATTTGAGATAAAAATGCAGTGTGCACAGAAGAACACTATTTTTGAAAGTGCATCAGGGTTTTTTTTTCCTTTTTGCATTTCTGAGCAGTCATAACACATTCAGTTTAATTTTTAGCCGATCAAAAAGCAGAAAATAAGGGAAGCTTGTTTTCAGGATTACATATTTTGCAGAACTGGGGTCCTGGATTGAAAAGTTCAAAAATATGAAACATAGAAAAGTAACAGTAGAAAAAGGCAAAGTCTTTTTTTTTTTCTTTAATTCTTCTGTCTAAGCACATGCACGTATGGAGAGAGGTCGGGAATGCCGTGTAAGCATAGCAACCGCGGGGGCTGCAGAGTTTGCATAAGCACCAGCAGCAGCAAATGCAGTGACTCTCGAGAGCTCCAGGCAAGTAATTGCAACATGGCTGTATCTAAGGGGATGCTGGGGTGGGCTGCGCCCCACCCCCAAAGCCCCCCGCCCACATCCTTCCCCCCACCACCCCACACAACACATACCAGGGTTGCCAACCCTCATGAAATTCAAGGACAGTTATATAGCTGATCGGCGTTGTTGCTTTTTTTTAAATAAATTGTACCCGGTTGCTAATGGTTTCCCTACCTGTCTGTTGCCAACAGCTGCAAAGAAGGACCTTTCCTCTCTATGTGGAAGCAGTGGTCTATCTGCAGAAGTCCAAAAAGCCCCCCCTCCACCAATCTGTATCACAAATCTTCACTTACTTCTTTGGCTCTGAACTGTTGGATGACGTAGGATTCTCCTGCTGGGGGTAAGCTGCTCTGTCTGAGTGCTGTGCGGGAGGTGGGCTACTGAACAGGAAATTGCTGATAAACCGCCATACTGCCAGAAGAGGGTATAACAGTGTACCCACAAACCCCCAGGCACCACCATCAGATGACTGTACTACAGCCCTAGCTGGTCTACCGGCCTGTAAAAGAGAAAAAAAATTACAAAATTAGTCTTTTATCAGTAAGACAGGACAAGTATTAATCATTACATAAACCAGGCAATAACCAATATTAACCAACCGACTTTAATGTCCTGCATGTCAGATATGTGAAACTCATTTTGGTTACTTGTTGGTCATTTATCTTAAAGTAGTAGTAAACTCTGTTACACCACTTGTACCTACAGGTAAGCCTGTTATAAGACTTACCTGTAGGTACTGTGAAAATCTCCTAAACTTGCACAGGTAAGGAGATATTCAGAGTGCATGCAGCCGGCTACATCACCGGCACATATGTGCTAAAGGTCCGGCTTACTATGCCGGAACTTCAGAGTCTGAGCCGTAAACGACGGCTCCCGTGCGCATGCGTGGGAGTGACGTCATCATGACCCCAGCCACTCATGTAGCTGGAGGCCGTGAACTCGGAAGGAAGACTGGGAGACCGGGGGGGGACCAAGAGGTCAGGCAAATTTCTCATAATGTGCCATTATGTGATGCATACCAGCACGTTATGACATTGCCTTGCAGGGAATTTTTTTTTTCCCCAGCAGCTGCGGGTTTACTACTGCTTTAAGGACCTTTTATTTTTTCATCACAATCTCTAACAAAGTCTTATACGGGTATGTATATAAAGCTCTATAGAGTATCTAGTTATATATACTACACACCCATCTAAATAAATCCATAGATAGTATTTAGTTATATGCAAGCACTTTTTCCTTAGGACTACAATTTAGTGTAGACTTACTGGTAAGAGGACTATGGAGGCGCTGGGTGCCAGTTCTAAAGAAAGCAAAGATTTTCCATAATCTTCTTTGGTGAATTCCCTTCGGGGAAACATGGTGGCTAGGGAGAAGTTACCATAGGTGCTTCCAACTGTCTGCAAGCATAGTGTAGAAAAAATACTTTAAGATTATTGCAACATATTTAAATCAATTAGATCAGCCAATAAGATCAGTGTAAACAATTATTTGGTACAGCCTACAACCAAAAGGCTTAAATGATAAGTTCACCTTTTTAAAAAATAAATGAACATATTTTTGCAGGTAAAAAAAAAAAAATGTGCATTTGCCATTTTTTTTCTTATAAGCCTGTAAAGCACTGTACCTGTGATCAGCAGATCGCAGGTGCAATGTCAGGCTCACGCAGCATGCCTGCTGAACCTTTCTGCCCGCAACTCCCATATGGGCGGGTAGTTCTTTCAGTCCAGGAAGCTCATTGGACTAAGAGTGCGCTCACCAGTGCCCTCACGCAGTTCACTGAAAACTACCAGCTGCCAGGCTGCAACCAAACTGATAAAGAGGTATGGAGGAGCTCAGCTATGAGGAAAGATTGGGGGTACTGAATTTATTCTTTCTTGAAAGAAGGAGATTTTGGGGGGGGGGGGGGAATGATCTTCACAGTTATTGAGTTATTCACTTTAAGGTCATCACACAGGACAAGGGGGCACTCTCTACATCTAGAGGAAAGGAGATTCAGCCACGGTTCACACCAGTGTGCTGTGCGATATTGCATGTGATTCGCACCGCACTGCAGTGCAAATCACATGTGATGCGATTTCAGCTATACAGATAGTATGGCTGAAATTGCATCACATTCGGACTAAACACGCACAAGAAAACTATTTTTGCATCAGCACCAGAATCGGATCGCATGGGTGTTCACACCTATGCGATCCGATTCATGTCCAAACTATCAGTTCGCACTGCGATATGCGAGCTAAAATGGGGGTGTCGTTAACAATGGATTGACACTCCCCTCAGTTCGCATAGGGCAGTGTGAACTGTCGTGCGAGTCGGGTGCGATGCGGGAACCCGCAGTGGATTCGTAGGGTTCCCGCATCGCACTAGTGTGAAACGGGGCTCAATCTCCAAATACAGAAAGGTTGTGGAAAATGTGGAATAGACTCCCCTCAAGAGCTGGCTCTGGCCAGCTCAGTAGATGGTTTTAAAAAAGGCCTGGATTCATTCCTAAATGTACATAATATAACTGGATTCTAACATTTATAGGTAAAGTTGATCCAGAGAATATCCGATTGCCTTTTGAGGGATCAGGAAGGAATATTTTTCCCCTGCTGAAGCAAACTGGATCATGCTTTGCTGGGGGTTTTTTTTGCCTTCCTCTGGATCAACTGTGGGTATAGTAAAAAAAAAAAAAAAAATTCCCTTTCATTGATTGAACTAGATGGACTATGTAACTATGTTATATTGTCCACCCTAAAAATGGGTGGAACATGCAACATGCTCCCAAATGTGAACTTATCTTTTAAAGAAGTTCTATGGACGCAGCATACACTTTCATGTTACAACATCAGCATTGTAATAACAATACAAACAATCATTATATTTGACAATCCAATAGAAGCTTACTTGAAAAACCCCCTTTGTTTGCGAGCACTGCCTGTCTGCTGGTTGTCTCTTTACACAACTTTCTGGATTCCCTGCATACCTTGGACTTTGTCCTCTGCTGCTTACTTTCAGTTTCTAAAGACTCCATATCCCATGATACCTTGCTGCCTGCAGCAGTGATTCCTGTACTGATTCCGCCTCCTGAAACTCCTCCTCTTAGCACCTCTGTAGTTCAGAAGGCAGGCTCTGTGAAAGGTGTGACACAACAGTGTCTACTTACAGGGAATAGCGATTACGAGTCACAGAATTCAAGTAAAATGTATGGGGTTAATCAAAAAGTAAGTTTAGAGACTTAAAGTGGAAGTTTAGTCAAAAATGAATCCTGCTAGATCACAGGTATAGCAATGTAAAACATTAAAAATAAGTGCCTATACTGTTTAAAACCCAGTAGTATACTGTCTCGCCCTGCTCTGCACATCCTCAGTTGCTCTATTTTATAGGTACTGTGCCGAATTTGTAGAGGCCAATCTGCTCACAGCCTAAAGATTTACTGTTGCTCAGGGGCTCTGGGCTTTAACAAAATGGCGACCTCCAGCAAGAAAAAACAGAAGCAATGCCGGAGGCAATTTACAGCATATACTAATTTTGGTAGCACAATTATTAATGTGGGGTGTATGTTCCTTGCTAAAGAATGTTATTTTTTTTTTATCAAGTTATTATGGGTAAAGTTACATTTTAACCACTTCAGCCCCAGAAAGGATTTGCCCCCTTCCTGACCAGAGCACTTTTTGCAATACGGCACTGCGTCACTTGAACTGACAATTGCGCAACGGTGTACCCAAACAAAAAATTGGCGTCCTTTTTTCCACCACAATTATAGCTTTCTTTTGATGACATTTGATCACCTCTGCGGTTCTTATATATTTTTTTTTAACTTTTTGCTAGAATACATATCCAAAAAATATATAGAAAAAAAATAATTTATTCATTCATAAGTTTAGGCCAAAATGCATTCTTCTACATATTTTTGGTAAATTAAATCGCAAAAATCACTTGATTGGTTTGCACAAGTTATCGCATCTACAAACTGAGAATTTATGCCGTTTTTATTTTTTTATGGCATCGATCTGCGATTTTTATCAGGACTGCGATATTGCAGCGGACAGATAGGACATTTTTGACACAGTTTTGGGATCACTGACATTTATACAGTGATCAGAGCTAAAAATAGCCACAGATTACTGTATAAATGACACTGGCAGGGAAGGGGTTAACACTAGGGGGGGCAATCAAGGGGTTAACTGTGTTTCCTCACTGTGTTCTGTGTGGGGGCTGGGCTGGCAGGGGCACAACAGATCTAACTGATCTCTATTACAGGGATTAATAGATCTCTGTCACGTCCCCTGACAGAACGGGAAAACACTGTTTACATTGGCGGATCCCCGTTCTGTCTCTGTAACGGGCAATCTCGGGTCGCCGGCGGACATCGAGTGTGCGACCACACTCACGCAGCATGCGGCGGGCACGAGAGTGCGCTGCCACTGAGTGAATAGCCGTTTATAGATAGCGATTTGCGCAGCGGAGCCACTTTGCCGCCGTTTATCTATGCGAGGCAGTCGGCAAGTGGTTAAAGATTGCTTAGATTAATAGGTGTAGGCTAGAAATATTTGAAATACGATGGGGAAATAAATATAGGACATCTTGATCATAGATACGCTTTAACCAATTCCTGACCACCATACGTACACAAATGTCCTTGATGGGAAGTGGTTATACCAGGATCATAGCTGCAGCCACGATCCAGGTATGAAAATCTGCAGCTAGCAATGAGTTTTTCTGTAACGTGATCCGAGTGGCTCTACAGCTGCATCACTTTTACAGGGGGACACTGGTTTCGTTTCATATGGCGTTTTTCATTATTTTATTTCTTTTTTCACTAAAAGATTGAAATATAAAATCTAAGCTGGTAACCCGTATAGGCTTTTAGAGTGTTACCTATGGATACTTTAACGTACATCAGTTTGTTGCCATTCCACAGGTGAGCCCAATTTTAAAGCGCGACATGTTAGGTATTTATTTACTCTGGGTAAGATATTTTACCAAGAAATTGTGTATGATTTTGTATTTGTGTGTGCACCAAAATTCATTAAAGTGCATTTTTCCTGAAAATTTGTGTGCATCCGCGTTCACCGTTTCAGGTCCGATTTCAGCCCGAATTTTTGGCTTTATTCGGACCTGAAATGGACCAAAAGAAGCACATGACCCCTGTGCAAATTCACAGCGGATATGTGAACCGGCTCCATAGACAGACAGTCACAATCTCGTGCTATTGCGAATTGGATGCGGGTTACCGGCATCAAAGTCACAATAGTGTTATCCCAGCAATTAGCCATTAAATTGATTGTAAAGTGTGTTTTTTTTTTTAATAACAAACATGTCATACTTACCTGCTCTGTTTCAGTGGATTTGCACAGAGCAGCCTGGATCCTCCTCTTCTCCGGTCCCTCTTCGCCGTTCCTGGCCCCTCCCTGTGAGTGCCCCCACAGCCCAGCAGCTTGCTATGGGGACACCCGAGCCGAGCTGCAGCTTTGTGTGTCCATTCAGACATGCAGCTGACGTTCAGCCCCGTCCCCTATCCCCTGATTGGTAAACTGACTTTGATCGACAACGGCGGGAGCCAATGTGCCCCAGCCAATCAGGAGGAGAGTCCCGGACAGCAGATGGAATCGTGGACATCGCTGGAGAGAGATGGGGCTCTTTCCAGACCTTTGAGTAGATCCTTCTAGTGACTTGTTTCTTGCTCCCTAGAAAGGTCTCAACTACTCTCCCCGAGCATCCCTTGCCTCCAAGTATCTCCCTCTCAAGAGCCAAGCTGTCCATTTGAAGAACCCTGGGTTTGGGTAAATGGACTGGGCCCTGTCGAAGAAGATCCTTCCTGAGGGAGAGCTGAAGTGGAGGAGCAACGACCATTACTTCAGGGTTGGAAACCAGGTCCTTTTTGGCTACCAATGGGCAATTAGGAGCAGTCTACAGTTCAAGTAGGCCAGCTTCTGCAGTACCCTGGGGATAAAAGCTAACGGGGGAAAGGCATACCCCAGACAGCAATCCCAATCCTGTGCTAACACGTCCACCCCTTCGGTGCCGCCTTCTCTCGTGAGCGAGAAGAAGCGCTCTACCATCCTGTTCCCCCTGTGGACAAACCAGTCTATTTCTCGTACCCGAAACGTTGACATATCTGCTGGAAAACTTCCTGGTTCAGTTCCCATTCTCTCTGATGGATAGGCCTCCTGATGGTGGCTCCTCTTATGTCAACTGCTGACAGTGACTGAAGGGATATCTTGGCCCAACCTAGAATCTCTAACGTTAGATATAGGAGTCCCCTGGACCTTGTTACCCCCTGGCGATTTGGGTAGGTGATCGTAGTCACGTTGTCCAATAAGACTTGGACCTGTAGTCCTTGGATCCTGTCTCTGAAAGCTTTCAGGGCCTGACCTACTGCCAGGAGTTCTGTGACTGGACGAGGCTCTTGCTTGAGCCAGGATCCCTGTGCCTTAAGATCCTCTGTGTGTGCGCCCCACCACTAGGATCTTGCATCTGTTGTAATCTTTATGGAGTTCTGCTGGTCCAAGGATCGGCCTACCGAGAGCCTGACTTGGTCCCGCCACTAGTTTAGAAAGCTTCTTACCTAGGCCGGAACCTGCATTTTCCCATCCAGGGATTTGGTCCTCTTGTCCCAAGAGGACAAAAGGGAAAACTATAGCTCCCTGGAATGGAGCTGCTCCCACGGCACCACTGGAACGCAGGCAGTCATCAATCCCAAGACTCTCATAATCTGCCTGCGGGAGTAGGCTCCTGTTTCCATCAGCCCTGTCACAGCCATGAAGACCTTTGTCCTTTTTTCCTCTGGGAGCAGCAGTTTGTGTCCTGGTATCTACCAGGTAACCCAGAAAGGTTTTTAGCTGGGATGGCTCGAGTGACGACTTTTCTCGGTTCACTATCCAGCCTAGTCCCTCTAGCGTACCGATCACTTTGTCTATATCTGCTCTCACTTGTTCTAGAGAGGGACCGTAGACCAGGAGATCGTTCAAGTAAGGCATCAGTGAGATCCCCTGAAGGTGTAAGTACACTACCGCCTCTGCCAGTACCTTCGTGAACACCCATGGACTTGCCGTCAGTCCAAAGGGGAGCACCCAGAACTGCCAGACCGCAAACCTCAGCAGAGACTGGTGTGCTAGTAACCCTCCTGCCCTTACAGGATCCCTAGGTAGATGGGTGAGACTGACATCCTGAGGATGGGAGAGAAGCTCTAACCGGTACCCCTCTGCCAGAATCTCTACAATATAGGGGCTCTCGGTGATCTTCCTCCACTCTGGGACAAAGTGAGAGAGTCTCCCCCCTACTCTGACATCATTTAGAGTGCTTGCTAGTCTCCTTGGGTCCAGAGAAGAGACCACCACCTTTTTGTCTTTTCTTTTCATTCCCCCACCTTCTGTTGGTATTCTTTTTGCCTTTGAACTGCCCTCGATTAGTAAAGGCACGAAATGGTCTCTTACCCTTGTCCTTCCTAGTTTTTAGTGAAGGAGAGCCGCTGACTTGGCAGAAGCAAAGAAGATGAAATTAGAATCAAGCTGATAGTACTAAAAGCTATACTGAATCACAAGCCAAAAGTAATTCCTATTTGGAGGTCATATACTGCCATCTGATGGTACAATAAAGGCACAACATGCAGCACATACAAGTGGCTCTTCTCAGCTTGCCTCACAGCGCTGTAGCCATCTCTTGCTACCACAGACAATAAAAGGAGAAGTATAGCCAAATACCGTGTGGCTGTACGTCTCCTGTGGATCACAGCAGTGCAGTTCGTTCTGCACTACTGTGATCCGTTTGCAGCAGACAGCGGGCTGGAGTCCGCTCTCTGCTGATGTCACAGAGTTGGTACAGGCTTGGGCGCCATCACAACCATGGAGTCGGAATCTGCCCACATGCCTGGACAAGCACCCGGGTCAGCCCCTCAGCGAGTCGCTGAGAGCCTGGCCGGCCTCTCTCGACCCCCTCCACAGGTCAGCGCTCCAGTGAGCAAGGAGGCGGCAGAGCAGAGAGCCACTGACTGACAGCAGCCCTCTGCTCACGGAGCTGTGAAAACCGAGCGATCAGCGGTGTTTGAACGCTTGGTCCTCAGTGTTCAAGGTTCCGGGGGACAGATGCAGCATCGGATCAATGCAGGCATCTACCTAGGTAAGTATGAATATTTATAAAAAATAAAAAAAAACCACCATACTTCTTTAAGAAAAATGCTTGTGGATGTAGTGAGTTTCTCGCGGTCTACAGAACTAGAAATGGCCAGAACTGTAATAGGCAGAGCTCAATGATAGAAGTGTGCATTTACGAGTTTGTTTCAGCACAGGGAGTAGGAATTACTGATCAAATCAGTCAGATACTGCAAATACAGCATAATAGGCCCATACTGAAATATCAATGACTAGGTCTAGAGACAAACCTGTGCAGCAAACTGCCTTGCCTCTTCCAGTGGGGCTTCTGATGGGAACTGGTTTGTGAACGAAGAACCGTCAGGAAGTCTGAACTGTATCCTGGCAATAGTCCTGAGAAGCAATTACAGTATGTTTAGGACACATGCAAATATCTGAACACACCCTCCATTATTGTACTCTGATTGGCGACAAGTAAAACCCTCTCCAAATATTACACATCTGTACAGATGTCTGAGAGACACGTCAGTAGGACATGGCACTCTAACCCCCATGTACTCTAAATCAGTGTTTCTCAGCCTTTTTTCAGTCAAGGCATACTTTAAAAAATTTGCACAAATGTTTAGGTACTCCATTCTAAAATGTAAAAACTAAACTAATAGTTTTGCATAACGCAGCAACACCCACAAATGTAGGGCATCCGATGCTAGAGGTAATTTATTCTTCCAAAGCAAATACACCTTTGCACATTGATACAGACTAGTATCCCAATGTTTCTCTTCTCCCCCACTCAGCGAATGTGACCCCAGTGCTGGTGAGAGGGGCAGCGGATGGGCAAACAAGGATGCTGTGCAGGCTCCCGACATTCCCCTTATCAACCTATAGCGTCATTGATTGCTAGGACACCAGTGGCTGGACTATTGTAATGTTGGACAATAAAAACCTGTGGCTTTGTGCAACTAAAAGGCAGGCTTGATCCATCTGCTGGCTTGTGTACAATTTTTGGGCATTTTGCTAAGACACACCTGAAGAAACCCAAAAGGTACCCAGGGTGCCTGGGCACCCTGGTTGAAAAAGGCTGCTCTAAATTGTGTACTTCCTGAATGGTTCAATGAACTGTACGGGAAGCTTCTGCTCAGTTAAGCCTGGTACACATGGGCCAAATATCAGCCGGTACTGGCCCGTGTGTACAGCAGCCTGTCCCAACTGAAGCCCGCCGAACGGACATGCTGGAATAACAGCTGCCATTCGGCATCTGATCAGCGATGGCTGCCAGCGCTGACCTGTGTGTTCTGGCCAGGGGGCGGTTCCCCTGTCAAAACAAAATAGCTCAATTGGGAGATCACTGTACTAACATTGTATAGGTGGGTTGAAAAAAAAATTAAAAAATTCCCTGCGTGTACATGGCTTTACCCAGTGAATAAACCCAAGAGCAAACTATTACCATGCACCCCATTTTATTAGCATATACATGAGCAAAAATAAGGATCACCTCTTTTCTTTCTGTGCTGTATCCCTTCTGGCTTCAATCTCTGTCTGCCTTGCTTGCAATTCTGCTGCTTTTATTGCATCGTGTTCTTCCTTATTCCTTGCATAGCGAGCTGCACGGTCAGCACGATCCTTTTTGAGATTGAAAATACAGATATTAACTCCAAATCAATGATTAAAAAAAAAGCATAATTCCAAAAGCATCATGCAGGGGGATATAGTATGTGTTCTGAGGATGAGATTACATTTTTATCGTTTTACTCACCTATATGAAAAAAATGATTCTACTAACAGTTTAGGTGAGCGTAGATTATGTTGTTACTGCATCTTTAACTACCAGAAGGTTTTACCAACTTTCCAACCAGACCATTTTTTTTTTTTGCTATTAACCGACAATTGCTCGGTCAGGCAACACTGCATCCAAATGAAATTTATATAAAAATTTTCACACAAATAAAGCTATCTTTTTGGGATATTTGATCACTGGGTTTTTTTATTATATAAAACAAAAACATATTGAAAAAAAATATATATATATGTCTACTCTGTTATAAAACATATCCAATAAAATCAAATTTCTCCATAAATTTTAGGCCAAAATGTATTCTACTACATGTTGCAAGTGCGGGCCGTGATCAGGGGCTGATCCTGCTAACACTGTTTTTGGGGACACTACTGCTATTGATCCATTCAGACACTAAACTTGTAATGGCGGTGATTGGCGACTTATAGTGTGACTGATAGCGTGGAGGGCAATCTGACGCCGACACTGGCTGGGAAGGACACGTCACTAGTGACACTAATACAGTGATAATAATGTACACTGGACTAATGGTACTGGCGGGGTGACAGGGGTCATCAGGAGGGCAATCGAGGGGTTAACTGTGTGCCTAACAAGTGTATGTGTGCTGTTTGTACTCACTGATCTGGCTGGGATTCTCTCCTGGCTTTCATTTCTGAATGGCAGGAAGAAATCCATCCAGAACCTGTGCATACAAACACAGAGGTCTGTGCTGCGATTGACCACAGACAATCACCAAGTATACAGCCATAATCATTGGCTGTAACCTGTTGACAAACTTGTGCTGTTTCCATGTGCGCCTGAAAACCTGGAAGTACACCGTGACATACAGTCATGTCAGGTGCCACCCGCCTACAGTAAATGTATGGTGGACGGGCGGCAAGTGGTTAATCCAGGAAATGGACACAAAACTCACCTGGGCGATCTGTTGTCGAATGCGATCCCTGGCAGCTTTCTCCTCTGCTTTATCCTTATTTCTCTCCTCCAGTGCCCGCCGTGCCTGGTCATCCTCATGCTTCCGCTTATATTCCAGCATATCCTTGCCCATTTTCCTTCTCTCAATTTCTCGTTTAATTTCCTTCTGCATGAACACAAGTATAGCAACTTTAAACATACTGCACTGCAAACACAAGCACCACCACCAAAACACCAAGACAACCTCAAATGGTTATTTAAAGGCACGGTAAATCTAACATACAAGTAGAAATACAAACATGCAACTTCCCCCATTCACATTTGAGCATTTTCATGCTGGTTTCCCTAACTACACAGATGCCCATCCTTTCTAATTGTTTCTTTTTTTTCCTGAGTATATATTTAGGTGTTTTTGATCCCATAGATTTCAATGGGAACACCTGTAAATGCGGTATACATATGTTTTTGCGCCTAAAATTTCTCTCCATTCCCAGTTTCTATACAACTGCTCTCTTCCCTTTGCCCAGCCCAGGAAACAAACTTCTGACGCTAGTAACAGTGCACCCAGAAAGTATTCAGGCCGCTTCATTATTTCAACATTTTGTTATGTTACAGCCTTATTTCCAAATGGATTAAACTAAATATTTTCTTCAAAATTCCACAAACAACACCCCAGAATGACAAACGTGAAAGAAGTTTGTTTTAAACCTTTGCAAATGTATTAAAAAACACAAAATCACATGTACTTAAGTACTCAATACTTTGGTGAAGCACCTTTGGCCCCAATTACAGCCTCAAGTCTTTTTGGGTATGATGGTACAAGCTTGGCACACCTATTTTTGGGCAGTTTCTCCCATTCTTCTTTGCAGGACCTCTCAAGCTCCATCAGGTTGGATGGGGAGCATTGGTGCATAGCCCTTTTCAGATCTCTCCAGAGATGTTCAATCTGGTTCAAGTCTGGGCCACTCAAGGACATTCAGAGTTGTCGCATAACCACTCCTTTGTTATCTTGGCTGTGTGCTTAGGGTTGCTGTCCTGTTGGAAGATGAACCTTCACCCCTGTCTGAGGTCCAGAACGCTCTGGAGCAGGTGCTTTCATCTAGGATGTCCCTGTATATTCCTGCATTCATCTTTCCCTCGATCCTGACTAGTCTACCAGTTCCTGCCGCTGAAAAACATCTCCACAGCATGATGCTGCCACCACCATGCTTCACGGTAGGGATGGTACTGGCCAGGTGATGAGCGGTGCCTGGTTTCCCCCAGACATGACGCTTGCTATTCAGGCCAAAGAGTTCAATCTTTGTTTCATCTGACAAGAGAATTTTGTTTTTCATGGTCTGAGAGTCTTTCAGGTGCCTTTTGGCAAACTACAGGTGGGCTGGCATGCGCCTTTTACTGAGGCGTGGCTTCCGTCTGGTCACTCTACCATACAGGCCTGATTGGTGGAGTGCTGCAGAGATGATTTTTCTCCTCTCTCCACAGAGTAACGCTGGAGCTCTGTCAGAGTGACAATCAGGTTCTTGGTCACCTCCCTGACTAAGGCCCTTCTCCCATGATCGCTCAGTTTGGCCAGGCGGCCCACTCTAGGAAGATTCCTAGTGGTTCCAATATTCTTCCATTTACAGATGGAGGCAACTGTGCTCATTGGGACCTTCAATGCTGCAGAAATGTTTCTGCACCCTTCCTCAGATCTGTGCCTCCACACAATCTCGGAGGTCTACAGACAATTCCTTGGACTTCATGACTTGGTTTGTGCTCTGACATGCACAGTTAACTGTGGGACCTTATATAGACAGGTGTGCACCTTTCCAAATCATGCCCAATCAACTGAATTTACTACAGGTGGACTTCAATCAAGTTGTAGAAACAGCTCAAAAGGGATCAGTGGAAACAGGATGCACCAAAGCTCAATTTTGAGTGTCATGACAAAGGCTGTGAATATACTCCTGTACATGTGATTTTTTTTTTGTTTTGTTATTTTTAATAAATTTGCAAAGATTTCAAACAAACTTCTTTCACGTTGTCATTATGGGGTATTGTTTGTAGAATTTTGAGGAAAATAATGCATTTAATGCATTTTGGAATAAGGCAGTAACCTAACAATGTGGAAAAAGTGAAGCACTGTGAATACTTTCCTGATGCACTGTACAATTAAAAAAACAAACAAAAAAAAACACACACACAGGCTATTGCAAAACATGCTTCAAATCAGCAGGCATATGCTCTGCTCAGGTGTGACTGCAGGATAGTAACTTTACTTTTGTGAAGAAAATGCTGACCAAGGTACTTTTCAGTGCTGGTCACACAAGTAATCCATTAATCTTTTTATCAGAACTAAACTGCATCTGAGCACCACAAGATGAAAACACTGTTTCATTCTCTTTTAGTATTCAAAGCAAACTCACTAATCCATCTCTCCATGTTTTATTTTGTTAAGAAATCGCTTTGAAAAACACTACGATTCATGTCGATTTTACTTCCTTGGCGCCTTTCGGAGGGGAGATCAGGTACCCGTTTTTGACAGGTAACCCTGTCCCCGTTTCCGTCGGACCTTGGCGCGGCAAGGTACGTCAGAAGTTCGGCCCCCTCCTCCTTCCCCCCTGCCTGCTCGGTCCAGTAAGAGCGCAGTGCGGTTCACACAGTAGAAACCCGGCTGTGAAGCCACAAGGCTTTACTGCCGGGTTCCCTTACCGGCAATGGCAGCGCCCGACAGCCAATGGAAACATGGGCTAGGGTTGGGACACTGCTTTGATGCTAGCTTATGCTATGTTATTAGTGTTTTGCTGTCATTGTATGGTTTTTGCACCCTTTTCATTCACATACACGAAGACTGAAGCCTGGTAATCTGTCCATTGCTGGGAAGAGGGACATTGATCTCAAAATGACTGTGGCAGGAACAATGTGGTAAGTAAACTGTACAAAGTCAAAGAAAAGGAAAGGCAGGCACAGTAGGTACATGGAGACTGAAATTAAACAATTTCTATATTCCTTCCTACCTCGTGTTCCTCTTTCTTTTTCTCCTCCTGCTTCTGTTCCAACTTCTGCATTACCCTAAAATAGAAAAAACACAGCATAGAACTATGTTCTTTTATCAGATTAAAACCATATGCTGGCAGATAAAGTGATTTCTGGATACACTGCTCCAACAAATCTATCATGATAAAGCTGTGGTCAAATTTTACATGTGATTCAGGCTACCTATACCAGTGGTACCACTGGGATAGGCATTTCCTTGGAAAAGGGGACAACGCTATTCATTTTTCAGTAAAATCACTGCAGGGTTGTCACTATGAGCTGCCAGCATAGCTGCTTGGACACTGGAACCCCCGATAGCTCAGTCAGTACACAGCAATACTTTGCGCTGCCTACTAAACTTTCCATTGACAGCACATTGCTGCATTTACAGGCACTTAGGGAAATGATGTAAAAAGCACTGCTGAGTCCTTCCGAGGCATGCAGCGCTGTCTTAGCAGGGGCCACAAGAAATCAAGCTTCCCAGCTGCATTTACCATTCAAAGAAAAAGATACATGTCTTTATACATATTTAAAATGACAAACAGCCTTGAAAATGCCTGTTTATTTAGATGGACTTTACAGCTGAACTCCAGGATATTACCCCTTTTCTATACAAAAATCTATCTCTGCATGCTGAACTAACCTCTCTGCAGTGACATTTTTTTAAGTGAGTCCTTACTATTTGATTGATTGAATGAATGAAGAATTTCATTCCTAGTTAAAATGCGCTGTACCCAGGCACCTGGGAAGGACATATGCTGGTGGCTGCATAATGCATATCAGAACTGCACTGCATTTCCCATAATTTCATGGAAATGTACGATGTGCTGGGAAAGTGTGAGGGACAGTGCTGTGCTGTAGAAAGCAGCTAACAGCATAAAATGCCAAATGGATGTGGCCGGGTTGTAACCGGGTGTTGCATCGATCAAACACAACCCTAGAAGGAAGTGTGATGGAAGTGTGATGTAATCCATTTTTTATCACCTGGTAGATGACATGTGTCAAACACAAGGCCGGTGGGTGGAATCCGGCCCCGTTCCCCTGCTGTCACAGAAGTCTTCTGTGTTTACAGCTTTGATTTCAGTGACTCTCGGATCTAACAGATCCCCGCATTCACGAGAGAGAGAGAGAGAGAGAGAGAGAGAGAGAGAGAGAGAGAACCATCTCCCTGCAATGCGAGGCAAAGTCGCCTACACAGGGAGGTACTAGAGCCGCCTACACAGGGAGGTTGGAGAGAGTAGGGATGCGAGGAAGCAGTTGGGGTTGCACTCTGTGTGCAGCACGCCCCTGAACCCTGTACCTATCGCACTCCTGCGTGTAGGGCAATCCTGAACTCTGCACTGTACATATTATAGGGAGAATATGCAATGGGAAGCAGTTTCTATACAGGGAGAAAACAGTGGCTCCTGGTCATACAAACAAGACAACAGCATAAAGAGAAGAAATTAAGGACCTGTATGGCAGATACAAATTTTTTTTCTAAAATGGACTGCAAAAACGGATGAACAGGAAGGTAATTAACTTGATAATAGTGCTGCAATCCCTCCTGATTGGAGTTCAGCTTTAATGATTATTTGAACCGATGCTTCTGTATCGGCCTATTTCTGCAGCAAGGGCTGACAAATACCAGCACCAAGGTTATGGTAGTAATAAAATGCTATACCGCAGTTCAAGACGGCAAACTGACATGTTAAAGGGTTAAAAACTGCGTGTTGCTCTGACTGATTAAAAAAAAAAATAATAATAATCTATTGAACCTAAAGAAAAAAAACAGACAAAACAAAAACACAGATAGGAGATGGCAGCTGGAAGAACATGGCACTGGCTGTCTAAGGAATATATCAAAAGGAATATACAGAGGAAGTGCTCAGGAAGTTCCGCTCAAATCCAAACTCTGGCTGTCACCAGGGAAAGAAGAAAAAATTTTTCCCCAAAGAGGACCCAAACTGCAATAAAAACCTTGTTAGAATCTAACCCTTCACACTGCTAGCCAAAAATTAAGTTCCCTGTTAAAGTGAATGCAAAGGCCATTTTTTCCCCTTTATTTTTATTTATTGTGAAGAAATGTTGAAACCCACAAAAAGTATTTTTTCTTTCCCTACTGCAGGCAGAACATTTATCCTGGTAACAATTGTCTTCAGAACATAAAGTGATGTTAAATTGAAAATTTTGAGTCCCTGGAAAAAGCAGATGGAGAAATCTTCTTACGGGGACAACTTTCTAAGCAAGAGGAACTCTCTCAAACTCAAAGGGGAATTGACTTTTGAAGCTCTAGCTATACATACCCTTTTACAGGCTAAGTTCACCTTTTACAAAAAAAAAAAAAAAAAAAAAAGCAATGAATGCATATCTTTGTGCAGGTAAAAAAAAAATGTGCATTTATCACTGTACTTATTTAATGTATTTATTTTGTTTTACTCTGCAGCCAGTAAGGCACAGCACCCGTGATCAGCAGACCGCAGGTGCAATGCCTGGATCCTGCAGACTCTCAGTACACTGTAGGTGGCGATTGCTGAATGGCAGGAAGAACCAATGGACTATGAGATCACCAGCCCCCTCTGAGTTCATTGAGAACTACAAGGCTAACCGTACATGTAGTTCATTCATTGACATTACTATACAGCTGTGTGTGAGCTCCGCACGGCCACATTATTTAAAAAAAAAAAACGGGGGAGGGGTGGATGGTGAAGAGGAGGCAGGAGCTGGAACAGGTTACGTGCTTCTCCCTAAATATGGGTGGAGCACGTCACATGTTCAAAAGGTGAACATATCCTTTAACTATGCATATAAGTGTAGCGCAGACCTCTGCATTTTTTCTGTCATTTCCTCTTCTGGCTGGGAGTCTGGTGTCTCACTATTCCCCAATTCTTGAAGTTCCTTTGTTTGCTCTGTGGGTGGATTCTCATCTTGCACTACAGAGAGATTAGCGAGAACATAAATAAAAAAAAAAAAAATTATAAAAAGAAACTTCAGAATCAGAAAGTTGAGTGTGCGTTCTGATTCTGACCTGGGGTGGAGGCTGAAGAATCGCTGGGGGTCTCCACTGGTTGGGGTCCGAAAATGTAAAAAAAAAATGGGGAAAAAGAAAGAAATCTACGTGTGTCCTCTACTACCTAATGGTTGATTAGACGTGGATAGGTGATCGGGTGGTCACTGGACGAGACGACTTAGGACGGGACATGGTGACACGGGAAGTCTCCTGAATGAAGGGGTTGGTCACCTCTGGGGGTCGCTAAGAAGTCGGAGGTGGGGTCCAGTCTTAGTCTTGCGTGTGAGTTGAAAGACTAAGACTTCAAAGAAAAATATTAAAAAAAAAAAAAATAAATACAAGAGCGATTAGAGAGACATCACGTTCTACTCTTAGGTGGGTGTCTCGTTTGTTTCCTTGAAGTTCTTAACCCCTTATCACTCTGTGGTCTGAGGGTCGGTCTTCTCCTTTACTGTCTTTTTTA
>BLSH010331398.1:45812-55909 GCA_018402905.1 Glandirana rugosa | reverse complement strand
ATACCTGGGCTGCTGTGTCTCCTCTGTCCTCCTCCCTCCTCCCCCCTCCCCTCCCTACCTGTCTGCTACTGTGTCAGTGCCTGCCCCCCTCCCCTCCTGCTGCTGTAATAATGGTTAATGTCTCATATAATCCTCTTTTTTGCTGAATGATATTTGCTCCTGTGTCTGTTTTATATAAAAAGAAAAATTGCTGTTTATACCAGTTTTCAGTGCGATGCTCACATGACCGACTGGCTCTCCTCTCATCTCGACTGACTTCAGCGGGGGAATCTTGGCCCTGCCCACTACATCTGTTAGGCGGGGAGAGGAGAGAGCTGGCGGGTCATGTGATCAGAAGCCCATCCTACTGGCCTCTGATTTATTTATTTTTTTCAAAGTTGTTTTTATAGGTTTTAGAAAAAACAGAGTCTTTGGGCTTTCCCCGGCTTGCAAACCATACAGCTAAAAACAAAAAAAACAAAAACGAAAAAAGCAATCATCCCAACTGTAGTCACAATGAGGGTAACAGCATCCGCATGACCAAGGAAGTAATCAGGAGGTAGTAGTTAGGCACTACTGGTTTCAGATTTTAAACAGTGACTGGAAACGGTTGGTGAGAGCTTCTATCACAGTGGTGGGAGCTCCCACCACACATGCTCCTAGCAAAAAACTCAGTGACGCTGTCTGCATGCACACATGTAGCAGTGTGGCACAAAGCACACCACCGTGTTGCCCCATATATGCATGTGGCTGGTGTTAAGGAGTTAAAGCAGAACTAAACCCTTCTATTATTTACAGTCAAGGAAGCTGCCATGTTAAGCCTAGTACACACGGGGTAAATGTCGGGTGGCATTGGCTGTTTCAATAGAAACCGTCCAACATTCGGCCCGTGTGCACTGCAACTGGCCTGATAGAAGCCAGCCAGCTTCTGCCAATGGGGAATGATCGATAAAGGTCTGCAGATTGGCTCCCGATCAGCGCGCTCAGCCATGGTGTTCTGGCAGGAAAAACTGTCAGAAAGCAAGTGAGCTCCTGACTTCCTGTGCTGCACATGAATCCTAAGCAGTGTTTTCAGCCCTACCAAGTTTACCTCTGAACTACAGAACGCCCCCCCCCCCCTTGTAATGGAGAGGAGGGAAAGGGGATGCGTTTTGTAGCCTAGACCTGGAGAGGGGAGCCTAGGGTGACAATGCTTTCCATTAATACAGATGGCGAGTGAACACTGTCACTCTAGGACAGAAAATGCATTACTGACAGGATCACCAGTTAAAACAATAAAAAGCCTGAAATCAGAAAACGAATGCAGCCATCACATCGAAGGACTGGTAAATTGCAATATTCTACACTTTTGTTCTTAGGTTTAGACACATTTAAAATGGTTCTAAAGCATAAAGATTTTTCTTTTTACATTGAGCAAGGGAAGGTTATAACCCCCGTCAGGGGGGTTGGGTGCAGGGCTGAGACGCCCTGTCTGTCAATAGATGCAGACAGGGTGGCTTGGGAGCGATCCCAAATGAGTGCCCCATAGAAAGTGGATTTCTATGGGGGCACTCTGCCGGGGGGTTTAGGGAGGGTAGGGAGCACTGGCGGGGGTCCCAAGAAAAGGGGGATCGGGGCTGCTCTGTGCAAAAACCATTCCACAGAGCAGGTAAGTAACATGTTTGTTTAAAAAAAAAAAATATTGAAGCTTCATAATCACTTTAAATCTAAAACGAAGCATATTTGCATTAACAAACTGCAAAGGTTAAAAAGTCAAGCTCCAGCTCTGACTAGTAAATGTACTGGCAAGTCTGACTCCTGAGAAGTGTCTAAGCCTTTGCTAGCATTACATATAATTGCATTTCAATAATGACATTGACATAGAAAAGTGCCAGCAACTTACATTATGCACTAATCCAAGATCAGGAGACACCTTTGAAAACTTGTGGTAGAGTGCATCCGGTGCATCCGGAAAGTATTCACAGCATTTTACTTTTTCCACATGTTATGTTACGTTACAGCCTTATTCCAACATGGATTCAATTCATTTTCCTGGAAATTCTACAAACAACACCCCATAATGACAACAATGTGAAAGAAGTTTGTTTGAATTTCTTGCAAATTTATGAAAAAAAAAAAAAAAAAAAAAAGTCTCATGTACATAAGGATCACAGCCTTTCCTCAATACTTTGTTGAAGCACCTTTGGCACCAATTACAGCCTCAAGTCTTTTGGGTATGATGCTACAAGCTTGGCACACCTATTTTTGGGCAGTTTCTCCCATTTTTCTTTGCAGGACCTCTCAAGCTCCATCAGGTTGGATGGGGAGCGTCGGTGCTCAGCCATTTTCAGATCTCTCTAATCGAGTTAAAGTCTGGGCCACTCAAGGACATTCATAGAGTTGTCCCGTAGCCACTCCTTTGTTATCTTGGCTGTGTATTTAGGGTTTTAGTTGTCCTCTTGGAAGATGAACCTTCGTCCCAGTCTGAGGTCCAGAGCACTCTAGAGAAGGTTTTCATCAAGGCCAGGTGAGGAGTGGTGTGCCTGGTTTCCTCCAAACATGACACTTGCAGTTCAGGTCAAATAGTTCAATCTTTGTTTCATCAGACCAGGAAATATTGTTTCTCATGGTCTGAGAGTCCTTCAGGTGCCTTTTGGCAAACTCCAGACGGACTGTCATGTTCCTTTTACTGAGGAGTGGCTTCCGTCTGGCCACTCTACCATATAGGCCTGATTGGTGGAGTGCTGCAGAGATGGTCGTTCTTCTGGAAAGTTCTCCTCTCTCCACAAAGAATCGCTGGAGCTCTGTCAGAGTGACCATTGGGTTCTTGATCACCTCCCCGACTAAGGCCCTTCTCCCCTGATTGCTCAGTTTGGCCAGGCGGCCTGCTCTAGGAAGAGTCCTGGTAATTCCAAACTTCTTCCATTTATGGATGCCACTTTGCTCATTGGGACTTTCAATGCTTTAGAAATGTTTCTGTACCCTTCCCCAGATCTGTGCCTCCATACAATCCGGTCTCGGAGGTCTACAGACAATTCCTTGGACTTCATGGCTTGGTTTGTACTCTGACATGCACTGTTAACCATGGGGCCTTATATAGACAGGTGTGTGCCTTTCCAAATCAAATCCAATCAACTGAATTTGCCACAGGTGGACTCCAATAAAGTTGTAGAAACAGGATGCACCTATGTTCAATTTTGAGTGTCATGGCAAAGGCTGTGAATACTTATTTACATAGGATTCTTTTCATTTTTTATATGTAATAAAATTTCTTTCACATTGTCATTATGGGGTATTGTTTGTAGAATTTTGAGGAGAATAGTAGGATTTTTTGACTTACCGTAAAATCCTTTTCTCTGAGTTCATTGACGGACGCAGCCTCTCATTCTTGATGTGGGGATGTCCCAAAGCAGTGTCACAACGAGGGGTGGGCAACAACAACAGTACCCAACAGAACAGTTCTCCGGGGAGGTGCCAGACGCGCCTCACACCACCGCCTGCAAAACTTTGCGGCCAAAAACAGCATTCGAGGACGCTGCAACATCAACTTTGTAAAATTTTGAAAAAGTGTGCACCGAGGTCCAAGTGGCCGCCTTGCACACCTGAGAAACCGACGCCTGATGTCGGAAAGCCCAGGAAGTACTAATCGCCCTGATAAAGTGAGCCGTGACCGGAATAGGGGGCTCCTGGCCCCGAACAGCATACGCACGGATTACTGTCTGTCATATCTAAATGGGAAATAGTGGCCAACGAGGCCACCATCCCCTTGCGCGGACCATCCACCGCAACAAAAAGCGCATCCGACCTCCGAAAAGAGGCCGTGGCGGCCAGATACACCCGCAGAGCACTAACCACATCCAGAGAGTGCAAAGCAACCTCCTTAGGATGAGACGAGCGCGGACACAGCGAAGGGAGTACAATGTCCTCTTTGATGTGAAAAGAAGAAACCACGTTCGGTAAGAAGGAAGGAGAAAGGCGCAAAACCCCCTTGTCCCTATGTAGGACCAAGCATGGAGACCTACAGGACAGAGCCACCAGCTCAGACACCGGCTTAGCGGATGTAATAGCCACCAGGAAAGCCACTTTCTGCGAAAGCAGCTGCAGGGAATTTTCTATGATATTTTCGAAAGGTGGCTTCTGAAGCACTCAGGAGGACCAGATTAAGGTCCCAAGGCGCCAAGGGCGCCCGTACCTGGGGAGTGACATGACGAATCCCCTGGACAAAAGTATGAATCAATGAATGCGTTGCCAACGGACACTGAAAAAGAATCGCCAGGGCAGAAATCTGTTCCTTTAGCGTGCTCAATGCCAACTTGTGACCTAGGCCTTGCTGAAGGAAGGCCAGCACCCGAGCCACTGAAAAAGAACGGCGGTTCCATCCCCCCCCACCTCGCACCAGGCAATGTAAGCCTTCCAGGTGCGGTGATAGATCTTACGCGAAGTGGCTTTACGCGCCTTGAATATAATGGGAATCACAGACTCCAAGAGTCCCCTATCTTTTAACACCTGGGACTCAATAGCCAGGCCCTTAAAGCCAACGAGGGTAAAGCTGGGTGCAAGATGGGTCCCTGTGAAAGTTGGTCCTCGCGAAGCGGGAGCCGCCGGGGAACATCGACCACCATCCGCACCACGTCGGTGTACCAAGGACACCGAGGCCAGTCTGGCGCTACCAGAATGGTAGGGATCCCTTCTGCCTCTATCCTGCGCAGTAGGCGCGGGAGCAGCGGAAGCGGAGGGAAGGCACAGAGCAGTCGGTACCGAGACCACGGAGCCACGAGGGTGTTCGCTGCGTCTGCCAATGGATCCCTTGTTCTGCTCACGAAGGCCTGCACCTTCCGATTGAGCCGGGACGCCAGTAGGTCCACGTCTGGCGTGCCCCACTTTTGACAAATCTGGCGGAACACCTCCAGGTGCAGGGACCACTCTCCCTGATCCAGCCTCTGGCGACTGAGGTAGTCCGCCCGCCAATTTTCGACGCCCGAAATGTGAACGGCGGAGATGGCCGGCACGTGAAGCTCTGCTCACCTCAGAATGTGGGCTACTTCTGACGTCGCTACCGCGCTCCTCGTTCCGCCTTGATTCACGTAAGCCACCGCCGTGGCGTTGTCTGACTGGAACCGAACAGGCCAACCGTGCAACCTCTCCGACCAGTGGGAGAGGCAAAGCCTGATCGCTTGAAGTTCCAGCACATTGATCGGAAGACGGGACTCCTCCGGGGACCAGCAACCTTGGGTCGACAACAGCCCCAGGACCCCCCCCCCCCCCCCCACCCGGATAGGCTGGCATCTGTCGTGACCACCATCCATTCCACGGGTAGAAACGACTTCCCCAGCCCCAAGGCCGGGGCCCGCAGCCACCAGGCAAGGGAACCTCAAGTCCGGTGATCCAACCAGATCACCCGATCCAGGGATAACGGAGACTTGTCCCACCGCAGCAGAATTGCCCGCTGCAGAGACGGGGTGTGATTCTGGGCATAGGGAACCGCCTCGAAGGTTGAGACCATCAGCCCCAACACTCTCATGCAAAATCAGAGAGGACCACTGCTGGGACAGCAGGGCCCCTAACGCAACTTGGAGCGTCAACACCTTGGACGGCAGGGGGAAACACCTTCGCCCGATCCGTGTCCAGGACCAAGCCCAGATATTCCAACAGGCGCGACAGTCAGTACTGACTTCGGAAGGTTGATCACCCAGCCGAAGTCCCGCAGGAAACTGAGGGTGATGGCCACACTGTGCCTCAAAGCTGAGGCCGCCTCCGCCCACAGGAGGAGGTCATCGAGATATGCCACTACTAAGCCCCTCTGCCGTAGCAGAGCCAGCACTGGGGCTAAGAGCTTGGTGAAGACCCATGGGGCCGAGGCCAGACCGAACGGAAGGGCCACAAACTGGTAGTGGAGATACCCTACCGCAAATCGCAGAAAGCACTGGTGGTGCGCACATATGGGCACGTGCAGATACGCGTCCTTGATGCCCAAGGAGGCCAAGAAGTCTCGCTGACGAAGCGCAGCCACCACAGGGCAGACAGATTGCATTCTGAATTTCCGCGCCCTCACAAAGAGGTTGAGAGCCTTTAGGTCCAAGAAAGGCCTGACCCCATCTTTTTTCGGAACCACAAAAAGATTTGAACACAAACCGCGGGAACCGGAACAATCACCCCCTGACAGAGCAGGACTTGAACGGCCCCAAAGAGGGCCTGCCGTCGTTCCGGGGGAAGCCTCAGATTGGAGGCGAAGAACCTGTCCGGGGGATGGGTACGGAACTCCATCTTGTACCCGGACGAAACCACTTAGCGCACCCAGATATCCAAGATGCAAGAGGTCCACCTGTCCGCGAACCGCAAGAACCGTCCCCCCACCCGAACAAGGGGCGGGGGCGACCCATCACGCGGAGGAGGACTTCTCCTCCGCCTTCTCGGCCTTGCGCTGCCAGGGATGCTTCTGGCCCCCCATGGAGACCTTAGCGGGCTGAAAGACCTTATTCAAGGCGCGTGGCGCCTGGTCCCCCGACGTCTAATGACTGCAAATATGGACAGTTTCGACAGCATGGGAGCCATGTCGAATCATGAGAACCAGGACCGCCCATCCAGCCAATCTGAGGCCAGGACACGGCAGATCATGTAAAGATGGCCGCCGTGTGCACTAGAGGCCAAAACCAGTGGGCGGCTACTGGAAAATGGCGGCCGTGATCCACACGCGGAGGCTACAGGAAAATGGCGGCCGTGATCCACACACGGCCGGCTAGCGAAAAATGGCGGCCCAATACTGACATAGCGATCGCCCGCAGCCCACCCAGAGGAACGCAGCCAGGCAGGGGGAGACTACAGCCCGAGGGGGGGGGGGTTGGAGTGTGGCAATACCAAGGGGTAGGGAGGATCAAGCCCACCTATACCCGCAGAAGGGGGGACACCACCTACCTGCGTACTCACCACTCTGGACGGGCGTAGTGGGTAGCCACCCGAGGCAGACCTGCCTCCCTGCCGGTTCGGGGGGAGCTCCCGGCCACGCAACACCCGTGATGAGAGCCCTGGGGCCGGTCCTAAGTGTGCTGGCGTGCCGCCACACAGGGAACGAGGCTCGACGCGGCCGCGTACAGCTAAGGGTCAGCTCGCATCCGACGGCTGCGCTAGGGAGACTCCCTGGATCTAGGATATGCAGCCTGTCACCCAGCAGGCTGCTTGATTGCATTCTTCATCAGAAGTCTTGGGAAAAAAGAAAAAAACAGGGAACCACAGATCCCAGCAGGGAGCCAGGTCCTACTCCTTGCACTAGGCAGAAAGAAGAGGGGTAAACGTTTCGGAGCTGAAGTGGTCAAATAATGCATTACAATTTAACTAAACCCGATATATTTTAGTCTACTAAAATGTACTGGAGATTTTAGATCGACAAACTAAACTAAAATGGCATTTTAGTCAGAAAAAAAATGACTAAAACTAAATGTAAATTTGACATCAAAATTAACATGGGTTGCATTGTTTCGGAATGGTTAGATGGGTGAGCAAAGCAGATAAGAGGCAGAAACTGCAAAATGCATCAAAGTTCATCATCAGGAGTATCTATACAATGTAGCGATTTCAGTCAAATTTGTGCAAAAATAGCAATTGATGTGCAGAAGCTTTGCAGAATTAATCAAAGTCCACCAGAGGCTTCAAAACTCCAGAATTTGTAAACATATGGTTCATAAATGGAAAACAAAAACAAAAAGTGCTCTAGTGCAATATTCAGTGCAGACTGTCCTCATAGGTAGGTACACATCAAATTCTCCAATCCTTTCCCACATTCAGTGCAGTGTCTTTCTCTCACGTCTTTCACTCATAGAACTCCTGGCTTAAGGTACACAACATCAATTCCTCCTGATGGATCTACCGTGTGACCACACAGCACCCTGTGCCCACTACCAGATGTGCCCTCACCTTAAGGGCGTATAAACAACGCCTTTGAACAGTAGGTGTCTGTAGAAATGAGACTCATCCACCCTACCCATGTACCTATGAGGACAGTCTGCACTGAATATTGCACTAGAGCACTTTTTGTTTTGATGAATTCTGCAAAGTTTCTGCACATTGATTATTGCTATTTTTGCACAAAATGTGACTGAAATCGCTACGTTATATGGATACTCCTGATGAACTTTGATGCATTTTGCACAGTTTCTGCACATTAATTATTGCTAATTTTGCACTATTTGTTTGTAAGCGCTACACTATTTACACATATATGTATGCATTTTATGTATATGTACATATAGACTGTTTCTGGTACCACAACATTGAGGGATGTGTTAGCAGCTACCGTGACTAGAGTAATATAGCAGAGCTCACAAGGTTTCACAGCATTTATAAAGCAGATAAGTGGACCTTGTGTGCAAGGTTCAATTTAAAGTACATGCAGTAAACATGAGGTTAAAAGAAGAGACAGTGTCAAAGATATAAATAAACATCATGCAATCTGTGAAGGAGAACAAACAGCTTTGCGGCCTTGGCACAGATTCTTGGCTGCTCTACAAGCAAGCACAGGACAAATAAACATCCAACAATCACAGCACCTGTTTAACTTTGGTGATCTTTCCTATGAGCTCTTCTGCAGAGATACCACCAGCAATGACTTCCAGTGGGATTCCATTGTCCCCGATGAAGAAGCTGGAGGGGACACATACCACAGGATCTAGAGGAAGGCTTGTCAAGGAGAAATCACATGAAATGTGCATACTGGATGTACAAAATCCTGTCTGATGCTATAATGGTCCTCATTTTCCAATGTCTTTTAAAGTGTTATTAAACCCACAACAGTAAAATTAGTGTGTATGCAGTAAAGCATGCTTGTTATACTCACTCACTCCTGCGCATTGTGTTAAAAGTTTGTTTGATCGTGTCTACTCTGATCCTCCCCTTCGTCCACAGTCCCCAATGCATCTGCTGATAGTACAGAGCTTTGGGGGCACTCCGCACATGCTCAGTTTGGTGTGTATTGCTAGAGAGGTTTTTTTACATTTTGGGAGGGTGCATATGATCAGCACAGGGCAAATCAGCACAGAGGCCAGGGGTCCTGCAGCCTCATAGGACAGTCAGCAGAGAATGAAAATTCCTCCTACAAGCTTCAACCAGACACTGATAGAAGTCACAAGACTGCTATATACAGCTGATGAGAAAAGGTATTTAGCAGTTTATATTTACTAAAAGTGCATTTCCATGTTCGGTGGACTGTGGGAGACCAGATATAGTATATGCAGGGTTCTGGGTTTAGTAACACTTTAAGTGACTCTGTTCCAGGATAAGTAGTCCCAGATCCAGTTGACTGCCCTTACTGTAGTGAGGCCACGCAGCACTCAGCCCTAATCCAGCCTCAATTCAAGCAATAGAGTGCATTCCTTCCTGATTCCACTACACAAAGTTGTTCAAGCCCTGAAGAAGAGGGGGGTTTATTCCACCAAATATCTAAGTGTGGCAACCATTTCTATTACTAGGCGCTCCTAACCACATATGCAATCAGATTCCATGCTTCATTTGGAAGCCTTACTGGTGGCTATTGGAATAGCTGAGGATATTGTGTAATTGTCCACTTTTCTTAGCTAGCAGCAGTCAATCAGATTTCCTTTCATTCTTTACCCCTATCATTTTCTTCTGCAGGTATGACTGGTTGCTTGTCATGATTAAGTGCTAAATGCAATTGTGACTTGTGTCACGATTAAGCGCTGAGATAGCACAAAACCTATCAACCTCTTTCCGGTCCTGAAAAGAGTCTGTATTGCTGTTAACAGTTGCTTTTATATTACATTAAAAGAGAAGTACAGTGGAACCTCGGATTACGAGCATAATTCATTCCAGAAGCATGCTTGTAATCCAAAGCACTCGTATATCAAAGCAAGTTTCCCCATAGGAAACAATGGAAACTCAGATGATTCGTTCCACAACCACTGCTTGTTTATGCAGTACTGTATGTGGCCAGAGGTGCGGGGGCGCTGACGAGACTCGGAAACACTCGGGAACTGTTGACACTTTCAGGTGTTCCGAGTGTCCCGAGCATCACAAGCACCCCCTTCCTCTGGCCACATAAGGTACACCAGAGGCTTGAATCCTGCTCGTCTTGCGAGACAGCGCTCGCAAACTGGGTCAGGTCCTAACAATTGTCGTTATGTCTGAGAAAA